>CM069859.1:147218520-147501020 GCA_036172795.1 Pelodytes ibericus | reverse complement strand
GAATCAAGGACAAACTGTCATGAGTAAGTATTCCTCCTTCCCTTAAAGAATTCGGTCACCTGGTTATAAGGGTGGATCGAAGACTTAGAGAGAGAGAGAGAGCTGATTGGAGAGATCAGTATTCCTTACAACCTTTACCAGAGATCCTGCACTGCCTACTCCAATTTCCAGTACTCTCGGCCTCTTTCCCTGTTGAACCTTTGCATTTTGCTCTGGTCCGTGGACTATTAACTTAAACAGAAAGAGCTTACAGGCGTGCTAACAATCTGTCTTTACAGTGGAAAGCCTGGTCACATGTTACACTCCTGTCCTCACAGACCCCGCAATCCTATAGGTAAGAGGTGGTTCTCCTCACTTTATCTGTATCTCTGTTGTTAGAGTGGAAAAATGATTAATTTCCTGCTAATCTATCATTGACTCTGGTGGTGGGGATCCTTCAACCACTTGGATGAAAACCAAGTTCTTGACCCGTGTAGGTATTTGTTGAGGCAGTTGCTGTTTCATAGACAAAGAACTGGCTCAACAACTTTTAACACTTACACTGCTCAAGAACAGATTCACTTTCATCCAAGTGGTTAATGGATCCCCACTATACTCCAGGCCTATTAACAAAGAAACATTTGTAACTTACCGCAAGAATGGAGGTCCAGGAGAACCACACGCCAACAGAACGCTCCATGCCAGTGCACCGTGCGTCCTCCAAGAGAGTGGAGGCACTTCTCTGCCAAAGGCAAGCAGGGAGCAAACCATGCTACCAACAGCCTCAGAGGCCTTTTTATAAATGTTCCTCCTCCCATCCAACGCCGCCCATGGGTAGGACCAATTCTAGGAGGGATATTTAAACCTCAGTCTGCCAAACAGTAGTTGCCTGTGATAGTGCTCATTTCAGCCTCACTAGCATTTCTTTGATTTTGTGATTATTGTGACCTCTGACTGTATCCCGACTATTTACTTGATTGCTGCCTGTCCTGATCTCTGCCTGTTCCTGACTATCCGATTGCCTTATCCAGTTGTCCTCATTTACCGGTTCTGACCCAACTAGTCCTGACTATTCTAATTGCTGCTTGCATTGACCACATCTGTCATCCTGACCATCCAGTATCTCCGTTTGTCCTGACCTCAGCCTGCCTTGACCCTCCATTCAGCCTCCAGTTGCTGTGTTCCTGTTGTTCTATTATCTTACTACAGACTTGTATCAGACCTTCTCTCCTTTAGTATTCAGTGTGTTGGGTTCTAAGTCCTTGGTGACTAACCATCTGTGGCTCAACCAAGGGTGTGTTATAATTGAGGTGAAACAACTTCACTATCTGCATTGTTTATTGGAGTGTGGCTGTCTGTCTTCCCATCTGCATCCCATCCTGTCCCAATATCTGAAGATTACAACATTACCCCTTAAAACTACTTTAGGTACTTACCATTGTCAATATCTAGGTTTTAATTTGGTACCTTCTCCATTGTTACCTGTGATCCTTGGATTTACATGTCTTAACCAAAATTCTACCCTACGTCTGTCATAAGAACAAAATGTAAGTCAACCTCCTCTGCTGATACCTTAACCCTATCAAGATTTTGTGGATGTGTTTGACAAAAAGAAAGCAGACCAACTTCTTTCAAGTCGACATTATGACTGCCCCATCGACCTCCTATCTGGGGCCCCTATTCCATTTGGAAGAATCTTTACTCTCTCACAACCCAAATTGTACCATCTCAAGACCTACATAGACAAAAAAAGTAGTGAAAGTATTGCGCAAAATGAATAAATAAAGCAAAACAGTGCTTATCTAAAAAACGTTTTGCTCTTGCATGAAATATATCGCAAAAGAAGTCTCTCAACTGGAGTATATAAAAAGACAAGAAATTACATACAAACACAAATGTGTAGTTTTGTACAAAACAGATAAAATGTACTTAATTCCCTGCAAAAGAAAATCACTCACACAGTATGGAGCCTTATATGACGGGCTCTGAGTGTGAAGGGCAATTGGACTTTAAGTCTTATAATTCCCAGATAGGTCTTCAACGTCTATCAAACAATCTTCTAGCTCATTCGCCAGGGGAATAATGTATTATTCACAAGATATAGATGAAAGGACAAAATATAGTGAAGTATGTCATACAAAAATTTTTGGCCCCCAAACATATTGAGGCTTACATTAAAATGAGATAAAACAGCACAATAATAAAGGCATATCACCAATCCTCCCATGTGTATGGACAAAAGTCTAGCGTATGGTATCCGTCTAGCGGCAACGTTTTAGAGGGAGTTGTTAGATTTGGGGAAGATTTTAACCTATTGTTACATCCAGAAATTGATTTATCCTCAGGAACATCAGTAATTAGGCTTTCAGTATTACTCTGCTTTAAAGAAATTAAAATATATAAAGGTCAGTTAATAAATGTATAGAAAATCCCAAGATCAGGGATTACACCTTTTTTTAAACCCACATCAGAAATTCTCGAGGATAGACCATATTTTTTGCATAGACTTTGCATCAAGTACAGAGTTCATCTATTTTCCATATAAAATCTATATCTGAAACAACCCCACCCAAATTGTGGGAGGTGCATAAAGCAGTAATGAGAGGTAAATTGATTAGATTGGGTTTACATGTTAAAAAAATTAGGAATAAAATAATAAATAAACTCAGAGGAAATTGCTAAAATTTAACTTGAACATAAGGGTACACTGGCCAATGTATTTAATAATAAAATATTAAAATCTTATCGGGTTATAAATAGTAAATATTATATGACCAAAGATAAACCTGGGAAAATGTTAGCAAGTGCATTGAAGGGAAGAATAACTGCTAATTTTATATCTAAAATAAAAACATCTGAGGGAGAGGTAGTTAATGAAAGTGGGAAGATTGCTTTCATATCTTTTAGTCTTTCATAGATTTTATTATAAATTATACAATATTATTAAAGGGCAAACAGAGGGGGAGAAGAATAGGGAATTAAAAAATTTAAAAAAATACTTACCGATATATGCCAAGAAAGAGCCTAGAGGAGGTGGAAAAAGGTAATAGCATCATCTCCACCAGGCAAAAGCCCAGATCCAGATGGATTTACAGGCACCTTTTTACAAGGTCAGTGTAGATGTACTGGTGCCATAGGACAAGGTAATTTTTTCCCAATTCAAGAACATGAATCCCATTTAGTACTAATACCAAAGAAGGGTAACGACCCAGAAAGTTATGCAAGTTTTCAACCAATCTCATTGTTGAATGTAGATATGGAGATTTTTTTTAAATTGTCATTGTAATTTTTAGCAGATATGGTTGGGGAAGAGTTTGACAGGGTGGACTTGTCATTTCTTAAAACATTAGTACAGCATGTTGGTACTAAAGGTGAGATTTACAATTGAATAGATGTGTTATATCATAAACCTACAGCAATAATTAGAATTCGAATAAATGAACATTTGTCTGGACCAGTCCCCCTGTCAAACGGTACAAGGCAAGGGTGCCAACTTTTACCCCTTCTGTTTGTTTTTAATTTAGAACCACTGTTGAAGGCAATTCGTGAAAATGGAGATGTTCAAGGTATAGTTGCGGGAGGAGAGCATAATAAGATCTTTTGATGGTGGTTACAAACCTGAGAACATAATTAAGGAGTTACAAATATATGGCTTAATATACAACTCTAAGATCAATAATGCAAAACCAAAGGATCTTTATATTAATATACCTAAAGAGGAAGTTGAGGTTCTTAGAAGAACTTTCTCCTTTAAATGGAATTGGGATTATATAAGTTATCTGGGGTCAAAATTACAGCAGACTTGGATAAACTGTATGCATAGTAATAAGCCTCCAGCCACATTTCGGTAATTAAAATGAATGCCCTTCCATGTATGTTATATAAAATACAAACCTTACCTATTAGGGTTCTAAATATTTTTTTTTACAGTGAATAGGTAAATGTTTATGGGTTTTATATGGAGATCAATATCACCAAGGCTGTGCTACCATATGTTATTAGAAATAAATCAAGTGGAGGTCTAAGTATTCCAGACTTGAAGGCTTATTACTATGCATTACATCATGCTAGAATAATAAGCTGGGGTAAGATATATGAGATGCCATGGTGTAAATTAGAACAAGAACATGCTGTAGTCCCTTTGGAACTGCTGCCATGGGTTAACAATGTATTGGACCATAGGGATATAAAAAAAAAACATTTTATGATGGGAGCTACAATGGATATCTGGTATATTATAAAGACTTACCATGGATTTTTTATATAATTCAAAGGGGTAAAATTAAAACTTTCCTCCACTTGAAGGTAGGTCTAAAAAGTGATTGTACATTACATTATCATTTATTTATATAGCACCAACAATTTACATAGGGCATGATACATAGAAGGGAACTACATGCAAAGTTAGACAAACTAGAACAGACTATTATGTGAGGTAGAGAGCCCTGCTCGCAAGCTTACAATCTAGAGGGAATGGCATACATGAAATAAACACATAAGGGAGTAAAGAGGACAGAGTGAATGTAGTTGTGGTAACAGTAACAGTAATGTGGATGGTTGGCACTAGGTGGGTTTGGCCAAAGATTAATTGTGTGCATTCTAGATGAATCAGTTGTACCACCTATGCCAAATGAGGATAATCTGTTAAGAATGAGGCGGTGAGCAACGGTGTCAAAAGCAGCAAAGAGATCTAAGAGGATAATCACTGATAAGTGGCCTTTAGATTTGGCAGAAATGAGGTTATTTGATACTCTAGTGAGGGCTGTTTCAGTAGAATGTAAGGGTCTAAAGCCAGATTGAAAAGGGTCAAGTTGGTCATTGGCAGTCAGAAAATCTGTTAGTTGCAAGTGCACCATTCTCTCCAGAAACTTGGACACGAAGGGGATAGGACAGAGAAAAATTGATGAGATGGGTTAGAGTTGGACAGAGTAGAGGGGATAGAGAGGATACAAGGTGAGAAGGGATGGGATCTAGCTCACAAGCAGTAGATCTCAAGCAGGAGAGCAGATCATCTAACTCTTTCTTAGCTACAGGCGATAAGATATTCAGAGTGGGTTTGGGGGATGGAAACAAGGCAGGAGGTAGTTGAGGCAAGTTGTGGGTGGTGAAGTTACACCTGAACTTTGTTTTTCAAGTGAGAGTCAAGGCCATAAGAGTGGAGCAGGGCGAGGAGAGCATTAAACATTGAGAAGAGAAGTTTGGGATTTGATGAGAGGGTGGATATTAAGGTGGAGAAATAGTGTTGCTTGGACCCAGCAAGAGCAGAGTTGTAGGAACACAGCAAGAACTTATAGTGAAGAAAGTCCTCCTGCAGCTTGTTTTCCTAAATCGCCGCTCAGCTGTGTGAGTACATTTTTGGAGGTACCATGTTTGTAGAACAACATTTCTTTATTTACAATTTGCTTACTATTTAAAAATATAGTAATAATCATGTTTTTGTTGAAGAAATTACAAGTTTTAATTGTTATTTAGGGAAAAAAACAGCACGAAAACTAATTTCTACTATACATAGTGTATTGATAGAATTAAAACAGGTTCACAAAGCATATTTAATTAGAATGTGGGAAAGGAATACAGGAATAGATATTACATTTGATAGATGGTCTAAAATGGCTAAAATTATATATGTTTGTTAAAAAAGCAACTAAAAAATAAAAAAATTGTATAAAATGTCCACACGTTGGTATAAAGTCCCAGTGGTGTTACATAGGATCATTAAAAAGGTGTAGGATCGATGCTGGAGATATAAGAAAAATGTTTGGGTGAGGTTATTGAGACAGTAAGGCTGGTGAGGGATGACTTTCCTGGAGATATCATGTCAGTACAATTTCACGGTACTACTCACTCAAGAAATGCGTTTAATAGTTATTTGACGGTTCATCTACCGAATGCCGCAAAGGAATTAATTCCGAAGTACTGGAAATCATCAAAGGTCATCAAACATATTGAGAATGGATAGCCAAGGTTGAAGAGATTGGAATTCTGGAGGATTTGATATCAGTATCTGTTACGGTGTACCAGTGACACCCAGGAGGAGGGACCCTTGTTGCAAGATCACCTCTTGGGAAGTACTTTGTGGTGTTCACCCTGACAAATATGTACCCTAAGGTTGAGCCCAGGGTAATGTTTTGCCAGGGGTTTGTGCGGCACAAGTACAACCTAGAGGTAACCAGGAATGGGTTGCTGGAGTACTCTGAGCAGCACAGGAGACAAGACAGACTGGAACTGGTTGATGATATCAATAGGCTGAGAACAAGCAAATACAAAGAAAAACGTGACCAGTGCGCTTCAACCAACACCACACACACTTATATTTACCCTTAGAACAAGTATGTATCTTGCATTGTTGTACAAAGGGAATATGAAAAATAAAAGAATAAAACACACAATAGTGTAATATATCAAAGAAAAAGTGAAATAAAGTGAATGAATTGTGCCAAGTGGCCACTCACATTCGTCTGAGCAACTACTTGCTCAGGGATATCAGCATAAGGGAGCCCAGGGAAAGGGTTAATGATGTTCCGTCACTTCATCCATGAAGACTCCACAAAACACATGAAGAAGAAGGAAGGCAAGGATATTAATGAACACTGTTTAATATGTAATACAAATAAAACATAGAATTCTTACAGTTAAAATCTGAAGAGTCCTCAATTTCATTAAAAGCAGTAAAAATGGTAAAAATCCTTGAAAAAGAGTCCAGTGTTGCACATCCCTTGTTTCCTATAGCACACAGCGCGTTTCTCCTCTTTGGTGAAACGCGTTGAAAATGCCTCACCAAAGAGGAGAAACGCGTTGTGTGCTATAGGAAACAAGGGATGTGCAACACTGGACTCTTTTTCAAGGATTTTTACCATTTTTACTGCTTTTAATGAAATTGAGGACTCTTCAGATTTTAACTGTAAGAATTCTATGTTTTATTTGTATTACATATTAAACAGTGTTCATTAATATCCTTGCCTTCCTTCTTCCTCATGTGTTTTGTGGAGTCTTCATGGATGAAGTGACGGAACATCATTAACCCTTTCCCTGGGCTCCCTTATGCTGATATCCCTGAGCAAGTAGTTGCTCAGACGAATGTGAGTGGCCACTTGGCACAATTCATTCACTTTATTTCACTTTTTCTTTGATATATTACACTATTGTGTGTTTTATTCTTTTATTTTTCATATTCCCTTTGTACAACACTGCAAGATACATACTTGTTCTAAGGGTAAATATAAGTGTGTGTAGTGTTGGTTGAAGCGCACTGGTCACGTTTTTCTTTGTATTGTATTTATTTTGCTAGAAGTGAGACACTAGCGGTGCCCGAGTGCTGCATACCCGTTTACATACAGGCGCAGCAGTCTACACTTTGTGTTTTGTATTGAGAACAAGCAAAGTTGAGGAGCAAGCCAGGGGATCGAGGCAGGCAGAAGTCAAGCAAAGTCAAAAACAGGCTGAGGATTCGAGGCAGGCAGAGATCAAACGAAGTCAAGGTACTATCCGGGGTCGATGCAGGCGGAGATCAAAAACAGAGTCAAAGAACAAGCCAATGGTCAGTATCAGGAGTCAGACAAAATGTAACAATAGCCCAAAAACAGAGAGAACTCTTTGCACAGGCAACTAGAAAACGAATGAACAGGTGAATAAATATAGGAAGTAATTAGCATAGACCAATGGAGAAGGAGATGGGTGTGTCAGGAGGGAGGAACAGGAAAAACAAAAAGAATACAGAACACTAAAATATATATGCATATATATTACAATAGAAGAGGATCCCAAGTGATAGAAAGAAAGTAAAACCGAAAATAAAACAAAAATGAATGCATCTATTTGAAGTCTGTATAGAGAGCAAACAGACTCCAAAAACATGGCCACCGTAGATGAAAAGTGTCTCCAGAAGTCACTAGTGACTTCCTGACTCCAAAAACATGGCTGCTGCAACAACATGAGAGCTATGACGGCGTGAGGAAGGAGGTGACAAGCGATGTGAGGGGATCAGGTGAGTGACAGTATCACAGGGACGAGCATTTAGCAAATGGGAGAAATGGAAACTATGGGAGCTTTTACTGGTGGGGGAGAAATGAGAGACTATGATATTAGAATAAGACTCTTAGGATAGAGACGATGGCGGAATAGATGCTTTCGGGGTTCTACTATATGAACGAACTTGGATGGTTATATGAAGGTGGTGGTGGTGGGTCCTTTTTTTTGTCTGGTTCTTGTGTGGGGGAGTCTATGGGTTATGTCTTGAACTAAGAGTAAAATCCTAATAGCCATGGAGAGATTTGTGGATCTGATGATGGAGGATTTGGGGTTAAAAAATAAATAAATTATTAGATAATTAATGCAGAGTGGTTTGGAGCTATATCTTGAATTCTTGAAGCTATTCGTGTCAGGTTGACAAGGAATCTATTGTGTGGCTATAGTGATTAAAGAGGAAGAAATAATTGTTAGTAGCAGTTTTTGTGAGGACGCAAATCAAACCCCTTGCAACTTATATTAGACAACTAGAGGAGATTACAGGAATTTTCCTAGGAGACGCGGAGCAAAAAATAACATTGTTTGCAGATGATATTATATTGACAATATCCAATCCTGATCAATCAATATCAACATTTCTCAAATGCATAGAAGAATATAGTAGATATTCTAATTATAAAATAAATATGACAAAAACACAGGTGATTTACTGTAACCTTATCCCAGTTCAGAAACAAAAGCTGGAATCCAGGTATGGTGTTGATTGGACAAACGATCAGATCTCATACTTAGGAATTAAAATAAATTTCACTATTGAAACATGGATTCAAAATAACTATATGGAATTTTATAGAGAATTATCCTCCCTACTTACAAAATGAAGTAGACTTTATACTTCTTGGCTGGGAAGATTACATATATTAAGGTCATATATTGTTCCAAAACTATAATATCTTTTCTGAACAATTCTGCTCCATGTCCCTAGGAATACCCTGATTTTATTTCAGAAACTTTTTAACACATATATTTGGGGTGGTAAGAAAACCAGGATTCCGATGAAAACTATGACTACTAAAGTTGCTAGGGGAGGCCTATCGTTTCCTGATATTTCCTTTATGCACAACACAATAATGTTTTCTCATTTTATGCTATGGGGAAACCCTCATTCAAAAAAGAAAAGTTGATACATGTATGAGAAATCATTTTGTAAATACATGGAGCCCATATCCCTATTCTGGGTAGATGGGAACAGCATCAGGAGACTAAATATGGATAACAAGGTTATAGAACAAGATTTTTTTTCTGTTAGTCCAATTAAAGACAGGCTATATACAAAAAAAACTGGATATCTAAAGATTCCCCTTTAGAAATCTCTACATTAATGACCCAAGATCTTAGCCCACGTAGCTGGTCCTTGCAGGGTATCCTAAAAGTATCAGACATAATCAACAAATCAGGCTTTCTCTCCTTTTCTCAGCTTCGAACAAATTTTTACCTCAAGACCTCGGAAATCTTTACATATGTAAGAGTTGTTAGAAAATTGCGAAAGTTTACTATCATTGATATAAAAATATGGGTCTAGGACACTTCTTTGCAGCATCTTCATCGCTGACAGTTCAGCGCGGCAGTTAGAACGCTGAACTGTCAGCAATGAAGTATAACACGGCCGTTTCACCGCGGCTGCAGCTATGTAAGAGCTGACAGTTCAGCGCTGAACTGTCAGCTCTTACAAATCTAAAACTAAAACGAAAATAACTACCCCCCTAATAAATGATTCCCCCTCCAATAGTAACACTAAACACTAAACCCCAATACAAACACTAAAATTAACCCCAATACTAAAATTAACCCCAATACTAAAATTAACCCCCTAAACCCTAATATTAACCCCCGACCCCTAATACTAACGAAGATGAAAGAGTGCTGTAGAGTGAAGCAGCTGCGCGGAAGCAGCCGCGACGAAGAGTCCCATCCCCAAAAAATATACTATAGTGCTTTACCAAAATTTACATCAAAAATAAGAAAACTAATAGCAACAGCTGAGGAAGCTGGGAAATTAAGTAATGTTACCAAATGGGAAAACGATTTAGGGGAAACTTACACCGTCCAGGAATGAATAAAATCTTTTGACAATATTAGGAAAAATATACACTGTATTAACATCCAAGAAAACTATGTAAAGATTCTTCATAGATGGTACTTGGTCCCTACAAGGATATGTAAATTCCAAAAGCAAACCTCAAACTTATGTTGGCGCTGCTGTTTAACCCCTGGTTAAAATTTAAAAAAAACAAAAAGAAGCTATAACACTTGGTTCCGTGTGTTATCCTGTATTTATGGTACTGTAATGGAAGAGACTTTATATATATCGAAGTCATTTATTGTATTATGGATTTTTAAATAATAAAATATTAAAAATGATGTTACATTATATGATTGTTTATTACTGAACACTCTTGTATGCTGCCCACTGATAAGGTGTAATCTAACTGCTCTATATTTTTAATCTGGACCCCGACACTTGACCCGGGGGGGGGGCGACCGGACACCGCCTTAATACCCTGGCGCATTTTCCATGGCCACTACTATATATATATATATATATATATATATATATATATATATATATATATATATATCTCCCCAGTCCTCCCCTCCCACATCAGTGATATTTACAACATTGTGGTTCATCCACAGACAACCCCTTATCATCTGCAGATGAGAACAGTGCATACAAATGTACAAAACATTTTTACTGAACATTTTACTTGCACTACTATGTGAATCACATAACACTTTACTGATTTGTTATAGTACATAAGAGGTTAATCACATTTATTCATGTAATACAGCCATGTCATGGTCTTATTATATATCCAAGTGAAACTTTGTACGGCTATAAGTGGTGGTAAAAAGTATAATGAGTAACAAGGGCAATGGAGTAACCACATTCAATTAAATAGTGAATTAATTGAGTTTGCAGTGGATCACATAATATATCATGTACAGGTCACCATGGCTCTATAGTAAAGTGGAAATAAAGGTTGAAAAGGCAATTAGCAAACTATAAAAAGTAAGGGCATCCCTTGACAGCTGCTTCATACTATCCTTCTAAGGGTGTTTGGGTTGGTTCTGATTGGTTGTGTGAATGTGCTATAATGTTGTACCTTATAAATTCTGTGCTCTCTGGCATCTCCTCCTCTTTGCACCATGACAAGCTTGATGCAGCACCTTGTTTTCCCCTCCCTCCCTTCCTGTTTTCTTTTTTTCCTCTTGTTATGTGGTTAATTGGGCTTGGTGGGTTATCGAGTATGTCTGGGTAGGGGAAGGGTAGGTCATGGACCTAATCAGTCAAGTGCAACCTATCTTTAACTGGAGACAACGTGTTATGGTCCCCCAATTATTCAACCAGGACTTTTGGTTTAATTCATATTTTGTTTTCCCTTCTCTCGTTTCTCTTAAGAGAGAGTATCGATCCTATCAAGTATAAAAAATATGATTAGCATCACTCAAAAAACCTTAACTATACATTTTTTTTCTTTTTTCTTTTTCTGTGTTTAATCTATCTTATCTTTTTTTTCTTTTTTCTTTTTATTGACACTCTGCTGTAACATCATGGTGTCAGTATTTCACTTTGCATGCTCGTTACTTGCCTGTTGTGCCCTATCTTTAAAATGGGGGTGTTATATATGTGCAAATAAGTAGCAATATGGTGAACTTCCGCCGTGAATAGAGCAGATTACTCCTATAAAGTGCTTACATAAGGCCTAACAACATTCCCCTTTGTTTAGGTGTTTTGTGCTTCTGGAATGATTTATCTCATCATATACTTCTTTCTTTACCCGCCCTCCCCCCCCCCCAGGGGTGCATGTATTTGTTCTGTCTAACTCCTATTGGGCAACAAAAGAGGATATCTCCCACCCCTAGGGTACCTAGTGAGTCCAATCATAACAATAAAACAATTCCATACATAGCGAGCATATCACAGACTCCCCAAAAGGAGAGAGCTTAACGAACTCTTCCATTCCTGTCTCTTCTTTACCCTTCTCTTTCCCCTTCGTCCTCCTCTTCCCTTCTCCTCCACTCCTTCCTTTTTCCCGACTTCCGCTCTGTCTATGGGGGAAACCTTCCCCACCATGGTTGCCAGATTTTATAGTAGGATGTCATTTTATTATTAATTTTAAAGAATCCCCTTTACATCTCACCAAGGTGACTCATGATACCCCTCACCTGTCCCCACCCGATAGGTTCCGGTTGTCTCCAATTATGTGTTATGCATAATTTCATTGCGAGGAAAAGTTGAACCGCCAATTTCTTACCCTCACTCTGGAGGCATTCCAAATCTCTGTGTAGAAGGGCTTTTTCCGCACTTATAAGGAGACTACACTGGAGAAGATCAGATAGAACCAAAAATACCTCCCTCCCTGTTTATTTTACTCCCCTACACTCCCACCATATGTGAACATAGTTCCCTTCCTCATTTCTACATCTCCAGCACTGAGGATCTTGCAAATTGTCAATTCTATTCAGTGATACAGGGACCCAGTACCATCTGAAGAACAACTTAAACTGGAACTCCTGCATGTTAATATAGTGGATCGATTTCTTTGTTTGGATCCACCCTTTCTCCCATGATTCCCATTCTCTGACTATGTTGAGGTCAGTACTCCACTTCACCCATACCTTTGGGACAATGCAGGCTTTAAGATTATCCAGCAGGGAATACCAGTTCTTTAACCTACATGTATTGGGTTTATTATTGAATATTCTTGCCAGGAGGGTATTTACCGTTCCCTCTTAAGGTCTAAACACATTTTGCCTTGTAAAATGGAAGAGCCTCAGTACTCCCCAGGGATCATTCTCAATAGATACAGCCATTTAGGTATAATATATGATTTTACAGAATTCATCCGCCCCATCCAAGACAGACTTAAGCCCTTCCAAAGACCAATCTTCTGCTGAAGATCCCTAACCAAAGGTGAATAGTTTATCTTTAAAAGATCAGCAGTATTCATACAGGGATCAATATACCTAGGTACGTGATAGAAGACCTTGCCCACTCAAAAGGAAACTCACCCACCAAATCAGTAAGAAGGTCGGGCGGAATATTTATATTCATGGCCTGGGTTTTTTTTATATTAAATTTATAGTTGGAATAAAGGGCAAGCAGTTCTTTCTCCTCCAAAACCTTTCTTACCGATTTTATTGGATCAGTCACTGTCAACAGGATATCATCCGCAAATTATTATTATTATTATTCAGCTTATTTTACAAATTCTCTCACCCATCACTATTCCTTCAATATCTAACGCTCTCCGGATACTAATTGCCAAGGGTTCCAATGAGAGTATGAAAGAATGGAGGCCAGAGGACACCCCTGTCAAGTCCCATTCCTCAACTCAAACAACTCTGAGCCCAAACCAGGCCCAGAGATCCTCCCCAAAATTATATGCCTTCAGAACTTCTTCCAGAAAGCTCCAATCAACCCGGTCAAAGGCCTTCTCGGCATCAAGGGCCAGTACAACTGAGGGGATATTATGTTTATTAAAATAATCTATAAGATCGATAATTTTCCTAGTATTTCCCATAGCCTGATGCCCTTTCACAAATCCTGTTTGATCTCTGTGAATAATAGATGAAACAATTAACTTAAGCCTATCCGTGATAATAGCATAATAAATATTTGTTTCTAGATTAATTGGTGATATTGGCCTATAATTACTCACTAGACTGGTATCTTTTCCTTGTTTGGGAATAGGAATTATGGTGGCTTGGAGCATCTCTTTTGGGAATGAGCGCCTCTCTTTGATCTCATTAAATGCTTCTACTAGGTGTGGTGTTATTATACCCACCACTTTCTTATAGAACAGAGCAGTAAAACCATTCGGTCCTGGAGCTTTATTGATCTTGAGTTTATCAATGGCTTGTCTAAGTTACAAAAGTGAGAATGGGGCCTCCAGTTCCTGCCTTTGGTGGTGAGAGATCTTTGGAAGACCTGTTTGAGCAATAAAACACTTCATTGCGTCTATAGCTTTAGTAACTATACATTTCCTGAACAGGGCGGACCATTCAATTTGATTGAGCAGACATCTCCTTTCACCAACAAACATCCACTCAAGAAGGAGCATGGCTCCCTTAACTGCACATTTAAACTCATTGGAAGTCAAATACAGATGATCAAACATTGTCAGTCACAAAGGATAACAAGCAACTTACCATTGAGGGCATTGTAAATATGTCCACCTTTCTCTGTTGTCTTCACATCCCAGCCACTATGTAAAAGCTCCAGTAAGCTACCTTGATTGGACTTGTTTTGCATAACATTTAAGTTGGTGACCCCTGAAAGTCTGATGTCCTCTCTATACTTGCTCTGTTGAGCAGTTTCAGTGTGTCCTACATTGGAACTCTCTTCAGCAGATCCTATTTGAGTTCTTGGAGAATTTGGTGACACCCCAATCATACTCAGGACAATTTTACATATATTTTGATCCTGCCCCAGGGGCACTTCCACCTTTCCAAAATTGAGTTGGTGGACATTTTTTCATAGACCACACGTTGTGGATTGATGGTCCACTATGGCAGCATATTTTTATTGTCTGTGGCTACTTTTGTTTCTAACTCACGTTCCATAAAGCACATCAGTGGCTTAACAATAGATGTCACAAGGGTTGCCACTGGGACTGGAGGTGTTTCCGCCTACATTTTTCTTTATTTCAGTGCAGCATAGTGATAGGGATGAGCTGACCATGATATATTTTAGCACTGTAACTCCCATAGCGTCCTCACAGCTTGAGTTTGCTGTTTTCTTTTCTTTTTTTTTTGTAATAACATTTTATTGTACGGTATTAGCAAGGTATAGTAAACTGACATACAAATGATGAAACCAACACCAGGTAGAATAACGTGAACTGAGGCATAGTATAGTAATGACCCTCCTGTACTGGTGGTACACATATGATCATACAATATTCCGCTTACTGGTTTAGTAAAATGATTAAGTATACTGATATACCTCTATTGTACTACATCAGATACCTCGAGGTTCTAAAAGAAAGAGGTTAGTCTGATAATCTTATAGGATATTAATATCATCAGCATTCACTGTACAAACTACAGTATTGATCTGGTTTCAGATTAGAGTAATACCAAATTTAGAACATTGAAAAGAGGCAAGAAAGAAAGAAAGAAGAGAGGAAAGGGGAAAAGGAAAGGTAGAGACACAGAGAGAGGGCAAGAGGGGGAAGAAAGACTAGAAAAAAGGGGGGATTGAGAAAAACGAATAACGAAAATGTTAACTAACAAAATCCGAATGAACGAATGGTTAATAAACGAAAATCATTCGTTCATTCGTCCATTCGTGCTATTGGCATTCTAAACCGAAATAGAGTCGGTTTATAGAATACCAATAGCATTACATTACATTCCATAAACCGACATGAATGACTTTCGGTTTATGGAATGCATGTAATGCTATTGGCTTTCTATAAACCGAAATTGAGTTCGTTCCCATTCATACGAATAGGTCAATTGACCTATTCGTATGAATGGGGACTCTTTCGGTGTATAGAAAGCCAATAGCATTGCATGTATTCTATAAGCCGAAAGTCTTTAAACCGAACGACGTTCAGTTTATAGAATACACATGTAATGCTATTGCTGTTCTATAAGCCGAAAGTCTATAAACCGAACGTCGTTCGGTTTATAGACTTTCGGCTTATAGAACAGCAATAGCATTACATGTATTCTATAAACCGAACGTCGTTCGTTTTAAAGACTTTCGGCTTATAGAATACTATTGGCTTTCTATAAACCTAACTAGAGTCCCTCCTCATTCATAAGAATTTCTTATGAATGGGGACTCGACTCTAGTTCGGTTTATAGAAAGCCAATAGTATTCTATAAGCCGAAAGTCTTTAAAACGAACGACGTTCGGATTATAGAATACATGTAATGCTATTGCTGTTCTATAAGCCGAAAGTCTATAAACCGAACGACGTTCGGTTTATAGACTTTCGGTTTATGGAATGTATAATTTAATGCTATTTGCAATGGCATTACTATAAACCGAAATAGAGTCGGTTTATAGAATGCCATTGCCAATAGCATTACATTCCATAAACCGAAATTCATTCATTATGTCGGTTTATGTAATGTATGTGCATTGGCTATTTTGCTATTGGTATTCCATAAACCGACTTTATTTCGGTTTATAGAATGCTTTGCCAATAGCATGAAATGATTTGAATTTAGTATTAAAAAATACATTGAAAAAAATGGAGAGGTTTAACCCCTTTGTGACGCATGGTGCTTGCGTCCCAAATGACGTAAGCACCAAAACGTCACGATTTGTTCCTGGCCACTGATCACAAGGTGATCGTTAGCCAGGAACACTATGGCAGAGACCCAATCAGGGTCTTAATAGACCCTGTGGGTCCCTGCCCAAAAATTGCAAGCCCTTCGGACGTCACGCACGATTTAGAGAAATGTAGCTGGTGCTCGTTTTGAGCACCAGCTAAATTTCCCCTGTCAGACTGAGGCCACTTAAAGTGGCCTCATCTGACAGGTGGGATCCCGCTGCAATTGCCTGCAGCATGATCCAAGCCGCGATATGAGCTGTTTAACACAGGACGTACTATGCCGTCCTAACGACTTTAAGGGACTTAAAATCAGGACGGCATAGAACGTCCCAACATCACGAATGGGTTAACGTTTGCTCTGGTCATAATCACAGCACAGGCTTGTAGGAGTTAACTGTAATTACATTAATACATGAAAAGAATATAAGTAATATAGTAAAAATGTACAAAATAAAATTTATTTTGAAAAAACTAAATGAGGTCCATAAACTTGGAAGGAAACGGATCACAGTAAAAAGAAACTGTGATCAGCAAGGGAAGTGTTAATACCCCTTTTATAATCGAGGTCGTCTTATAATCTGACCTCAAATTGAGGTCAGACTATAAGACTGGGATCCAGGTCCCCAGCAGAGCTGCAGGGGACCTGGATCCCCCTCTCTAACAGCAAGGGATGTCTGCGCGATGAGCACAGATCTCCCCTGCTGCCGCCCGGCATGACCGCCGGGACTTCTATGATGAAGCTGGGTACTTCCGGCTTCCTCATAAAAGTCCTGGCGGTCGTTCCGGGCGGCAGCAGGGGAGGTCTGCGCTCATCGCGCAGACATCCTCCGCTGCCCCGCTAGCCACCAGGGAGAATCGGGCAGCTGGGGGATGTCTGCACGAATCGTGCAGACATCCTCCATGCTGCCCGACACTTCCGTCTATTATGTATAGTGCATCCATCCCCCGGCTGCCCCCACTAGCCACCAGGGAGCAAGAAACAGGTGAGGGGGGGACAGAATAACAAGGGGGGGGGCAGAGTAACGAGGGGTGGGGAGAGAAACAAGGGGAGGGAGGGAAGAGACAGAAACAAGGGGAGGGGGCAGAGAGAAACAAGGGGAGGGAAGGGGGGAAAAGACAGACACAAGGGGAGCGAGGGGGGAGACAAAGGGAGGGTGAGAGAGAGACAACACTAAGGTGGGGAGAGCGACAAATCTGGGGGCAAGGGAAAGAGAGAGGCAGCATTGTCACATAAAAGGAAATAAAAACAAGAAATTAATTTTTTTATATCATAATTTTTTATTAAAGCAAATTACATGTGAATATATACTAGACATGTGCATTCGTTTTCGGACGAATGCATTTTCGTCCGAAAATAGCATTTTCGTCCATTCGCCCGAAAAACGAAGAACGAAAATGCTAAGCTAACGAAAGCCGAATGAACGAATGGTTAATAAACGAAAATCATTCGTTCATTCGTCCATTCGTAGTACTATTGCATTCTATAAGCCGAAATAGAGTCGGTTTATAGAATCCAATAGCATTTAACTATACGGAGACAGATCTCCATTCATAAAATTATGAATGGAGACTTTGTCTCCGTATAGTTAAAAGCCGACAGCCTATAAACCGAACATTCGGTTTATAGTCTGTCGGCTTATGGAATACATGTATTCCTATTGCTATTCTATAAACCGAACGTTCGGTTTATAGAATAGCCATAGGATTACATGTATTACATAAACCGAAAGTCTATAAACCGAACGTTCGGTTTATAGGCTTTCGGCATTTTACTACACGGAGACAAAGTCTCCATTCATAATTTTATGAATGGAGACTCTGTCTCTGTATAGTTAAATGCCGACAGCCTATAAACCGAACGTTCGGTTTATAGACTTTCGGCTTATGTAATACATGTAATCCTATGGCTATTCTATAAACCGAACGTTCGGTTTATAGAATAGCAATAGGATTACATGTATTCCATAAGCCAAAAGTCTATAAACCGAATGTTCGATTTATAGACTTTCGGCTTATAGAACACATGTAGTACTATTGCCTTTCTATGAACCGAACGAGAGCCCCATTCATAAGAATTTCTTATGAATGGGGCTCTCGTTCGGTTTATAGAAAGCCAATAGTATTACATTGTATTCTTTAAAACGAACGAATTAAAATTAAACGAAACGAAAATAATGAACGAATTTCGTCTGAAATGAATGCAGTAATGAACGAAATTCGTTTTAGACAAAATAAATAACATTTTCGGGGATTTAGAAATCAGTAACGGGCCTTCGGTTTTCCAATTCTCTTCTGTTTTATTCTATATGTCCTCTATTTTCTTTCCCTCCTTTTCTCCTCTCCTCTATCCATCTCCCTTTCTTAACAAAGATTTTTTTATCCTGAAAACTTTGACAATAAGAGGGATGAGTACAGAAAAAACGAAGTAATAATAAAAAAATAAAAATAAATAAAAAGGGGTCCATAACCGGGGGGTATGCTAATATGTGTAATTATGACCGAGGATTTAGAAATCAGTAACGGGCCTTCGGTTTTCCAATTCTCTTCTATATGTCCTCTATTATCTTTCCCTCCTTTTCTCCTCTCCTCTATCCATCTCCCTTTCTTAACAAAGATTTTTTTATCCTGAAAACTTTGACAATAAAAGGGATGAGTACAGAAAAAAGGAAGTAATAATAAAAAAAAATAAAAAATTAAAAAAATAAAAAGGGGTCCATAAATGAAAGCCAAAGGTCTCTTAATGAGTTTCTGGATGTATACTCAGCCCGTACTATCAAGGTCCAGCCCAACTGGGGCTATATAGACCCTGAGTAAAAAAAAGCTTGCAAGGTATGAAGGTATGCATCGTCAAGACCGACTGCCATTTTCGGCAAACACTTAGATATGACAGTAATGTTACCACTCCTGCTTCATATATTGGTTAGAAGTAGATGGCTGTCTACAAATATTTCGGGCAGGTTGTGGCTACAGTAGCCCAGTCTTTAGTTAGGGTCATGGGAGCTTTCTTCCTCAACGGGGTATTTTCCCTGACTTGTAGGTCCCATTTCGTGAGGAATTGTAATCCTTCTTCAGGAGGTGTCAGGATGTTGGTGGAGCCCTTGTGTGAAATGATGACCTTTACCGGATAGCCCCATTTATATTTGATTTCAGCATTGAGATGCTGAAATCAAATATAAATGGGGCTATCCGGTAAAGGATATCAAATCACAAGCGAGCATGTGATTTGATGAAAGAGGCTCAGTTGTAGTAGCGTCACTGGGGACAGGTCAGCAAAAAGTTTAACATTAGTAAATGGAGCCGGCAGTGTTTTCGTTTGCCTGCAGGCATCTTCCTTAAAGTGGAAGTAGTGAAGCCTTAATATGGTATCTCTGGGGGCCTCCTGTGGTACCTGTTTGGGTTTGGGCAGCCTATGTATCCTGTCTATCAGCATATCGGTAGCAGTTGCATCAGGTAGTAGTACTGTGAAGTAGGCCTGTACCCAATCCTTCAAATTCACTGGCTGTACCTCTTCTGGGATACCTCTAATGCAAACGTTATTTCGGTGCGATCGGTCCTCTAGATCTCCTAATTTTCCTCTGAGAAAGTCAACTTCTTTTTTAAGGTCTTCGTGCTGCTCTGCAAGAGCGTTATGTGAATCAATCACCTCCTCTATTTTGTGTTCCACGTGGTTCGTCCGTTCCCCCAACTCTCTAATCTCCTTCATCAGATCCGCAGAAATAGCTTTCAGGTCGGTTTTTATATCTGAACTGAGTGTATTGAACATCTTCTTGATGTCCTCAACAGGTAGCAGCTGCTGGGCTGATGAGGTAGAGGCCGCATCGTCCAATTCTGAATTTTCATCTTCCTCATGTTCCGTGTGGGGGCCATCTTGAAGACCAGACGCGTTAAGGTTCAAGAAGTGTTTACGTTCTTTTGGAGTTAAATATTTTAACATTTTCCCTTGATTCCTTGTGCCTCGTTGCGAGGTCATCTTGCAGAGGTGTTTTCTTCTGTAGAACAGCGTTATTTAAAGGTATCTCCCCGGCTTCTCCGAGAGCTAGCCTAAAACGCAGCCAGTGCAGTCGACGGTTAGGACATGCCCCGAGTTTGCTGTTTTCCAAGTGTTTGCTGTTTGTTTTCTAAGTGTATAGTTGGTGCATTTACAACAGTTAGTGCAGAACAGGAGTTAGAGAAACAGAGGTAACTTCAGTTTCTCAAATTTTTAAGCAATCACACTTGCACCACACATGATGAGCAAGCTTAAAGATCTCTGGTTCAAGAAGGAGGGCTTTGGGTTTTCAGAGCACTAGGAAAATTTTGCATTGGGGTACAATCTCTACAGTTAGGATGGATTGCACCATGTGCTTGGGGATCACATGAGCCCCCACAGCTGACACCGTGCACTACTGCTAAGTCAATTATCTACAACTACTCCCAAATCTTTTTCATTAGTAGATTTCCCCAAGGAAACACCATTTAAACTAAAGGTTGAATTTGTATTTTTGTACCCAAAATGCATAATTTTACACTTGTCTACATGGAATCACATTTGCCATTTGTCTGCCCTATTACCCAATTTGTCCAAATCCTCTTGCAACAAAGATACATCTAGTTCAAACTACTGTATTACCCTTCTTAATTTTGTGTCATCTACAAACACTGAGACATGGCTCCCTATGCCCTCTGGGAGATCATTAAGATGTCAAGCTTACAGGTCTGTAATTGCCTGGCTGGGATTTTGATCCCTTTTTAAATATGGGCACCACATCAGCTTTATACCAATTTGTGGTCACCATTCCTGAAATGTGATTGGCTGACAAAAGAAAATGTGTTAAAACATTTAAAGCACTGGGGCCAGATGGTACACACCCATCAGGCATGGTGTTAAAATATTGGTGTTAAGGTTGATGTGGAGGTCATATTTAAAAAAGGGATCAAAATCTCAACCAGGCAATTACTGACCTGTAAGCTGAACATCTGTGGTGGGGGCACATAGAAAGATATAATGTGTTGGCAGATAAGAACCATTCTGCCCAATTTTCTAAATTATTTTATTAGTCTCCAGTTCCATATATCTAGGATAGCCTTGTGCCTAACCCGCGCATGCTTAAAATCTTTGACTGTGTTTACCTCTACCACTCCCGCTGGAAGGTTATTTCATACATCCACTACATCCAAATATTTCCTGATATTACTTTTAAATTGTTGCCCCTCTAATTTAAGACTATGTCCTCTAGCTGTGGTAGTTTTTCTTCTTTTAAATATACTCTCTTCCTTTACTGTGTTGATTCCCTTTATGTATTTTAATGTTTCTATCATATCCCCCTGATACATTTTTCCTCCAAGCTATACATGTTAAGATGCTTTAACCTTTCCAGGTAAGTTTTATCCTTCAACCCATAAACCTGTTTAGTAGCCCTTCTCTGAACTCTCTCCAAAGTTTCAATATCCTTCTGGAGATACGGTCTCCAGTACTGCGTTCAATACTCCAAGTGAGGTCTCACCAGTGTTCTGTACAATGGCATGACTTCCCTATTTCTACTGCTAATACCTCTCCCTATGCAACCAAGCATTCTGCTAGCATTTCCTGCTGCCCTGTAATACTGCCTACCTACCTTTAAGTACTCTGAAATTATTACTCCTAAATCCTTTTCCTTAGATGTTGAGGTTAGGACTTTACCAAATATTCTATATTCTGCTTTTGGGTTTTTACGCCCAAGGTGTATAATCTTGCACTTATCCACATTAAATGTCAGTTGCCACAGCTCTGACCATTTTTCGAGTTTAGCTAAATCATTTGCCTTTTGGCTTATCCCTCCATGAACATCAACCAAGCTGCAAATCTTTGTATCATCAGCATAAAAAGACATACTTTACCAACAAGACCTTCTGCAATATCACTAATAAAAATATTAAAGAGAATGTACAGATCCTTGAGGTACCCCACTAGTATCAAGACCTTGATTGAAGGGTTTGAAGGGTTGCTAATGGAATATATTCAAGATTTCAGATTGAACAGGAATTTCATTAGCATGAGACAACATGGCTTTGTTAAAGACAGATCATGTTAAACTAACGTATTTACATTCTATGAAGAGGTGAGTAAAAATATAGATATGGGTGCTACAGTGGATGTGATATATTTATACTTTGCTAAGGCATTTGATACAGTTCTGCACAAAAGGTTACTTTACAAATTGACTGAAATAGGCTTAGGGCAAAACGTATCTGTTTTGGTATTGGTATTGGTTTGTGTGTGCAAGGGTGTGTGTGTGTAAAGGTATCTCAGTGTCTGTATGTAAGGGTGTCTGTCTGTGTAATGGTATCTGTGTGTGTGTAAAAGTGTCTTTGTGTGTAAGGGTATCTGTGTGTGTTAGAGTGTCTATCTGTGTGCAAGGGTTTCTGTGAATAAGGGCACATTTAACTGCCACTCCGCCCCCTTGCAAGCTGCCCTGTGACACCCAGCGCTAAAAAGAGCTGTGCAGCCAGTGGGCACACTCACCTCTCTCCTCACCCCCTATAGTACCTGGGTGCCAGGTCTAATTTTGTGGTTCCCGGGATTTGTTGAGCCCTGATTAGAGTTGAGCGGACACTTCGATTTCGGGTTCGGCCGAACTTCGAAAAAAAGTCTGAGTTCGTGCTCGAACTTGACCCCGAACCCCATTGAAGTCAATGGCGACCCGAACTTTTGGGCACTAAAATGCCTCTAAAAAAGTCCTGGAGAGGGCTGCAAAAGGAAGTAAAATAGGGGTAAGAGTTAGACAAGTGCCCTGCAAACAAATGTGGATAGGGAAATAACTTCAAATAGCATAAAATACATAAAAATTAAAAATACAGCTGAGCCATAAAATAGCACTAGATGGAATCTTTGATTTTAGCTTTGGAAGAACATAAATCAAAATCTAAAGCATGGTTGCCAGGAGGATCAACAGAATTATACATTTGAGCGAGGGTTGGAGTGCAGGGTATTCTCTTTAATTGTTCAAACTGAGCTCAACTCCTGATGCATGGAGAAAAGGCCTTCACAAGCCTCTGCTATTGTGTACATAGTTTATACTAAGTGACCCATAGGTTGAGGAGGCGGTGACCGTGGCAGTGTAGGTGGAAGCGGTGGTGGAGGAGGTAGTCAACACTGTTCTTTTTTTTTTTTTTTTTATTGGGGTACCCCCCAAAATATTGGGACATATAAAAAAAGAAAACAAAGAATAAGTGCACTTGAGTATAACAATGGCTGGGTGAGGCCGGTATAAATGTCTATTCTGCACAAGGTACAGACAAGTCTGGTGGGATCGATACCTGGTTCATTTTAATAAATGTGAGCTTGTCCACGTTGGCTGTGGACAGGCGGATGCGTCTGTCTGTGATAACGCCCCCTGCCGTGCTAAACACACGTTCAGACAATACACTGGCTGCAGGGTAGGCCAGCACCTCCAAGGCATAAAGGGCAAGCTCAGGCCATGTGCCTAATTTGGAGACCCAGACGTTGAATGGGGCAGATCCATCAGTCAGTTCGTGTAGGTGTGTGCACACTTACTGTTCCACCATGTTGCTGAAATGCTGCCACCTGCTAAGACGTTCCATATCAGATGGTAGTGCTGGTTGTTGTGGCGTGCTGACAAAGCTTTTCCACATTTTGGCCATGCTAACCCTGCCTTCTGAGGTGCTGGCAGTGCCCCAGCTGCGTTGGCGACCTCTTCCTCCTCCTTTGCCTTCGCCTTGTGCTTCCATTGAGCCCCTGGTGTCAGTTGGGAATTCCCTCAGCAGCACGTCTACCAGTGATGCCCACGAGCTGCGTTGGGGGCCACTCTGCTGTGAACACGGTTCCTCCTCCTCATCATCATCCTCATCCTCCTCCAAAACTGTGCCCTGGCTTGAAAGTTGTGTACCTGGCCTATGCTGGTGCAGGTGCATAAGTTCAGGCCACTTATGAATGACTGGCCTGATAACCGTGGAAATGACCCCTCTTCTTCCTCCTCCTCTTCCTCCTGTGCCACATCCTCTTCCATCATCGCTCTACGTGTTTTTTCAAGGAGACATAGAAGCAGGATAGTAAAGCTGAGAATGGCATCATCGGCACTGGCCATGTTGGTTGAGTACTCGAAACAGTGCAAAATGGCACACAGGTCTCGCATGGAGGCCCACTCATTGGTGGTGAAGTGGTGCTGTTATGCAGAGCGACTGACCCGTGCGTGCTGTAGCTGAAACTCCACTATCACCTGCTGCTGCTCGCAAAGTCTCTCCAGCATGTGCAAGGTGTAGTTCCACCTTGTGGGCACGTTGCATATGAGGTGGTGAGCGGGAAGGCCTAAGTTACGCTGCAGCGCATACAGGCGAGCAGCAGCAGAGTGAGAATGCCAAAAGTGCTCACAGACTGATATATCTGGGTAGTTTTTCAAGAATTTCTGCACCACCAAATTCAGCACAAGCGCCTGGCAAGGGATGTGCATCAAACCGGCTAGGCTCAGAGCTGCTACGAGATTTCACCCATTATCGCACACCACCAGGCCGGGCTTGAGGCTCAGTGGCAACCAGCACTCATTGGTTTGTTGTTCCATGCCAGTCCACAGCTCCTGCGCGCTGTGGGGTTTTAAAACAGCCTGCTGTCATTTCCCCTTGGCTGTGCTGAAGTTGGTGGTGAAGGTGTTACGCTGACCAGATGAGGAGGTGGTAGAGGAGGAGGAAGCGGAGGAGAAGGCGGAGGAGGAGGCAACAGGAGGCAAAGAGAAATGCCCTGCAAACCTTGGTGGCGGAAGGTCATACGCAAAACTGCTATCCGCCTCAGGCCCAGCTGCCACTACATTTGCCCAGTGTGCAGTTAGGGAGATATAGCATCCCTGCCCATGCTTACTGGTCCACGTATCTGTGGTTATGTGGACCTTGCCACAGATGGCGTTGCTCAGTGCACACCTGATTTTGTCCGCCAATTGGTTGTGCAGGGAAGGGATGGCTCGCCTGGAAAAGTAGTGGCGGCTGGGAACCACTTACTGTGGGACAGCCACCGCCATCAAGTTTTTAAAACTGTCCGTCTCCAACAGATGGAATGACAGCAAGGCCAGGAATTTTGAAATGCTGGCATTCAGGGCCAGGGATCGTGGGTGGGTAGGGCCATACTTCCTCTTTCTCTTCAGTGTTTGGGAGATGGACAGCTGAACGCTTCCATGGTACAATGTGAAGATGCTTAGGGATGGTGGCGGACGTGGTGGCATTGCTGCCACATTCTCTGTTTGCTGTGTGGCAGCTGCCACTGTGACTCCAGAGGTGGAGGAAGAGGCCGAGACAGAAGCAGAGAAAGCAGGAGGAGCCTGAGACCTTTCTTGTTTTTTGAGGTGCTTACTCGACTGCAGCTCGTGCTTTGCATGTAGATGCCTGGTCATGCAGGTTGTGCTCAGGTTTAGAACATTTATGCCTCACTTCAGGTTCTGATTGCACAGCTTGCAAACCACTTGTGTCTTGTCGTCAGCACATTGTCTAAAGAACTGCAACGCCAGGGTGGCATGGGCAGTAGCAGGCATACTGTCTAGGGGACGGCCACTCCGCTTTTGCACCCTGCTCCCTCTTATGCTGTGCTGGTGCCTCTGTGCGACCACCGCCTCTTCCTCCAAACTGGACACTTCACTCCATGTGGGGTCTAGGACCTCATCATCCTCCACATCATCTCCACCCACTACTCAACCCTGTATAAAAGTGAGACAGCGCTAATAGTAAATACAAACACAGTATGGCAAAATGAACTGCAAGGACAATAGGATATATAAAAAAATATACAAAATTTATTGCAACAGAATATATATATATATAAATAAATATAAAAAGACACAATATGACAATCCAGAGTCACAAAATGGATGAGTGATCACATGGATAGAAAAAACACTGGAAATAAGTAACAATAGACAGAATAAAAAAGCCCTCTATGGCTACAAAAATAGTACATAAATGGTATAATACATAAAAACGAATAATGACAAAATCCCTTACCCACTGGGTCTGTTCGCCTGGCCAGGTCTATTGAACAGTTTAGGATATGCACTAAGAAAAACAGCTACACCCCACAGGACGCGTTTCGAATTTTCTTCATCAGCTGGTGGGCGATAGTGCAATAACACCAGTGGGGAAGGGATCAACTTATATACTAAAAACATTGAACACACCCTAATCAACACTCATCTCCATCAGCTGACTGTAATTTAGCAGAGAAGAGGAAATGCAGGTCATAGAGAGGAGAGAAACGTGGAAAGACGCGACCGTTGTCATGGTAGCGAGTATAATACAGGAAGTTCCCCTCTATGTAAAAAAATTGACCATAGAGAAGTACTTAAACAGAGAGAAAGCATTGTCTCCATAGCAACGCATCCCCTTACGTTATGTCTCCGCCCCGCATAGCCGGCATAGCAAGGGGGGAGACAGTCACAGGGGAGACTGCAGCGGTGCAAGTGCTTACTCAGAAAATAGCAGAAAGAAATATGTTATATCTGCTAGATGGAAACAAGGATCATTGGTAAACATGCAGTATAGATAACAGCAGCATGTTGACAATATACAGTGAAAAAATGCGATCATGTGACCATCTTAAAACATATGTACATACAATAAATATTAGACACATGAGGAACAATTTTTTGTACCATATAAGAGAAAGTGCAAAGTATATACATATTCATATTTAGTAGTATGACAACAGAAATATTTTCTGTCAAAAAACAGGACAAAAACGGCCCCACTACTTTTGGCTCCATCTGATTTGACTAATAAATTTAAGAGGTTCAAAAATTCCACTTGTTCAGTTAGTGGTAATTTTATGGGAGTCAACAAAGGATGGTACCGCTGTGGTAACTGCGGCCATTGCAATGTGTGTCCAAGAAAGAAAGATACCTTTGTCTGTTTTGTTACTGGTATTAAATATGCCATTTATAGATATGTGTCTTGTATGTCAAAATTTGTTATCTATATGTTGGAGTGCCCTTGTGGCCTCCAATATGTAGGACAAACAAGTAGATATTTTAAAAAGAGATTGTACGAACACAGATACAATATCAAAACAGGTTATCCTAAACACACTGTATCCAGACACTTCAAGGAGACTCATAATAAAAATGATACCCTATTGAAGGCCTGGATCATAGAACAGGTTGTTATGGGACCCAGGAAGGGTGACCGTTTCTTGGCATTGAGAAGGAGAGAGACTTTTTGGATACTCACATTAAAAACTTTAGTTCCAGGGGGTCTAAATGATAAATTCGATCTAATACCCTTTTTGGAGTGACCCACTCCTTCTCTCCTTCTAGATGCATCACTGGTCATTTTTTATATGTGTTTGTCTCTTTGCTCTAGATCCAATTTATTATTTCTGTTGTTGCTGCCACTGGGATTTATATGGCAAAATATATCTTATGGGGCCATTTTTGTCCTGTTTTTTGACAGAAAATATTTCTGTTGTCATACTACTAAATATGAATATGTATATACTTTGCACTTTCTCTTATATGGTACAAAAAATTGTTCCTCATGTGTCTAATATTTATTGTATGTACATATGTTTTAAGATGGTCACATGATCGCATTTTTTCACTGTATATTGTCAACATGCTGCTGTTATCTATACTGCATGTTTACCAATGATCCTTGTTTCCATCTAGCAGATATAACATATTTCTTTCTGCTATTTTCTGAGTAAGCACTTGCACCGCTGCGGTCTCCCCTGTGACTGTCTCCCCCCTTGCTATGCCGGCTATGCGGGGCGAAGACAACTTAAGGGGATGCGTTGCTATGGAGACAATGCTTTCTCTCTGTTTAAGTACTTCTCTATGGTCAATTTTTTTACATAGAGGGGAACTTCCTGTATTATACTCGCTACCATGACAACGGTCGCGTCTTTCCACGTTTCTCTACTCTCTATGACCTGCATTTCCTCTTCTCTGCTAAATTACAGTCAGCTGGAGATGAGTGTTGATTAGGGTGTGTTCAATGTTTTTAGTATATAAGTTGATCCCTTCCCCACTGGTGTTATTGCACTATCGCCCACCAGCTGATGAAGAAAATTCGAAACGCGTCCTGTGGGGTGTAGCTGTTTTTCTTAGTGCATATCCTAAACTGTTCAATAGACCTGGCCAGGCGAACAGACCCAGTGGGTAAGGGATTTTGTCATTATTAGTTTTTATGTATTATACCATTTATGTACTATTTTTGTAGCCATAGAGGGCTTTTTTATTCTGTCTATTGTTACTTATTTCCAGTGTTTTTTCTATCCATGTGATCACTCATCCATTTTGTGACTCTGGATTGTCATATTGTGTCTTTTTATATTTATTTATTTATATATATATATATATATATATATATTCTGTTGCAATAAATTTTGTATATTTTTTTTATATATCCTATTGTCCTTGCAGTTCATTTTGCCATACTGTGTTTGTATTTACTATTAGCGCTGTCTCACTTTTATACTGTGTTCTCCTTTTTTGCAGTGGATTTTTCCATTGCATCCTACTATAAGACTAGCTGCTTCAATTTATATTTTCAGTTTGAGTAATTTGCCACTCCCTATACTGATTGGGATTCCTATCCCCACCCTGTGCCTTTCCTGCTTCCAGTGGTTAGTATTGATCTGTGTTTGTTTTCTTACCTTTTTCCTGGAGTACGGTCACTATATATACTATATTATTATTATTATTTTTATTCTCTAGCGCTGTGCCCTATCTTTCTTTTCTTCACTACTCAACCCTGCCCTCCTTGCCGGTCTGCACACTGCAGAAAGCCACAGCAGTTGGCACCTGTGTTTCGTAATCATCATGTGCTGCGGTGGTCCTCGCATGTCCACATCCTGACACATAAGTGGTTGTGCATCAGTGCACTCAATCTCTTCCACTTCTGGGGCAGGGCTAGGTGGATGGCCCACAGAAACGCCACCAGCAGAGTCATCAAAAAGGATAATAGACTGCTGCATGACTTGTGGCTCAGACTGCTTGGCTGATTTGCAAGGGAGTGAGGTGAAAGAAAAATGGCCATGGGCTGCAGGTGCCAACTCTGAGCTTTCAGCAGGGGACCGGGTGGGAGACAATGTGAAGGAACTGGAGGCACTGTCAGCCACCCAATCTACTATCGCCTGTACTTGTTCTGGCCTCACCATTCTAAGAGCGTCATTCGGGCCTAACAAATAAATCTGAAGGTTTTGTCACATACTCGCACCTGAGGAAGGTGTTTCACTTGTGCGTGTAGCTGGCACAGATCGACCACGTCCTCTCCTTGCAACAGGAGCTCCGCCAACACCAGCAGCACCACGACCAGGGCCACGTCCCTTATTTGACGCTCTCCTCATTCTTTGCGTTCACCCACCAAAGTAACAGATGGTTTATGTCAGGCGACAATGTAACCGCCAATAGTCAACAATTTTTATTTGTATTTTTTTTTGTTTATTGGACTGCAAGAAATGCACCGTAGGCCGCAAATGTACTATTTAGCACCCAAATCAATTATAATTTTTGCTGTAAGCACAGTATTTGACGGTTCTATTTGACTCCCAGACATGAAGTGCTGGACGCAAATGTACTTTTTAGCACCCAAAACTATTACAATTTTTCAAAGTGCACTGTAAGCACAGTATTTGACGGTTCTATTTGACTCTAAGATATGAAGTGCAGGAATGCATGTAATGCTATTTGTATTCTATAAACTGACTCTATTTCGGTTTAAAGAAAGCCAATAGCACGAATGGACAAATTATTTTTGTTTATTAACCATTCGTTCATTCGTTCATAGCATTACATGCATTCCATAAACCAAAAGTCTACAAACCGAAAGAGAGTTGGTTTATAGACTTTCGGTTTATGTAATACATGTAATGCTATTGCTATTCTATAAACCAAAATAGAGTCCCCATTCATACGAATAGGTCAATTGACCTATTCGTATGAATGGGGACTCTATTTCGGTTTATAGAAAGCCAATAGCAATACATGTATTCCATAAACCGAAAGTCTATAAACCGAAAGACATTCGGTCCCCCCCCTCATTCTTTTTAGGGTCCCCACCCGCCGGCCATGGGTGGTTACCGGGGGGACACTAGGTCTCCCCCTCATTCTTTTTAGGGTCCCCACCCGCCGGCAATGGGTGGGGACCAGGGCGGGGGGGTATTTTACTAGTGACTGGGCAGCAAAAGCTGTCCAGTCACTAGTAATTTTAAATTTAAGGCGATATTAATCGCCGAACTCCAACCCGGACATACAGTGGAATGTCCGTGTTCGGGTCCGGGGTCCAAAAATCGTAGTGTTCGGTACGAACCCGAACTTTTCTGTTTGGGTTTGCTCAACACTATTCACTAGGTTTTACTCCTTTGATTTTCCGTATTGTATACTGGGAAGAATCCTTGTTACTTTTAAGTTAATGTTTTCATTAGACATTAATATGTGGTATGTTTTTTGCAATTTGTGGCATCTTCCAATATCTACACATGACTGTTTTGAGATGCTGTGTTTCTTTCTGCTGTTTCCATGTATTTTCTGATATTTTCCAGTTTTTTAAAACCTCTATAAGTTATGTAGCAAGCCAAATGCATGTTCTGCAATAACCTTTTGAACACCTCAATAAATGCATTATAAACACATACTTTTAAAATTATAGATAGATACATATTTAGACAATAATAGTACCCAAAATCCCTCTCAGCATATGAAGCACTACTTGTCCATATAGAATCATAGTTTGGAGAACATTTCTCCAAACTATGATGCAATATGAACAAGTAGCACTTCATATACTCAGATGGCTTTTGGGTATCCCTTAGAAGCCCCATGATCTGAATTATAACTGATGCTATAAAATAAAACTGTAGAAACTAAAAAAGGATATTCCAACATTGCACAAGCAAGAAGACTTAGGAACATCCAGCTTAAACCTGCATTCCACTCAAGGAATTTTAAATCTTCAAATGTGAGTGCATAGCATGGGGCATATTGGACTACTACACAATTTTGTTGTGGTGTTCTCTTATTTCCCTATTGAGGCATGAGAAATCAAAGTGAATATACAGCATTTGGCTTTTTAAGGCTGTATTGCACCTGGAGAGTGATCCTCCCCCACATTATACACATCCCCCACCACTATAAAAGTGAGGGGGGACTACTATTTCTTATTTTATTTTTAGTGAAGCGCACCTATACAAAATTTTGTTTGTCATTATTGTCTAAATACACAAAGTATTTGGCCAGGAAGAATATTCTAAGATAGCCTCTCTTTTTCAAGTCTAAACAGGGGATCAGGGCTGGCTAGTGCTGTATTTACCGCGAGGCATCCTAGGCGGATGCCTATGGCGGCAAATTTTGGGGGGCGGCAGCGCCCCCCAGCACTGTGAAAAATTTTTTTTTTTTTTAAAAATCCGGCCCTTTAAAAAATAAAAATAGACCGCGCTTGCAGGCAGAGACGGAGGTGAGAGGGGATCGGAAGATCCCCCCTCACCAACGCTCTGCCTGCCAGGCTGCACGGGGAGCAGAACAGGCAGCACAGAGAAACCTCCGTGCTGCCTGTTCGGCTCCCCGTGCAGTGTGCCGACACGGAAGTCCCGACAGTCACGTGACGGGCGCGCTGACGTCATACGCGCGCCCGGTCACGTGACCTGTCGGCACAATCGCCGGGAAGCCGAACAGGCAGCATGGAGGGACCATGCTGCCTGCCACTAGCCACCAATGAAAGGTAAGTGCTGATAGGAGACTGTGTGTGTGTGAGACTGAGTGTGATGGGAGTCAGAGTGTGTGTGATGGGAGACAGTGTGTGTGACTGAGTGTGATGGGAGTCAGAGTGTGTGTGTGATGGGAGACAGTGTGTGTGACTGAGTGTGATGGGAGTCAGAGTGTGTGTGTGATGGGAGACAGTGTGTGTGACTGAGTGTGATGGGAGTCAGAGTGTGTGTGTGATGGGAGACAGTGTGTGTGACTGAGTGTGATGGGAGTCAGAGTGTGTGTGTGATGGGAGACAGTGTGTGTGACTGAGTGTGATGGGAGTAGGAGTGTGTGACTGAGTGTGATGGGAGTGTGAGCTTGATGTGAGTCTGAATGATGGGGCATGTCTTAGGTGTGTAACGTGGGTGTGCAGCTTGGGTAGGGGGGGTGCCCGGATTTTGTCTGCCTAGGGCAGCACAAAATCAAGATACACCACTGGGGCCGGCACTACCAATCGGGGGGCGCACTGGTGTCGAGGTGAGCGGGGGTGGCAGTCTTCCCCCATGCTCTGTCAGTGCTGCTCACCGTCCCTGTGCATAGTGATGGCTCAGAGCATTGGAAATACGATGCTCTGTGTCATCACTGCATGCCGGTTCGCTAGGCAGCACTGGCTGAGCCAAGTGTCAAACAGAGCTGAGGCTAAACAAAAGTGAATTGTGGATTAAAATGCACCTTAATCAAATAAAGTGCAGCTACCACTCAGGTAGCTATAATGCAGTATCTGATGAAAATCTGAAAAAAAGTGCACTATATATATATATATATATATATATATATTTATATACTTATCTTGGTATTACCCGCTCATGTATAATTCAGCACATGAAACTGAGAAACGTAGAAGAAAAGAAACACATCTTAGTGCTGGTGGTTAAAACAAATGTTGGTATATCCTCTCCCAATTGGTGGTAGACTCACTTGGGTTTGAGCTAAATACATCCGACTCTAAGGAAGTCAGCAGTGTTATGTGTCTATTTGCCAATAATATGCAGCTTCCAGCATGAGAATTACAAGATGATAGGAAGAAGGGAAGAGAAGGTGCCATACATTCGACCAAGGTTAAAAAAATACTGGACGCCAGGTCTCTATGGTGACTAGAATGTGGATCCTGGTGCCCAGATCTCGCAGCTACATTGTCCCACCATTTGCTGCCCGTTATCTACCGATCTACAAGCAGCAAAGAGAAGCAAAGAGTGACACCTCTGGTAAAAAACAAAATAAAATAAAAAACACAGTGCCACCGGATGTGACATCACATCATATCCAGTTATTGTATTTTCCTCCTCCATGCAGGAGGGAAGACTGCATAGAGGAGACAAGGAGCAACAAGGAGGTGAGTACTGGGTAAGGGGGGAGGAGGGGGGCACATTAATGGGCAAATTTGCTGTGGCATAATACTGGCATATTCCTGGGCAAATAGACTGGGGCATAATAATGGCAAAATAATACTGGCATATTAATGGGCAAATTGGCTGTGGCTTATTAACTGGCAAGCTGGCTATGGCATATTTAATAGAAAAAGAGTGGCATATTTTAAACGGTTGTTTAACCGAAATAAAACGGTTGTTTAACCGAAATAAAACGGTTGTTTAACCAAATTGTGTGGCTGCAAAATGAGTGCAAGCCAAGTGATGTGGGTGCAATATAGGCAAGTCGTGTTGCTACTGTGTGGTGCTGTGTTAAGTCCTGTAGGTGCAATGTGGGTGCAGCGGAATGGAATAAAAACAAGAAATGCAATTTTTCAATAACATTTTTATTACAAATGAAAATAGTTGAATTTAATATTAAAAGGTTCATATAAGTATAAATGCAATGAGAGAGAGAGAGAGAGGGAGAGAGAGAGGTATAGATATTTATTGTTTTAGAATTGTACAATTGTCACCTCACGGGGCTCTTGTGTGTGGCATAATTAAGGAAATCTTGTGTGTGGCATAATTAATGGGGCTCCTGAGTGGGGCATAGTTATGGGGCTCCTGAGTGAGGCATAATTAATGGGGCTCCTGTATGTGGCATAATTAATGGGGCTCCTGTATTTGGCACATTTTGTGGGGCCCGTGTATGGCATATTTAAATGGCCTTACTAAGGAATCTGTTTGGCACGGTATTGGAGGAAATCCAGGGGGAATTACCGGGTGACACCAACCCTAGTGACGCCTCTGTGTGTGTGTGTGTGTGTCTATTTGTGGGTGAGTATGTGTGTTTGTGTCAACATATTGGTGTGTTAACATGTGTATGTATTTGTGGGTGAGCATGTGTGTATGTTATATACTGACTCCTAAAATTTGCAGCTGGCTCCTAGATTTAAATCAAATTTTAAAGTTTTGCATTAGATGAATATCAAATATTTTAATAAATAAAACAATATCTGCTTACATTTGAGGTAAAGATTTAAGTCACCAAGTGCAACTATATAGCCAAACAAAGCCTGGGCTTCTGTGTGTTCGTTACGGTCTCCGTTCTAGCTCCTAACCTTCCGGTGACCACAGACGTTACACAGGCTACACACTTTACCGGGATACTGAGCTTCTTCAATGGCGCATAGCTGATGTCTGTTCCAGTCATCTTCATATACAAAAAGTCACCGGTTGATTGGCTGTGCCTCTTAAGTTTCTTTTTTTTGCCCCCTCCGCCTTAATGGAGATTGAATTTTACCACATGAAAATGTATGGCAGGTTATAAGTTCACAAATATTGTGTTTTCTTCCCTCTCCGTTTAAATTGTTTTAAATGTCTTTTTTTTTTTTTTTTGTTGCTGCTACATAAGTGCTTGTCTTTACAATAAACTTTAGAGTTACTTAACAAAGGGCCTTTGTGTCAGACATGAGTTACTCTCCGAACGCATTTGTTGATGTGTTACCAACTCCCACCACGTGAATCCAAATCAGAGTGATACATTGCTGTATACCAGAGACTTGCTGATAAAGACCCACTACGCATTGGTCTCTTTCAGCTGGTGTCAGAAGTGGACTTCAGACAGACCGGGTGAGACGTGCATTATTACACATCTCTGACTTACCTGTGTTTCTCTGAATTTTTGATAATTTGTGAAAGTTTTAAAAAAATATAAAAAATCCCTGTATTGAGTATAAGCTGATGTTGTACCAGCTAATAGAGACAAGTCACAACTGTCAAATAACTAACCGCTAAGGTTGTGCTAGCAATAGTTATTAAATACTGAGGTAGGTTCCAGTATAAGCTAATGTTGTTCCAGATAATATAGAGTCCTTTATTGAGGATGTTTCACTAATATTAAAAGGCTCTAAGTCGCTGATAGTTTTTCAGTGAAATCCTTGAAGATGTTCCAAGGACACGTGTTGATATATTTATATATATATATAGTATTGATATAGGATTACGGCATTCATTTTCTAAATTGTACATTGAATTCTTAACATTTCATGGTGAGAGGTGAACATCAATTAAGTACACAAAACGGTTAAATAAACTGTGTATTGATAACTTGTTATATTGTTTAGTTGGGTTGGTTTGTAACATAATGGGACAGATAGCAAGTGATTTATCAACTGCAAAATATTGTGAGAAAGGTAAATTGAAGGATGCCTCTTTTTATGACAATACAAAGGGGACTCCATGAAATTACACCCAAATTTATGTGACCACAGTATTTAATTCATGTTGTGATAATGTCAGAATAATTAAAGAAGGCAAACCAACAGTGAGAGGAAATTAACAAGGGTAAATCTAAATACCCTAAGAGACCTGTCTCACAGAAAGCTAAGACAGAGCCCCCACAGTACAACATGGCATGTAAATTGTCAGATAACTAGTTACCTTATTTCCACAGACATAGCAGTTATGTTTGATTTATCCCCTGGCCAGTACAGTGTTTTAAGGTTATAGTAGAAATTGAATGTATAAAGTATAAGAGTATTATAACAATGCATTGTTAAACTGAAATATGAGTGTAAAGTCTGTCTAGTGTGTCTGTGACACACCTATATATATATATATATATATATATATATATATATATATATATATCCAAAAACACGCACTCACGGGGCTTATGCAAGAACAATTGTATCCTCATGTGAATTTCACACCTGTATGAGTAAGTAAAGCATCGACTTGTTCTTGCATAAGCCCCGTGAGTGCGTGTTTTTTGGATTTCTGTATTCTTTAGCTACACAGCACCCGGGCCAGTGTCTGTTACGATTGCCCCTAGCTGAGTGCATCATATCTTGGATTTTATATATATATATATATATATATATATATATATATATATATATATTACACTGTGTAACAGAAGATAAAGATCCTCCTGCAAAATATATTGAAGATTAGAGTCTCCTGTCTGTAATTCCCAAGTACACTGTATCTTGGTGTTTTGGATATTTTAGCCATGCAGGTTGATAAGACCATAGAAGCTGTAAAATAGTATGTTTAATGTTGTTGTCATTAGAAGAATTGTCATTATTGTTTAAATATTTGCATAAGTAATTTTTTTAATCTGCTTACAACCAGTGCTGTATTTGCGGCAGCGCCCCCCAGCACTGAAAAAATTAAAAAATTGAAAAAAAAAATTGAAAAAAAAAAAACGCGGCCCTTTAAAAAAAAAAAAAAGACCGCGCTTGCAGGCAGACAGAGGTGAGAGGGGATAGGAAGATCCCCCCTCACCATCGCTCTGCCTGCCAGGCTGCACGGGGAGCCGAACAGGCAGCACAGAGAAACCTCCGTGCTGCTTGTTCGGCTCCCCGTGCAGTGTGCCGACACGGAAGTGCCGACAGTCACGTGAGCGGCGCGCTGACGTCATACGCGCGCCCGGTCACGTGACCTGTCGGCACAATCGCCGGGAAGCCGAACGGGCAGCATGGAGGGACCATGCTGCCTGCCACTAGCCACCAAGGAAAGGTAAGTGCTGATGGGAGACAGTGTGTGTGTGAGACTGAGTGTGATGGGAGTCAGAGTGTGTGTGATGGGAGACAGTGTGTGTGACTGAGTGTGATGGGAGTCAGAGTGTGTGTGATGGGAGACAGTGTGTGTGACTGAGTGTGATGGGAGTAGGAGTGTGTGACTGAGTGTGATGGGAGTGTGTGTGTGATGGGAGTATGAGCTTGATGTGAGTCTGAATGATGGGGCATGTCTTAGTTGTGTAACGTGGGTGTGCAGCTTGGGTAGGGGGGTGCCCGGATTTTGTCTGCCTAGGGCAGCACAAAATCAAGATACACCACTGCTTTCAACTCCTATTCTATAAGGCATAATTGTATTTTTATAAGTGATGTCTGAACAGTTGACGGCAGTATTACAGTGAAAGTCCCTAACTTCTTACCACAAGAGTGGATAAATGTCCTAGTTTTGTTTCAACACCCCAAGGCAGCAGTCAGTTGTATAGAGATGTTACAAAAGGAAGTGTTTTATATTTAGTGGAGTAGAGAGGACATATCTCCTAGATCACTCAACCTGTGAGTGCTCACTAAAATCAGGCACTTTAAGCCTACAGTATAATCGCTTGAGTGATTTCTGAGTGAAGGTTTTCTGAGCTATATATATATATAGTTTGATGAGAAGTTTTGTAGTAAATGAGTTCTATCAGAAAAGTAACAATAGTTACATAGAAACATAGAAACATAGAATGTGTCGGCATATAAGAATCATTCGGTCCATATTTAAATGTTTCTATCATATCCCCCCTGTTATGTCTTTCCTCCAAGCTATACATGTTAAGATGCTTTAACCTTTCCTGGTAAGTTTTATCCTTCAACCCATGAACCATGTATCAATATCCTTCTGGAGATACGGTCTCCAGTACTGCGTGCAATAGTCCAAGTGAGGTCTCACCAGTGCTCTGTACAATGGCATGAGCACTTCCCTCTTCCTACTGCTAATACCTCTCCCTCTGCAACCAAGCATTCTGCTAGCATTTCCTGCTACTCTATTGCATTGCCTACCTACCTTCAAGTCCTCTGAAATTGTTACACCTAAATCCCTTTCCTCAGATGTTGATGTTAGGACTGTACCAAATAGTCTATATTCTGCTTTTGGGTTTTTACGCCCAAGGTGCATAATCTTGCACTTGTCCGCATTGAATGTTAGTTTTTCTAGTTTAGCTAAATCATTTGCCATTTGGCTTATCCCTCCATGAATATCAACCCTGCTGCAAATCTTTGTAACATCAGCAAAAAGACATACTTTGCCAACAAGACCTTCTGCAATATCGCTAATAAAAATATTAAAGAGAATGGGTCCAAGTACAGATCCCTGAGGTACCCCACTAGTAACAAGACCTTGCATCGAATATACCCCATTGACTACAACCCTCTGTTGCCTGTCACTCAGCCATTGTCTAATCCATTTAACAATATTGAAATCCAAACTTAAAGATTTCAGTTTATTGATAAGCCTTCTATGTGTGACAGTGTCAAAAGCCTTACTGAAATCTAGGTAAGCAATGTCTACTGCACCACCCTGATCTATTATTTAAGTCATCCAATTAATAAGATTAGTTTGGCATGATCTCCATGAAGTAAACTCATGTTGTCTCTGATCTTGAAATCCAAGCGACTTTAGATGTTCAAAAATCCTATTCTTTAACAAGGTTTCCATTATTTTCCCCACTACTGAAGTAAGAATTACTGGTCTATAGTTGCCCGCCTCCTCCCTACTACCTTTCTTGTGAATGGGCACAACATTTGCTAATTTCCAATCTTCTGGAACTACTCCGGTTAACAATGATTGGTTAAATAAATCTGTTAACGGTTTTGCTAGTACACCACTTAGTTCTATTAATAATTTTGGATGTATCCCATCAGGTCCCATCGACTTATTATTCTTTACTTTAGACAGCTGAAGTAAAACCTCTTCCATCGTAAACTTACATGCATCAAAAGACTCATTTGTCTTTTTCCCTAAATGAGGTCTCTTACCCTCATTTTCATTTGTAAAAACTGAACAAAAATATCCATTAAGGCAGTCTGCTAAGCCTTTATCCTCTTCTACATAGCATCCTTCTTTTGTTTTTAATCTAACTAATCCTTGTTTTACTTTCCTTTTCTCATTTATGTATCTAAAAAATGTTGTATCCCCCTTTTTCACTGACTGGGCTATAGTCTCTTCTGTGTGTGCTTTGGAAGCTCTTATAGCTTGCTTTGCCTCTTTCTGCCTACTCTTATAGATCTTTCTATCTTCCTCACTCTGAGTATTTTCAGAATTACTAAATGCTAGCTTTTTGTTTTTTACTATTTTGGCCATCTCTGCAGAGTACCACAGTGGTTTCTTAAATTTTTTGCTCTTACTGACAAGCCTAATGCAATTTTCTGTTGCCTTCAGTAGTGCAACTTTTAGATACTCCCATTTATCCCGGACTCCATTTAAATTGCTCCAGTCTGATAATTACTCCTTTACACATAATCTAATTTTAGAAAAGTCTGTTTTCTAAAATCTAAAACCTTTGTTTTTGTGTGGTGTGACTGCGTCACTGTTCTTATATTAAACCACACTGACTGGTGATCACTTAAACCTAAACTTTCACCTACAGTAATATCTGATAACAAATCTCCATTTGTGAACACTAAATCTAGTATGGCCTGCTTTCGAGTTGGCTCCTCCACTACTTGCTTTAGAGATAATCCCAGTAGGGAGTTTAGGATATGCGTACTCCTGACGCAAGTAGCTATTTTGTATTTCCAGTTAACCTCAGGAAGTCACCCATGATGATTACTTCCCCCTTCATTGTCATTTTAGCTATTTCCTCAACTAGTAGATTATCGAACTCCTCTATTTGTCAAGGGGGCCTATAGATCACACCTTCCCGAGTTACCATATGATCACCAAATTCTAATGTAACCCAAACTGACTCTATGTTCGCCTCACTTACATGTATTACGTTACATTTTAAGCTTTCCCTCACATACAGGGCCACCCCTCCCCATTTTTTTTACCTTCTCTGTCTTTTCTATATAAAGAGTACCTTGGTATTGATTTGTCCCAGTCATGTTTTTCATTATACCATGTCTCAGTAAAAGCTACTAAATCTACATTCTCAGTTGCCAATATTGCCACAAGTTCTTATTCCCTAAACTGTGAGCATTTGTAGACATGACCCTAAGCTTATAATTTTTCAGCACACTGACTACAGGCACCTTCTGTCCCTGTTTTGGGGGGCAATTGGATTGATGTCTTATCGCCTGAACTTCTCACTGAGAACATTCGTCCCCTTTTGAGAAAGATGCAACCCATCTTTTTTGTACAGTTCCTTTCTATCCCATAGTGAACTTCCATGAGAAACAAAGCCAAATCCTTGCTCCCGACACCATTCCCCAAGCCACAAGTTAAAGTCCCTAATACGCATCCGTCTATCATTCTGAATGTTATGCACAGGCACAGGCGTGTGTGGACACAACATGCCATATATCATTGGCAAGAACACGAAAAGCTTCCTTCACCTCTGAAACCTCATTGCAAGCCAAATCATTTGTCCCTTGATGAACCAGTACATCCAATTCTCCTTCCTGATTTGCTTGCTTAACAATATTAGAAATACGCCTCCTGTCACTGCGAGCAGTAGCTCCAGGAAGACATCTCACTAAGCCAATACTGTCCAACTCCGCACCTCTTATGATAGAATCGCCCAACAACAACTGCTTTCTACCAGGCCTCACCTTCTCCTTGCACACCTCAACCATAAAGGAGGGTGCTTTCCTCAAATTTCATGTCTGAGCCTGCCTCCACAACACCACTGCACTCTGAAAGTGCTGAAAATGAATTCTGGAGAGCTACAGACTGCGGGACATGCCTTTTATCCACAACTCTAAGTCTCAGACCGAGTTTGTTTTACAGATAAATGACAAATCTCGGACTTTAAAAATGCAATCTCCTGCTGCAATCTTGAGAACTGTCTACAGATTAGACAGCATCCAAACCTCCAAAAAATGGAACGTGAAACAAATGAAGAACAATTATCACAGTAAACCAAATCTGCCATTTTAAGAATTTAAATAAAAAAGATCTTTTAGTTTTGCTCACCTCTTGTATACCTAAGACTACCTCCAGAGTATCTCTAAAATTCACTCTTCAAGAAGCAGCTCTTAGAAGAGCAACCAAGCTATAACATTTGCCAAGCTAATTTCCACTATGCCTTATATACACAACACACACCTACCAGCACCAAGGAAGGTTTTAACACCTGAGTGGGCCTATGCCAATTAGAACCAAACAATGACAAACACCTAAGTATTCAATTCAGATTCCTTAGCAATTTGAAGCAGGAAATCAGTACAAACTACCACACAATAGCTTGACTAAATGAATCTTACTTGTATCAGTAGAAAAGAAGATCTCAGCAAGTTAAAAAATCAAGTCTGTCTCCAGAATATCTCTAAAATACACTCTTTGAAAAGCAGCACTTAGAAGAGCAGGCAAGCTATTAAATTACTGTAGTTTCGTGTTATTTTTGTTAGAAAAGTTGCAGAGTTGTTTTATTTTGGCATAGTCATAAATTTTACTAGTGTTATGCATTGTTTTTTTAATTAATTTGCTTTTGCATTTGCGTAACTGTATCTTTAAGTAAGTAAAATAAAAATAGTTGTGTGTTAAACAGCAAGAGTCATATAGTACCCGAGGTCTCTCTTGGACATCATGTTAAATATACATGATCGATCCAGTGGACAGTATAACAGCTGTAAAATTTGATAAATGCCATTATTTGAGTAATTTTTTTACTAAGGCATTATGCAAAACTATGAGGGTAAAAAGTAATATTCTCTATTGTTGTATCAAAAGTATTTACTGGGAATCTTCCCAGCTGTATCTCCTTTGGGATATTGTAAAATACTGGCTCAGATTACAGTTTTATGTTCTGGCAAAGCACTCTAAAACTTGTTTAAAGGGAAATTAAACTTTTTTTTAGCCTTTGCTTCCAGTACATTTAACGGTAGATTGAAGTAAACCCGACTAGTATCTTAATAGATACACGTGGGTTTACTTTCTGCAGTGTCTCACATGTGAGACAATGCAGGTCCCTGTTGTCACTTTTGTCAGCAAGCGCACAGTCAATCAGAGTGGGGACTCGCCTGCTTCCTATGGAAGCATGGCAGCTGATGGTCATAGGTTAAACTGGCTTGTACTATTAAAAGTACACAGCAATTCATCCTCATACTAAGGGCAACTAACTTTTCACTTGTGCTATGGAAAATATCTTATCTTGGGAAAAATGAAAACCTATCTTCAAAATACACTAAAAATGAAAATAAATAAGCTTTTAAATGCTTTGTGGGTAGAGATGTCGCGAACATAAAAATTTTTTTGTGAATTTCCGCAAATGTTCGCGAACGGGCGAACCGGGCGAACAGCCATAGACTTCAATAGCCAGGCGAATTTTAAAACCCACAGGGACTCTTTCTGGCCACAATAGTGATGCAAAAGTTGTTTCAAGGGGACTAACACCTGCCGGAGGGGGATCCATGGCAAATCTCCCATGGAAAATTACATAGTTGATGCAGAGTCTGGTTTTAATCCATAAAGGGCATAAATCACCTAACATTCCTAAATTGTTTGGAATAACGTGCTTTAAAACATCAGGTATGATGTTGTATCGATCAGGTAGTGTAAGGGTTACGCCCGCTTCACAGTGACAGACCAAACTCCCCGTTTAACGCACCGCAAACAACCGCAAACAGTCCATTTGCACAACCGCAAACTCCCAATTTGCACAAGGTTGGATACCAAGCTAGCCATGTCCCGTTCCTTGTCCTCACTGATGTCATTGAAGGTCTCTTCCTCCACCCAGCCACGTACAACACCAAGGGTCCCCGAAAGGTGACAACAAGCCCCCTGGGATGCCTGCTGTGTTTGGTCTTCCACCTCCTCAAAGCCACCTTCCTCCTCTGACTCCTCTTCTTCAGACTCCTCTCTCTGCGTTGCCTCTCTCTGCGTTATTATAAGGTGTGTTAAGTAGTACTATTCTTATCAGTTTAATCCCTGTTACGTCCCCTATCAGGGGAAGTGTATATGGCATCGATTTTAGAAACCGGGAGATGGAAAAAGATGCTTGGTTGGTCCTCCTACTTCAAATTTGGGGCACTGCGCGTGCAATCTAATGTGCCACCAGATAGGAGTGGTGTGTTAAGTAGTACTATTCTTATCAGTTTAATCCCTGTTATGTCCCCTCTCAGGGGACATGTATATGGCATTGATTTTAGGAACCAGGAGATGGAAAAAGATGCTTGGTCGGTCCTCCTACTTCAAATTTGGGGCACTGCGCGTGCAATCTAATGTGCCACCAGATAGGAGTGGTGTGTTAAGTAGTACTATTCTTAACAGTTTAATCCATGTTACGTCCCCCTCATCAGGCCTTTTTTAGTCGAATGTATCGCCCACTGTCAGTCCCTTCAGGATCCATCCCTCATTCATCTTAATAAAGGTGAAGTAATGTAGACTTTTTTGACCTAGGCGACTTCTCTTCTCGGCGACAATACCTCCTGCTGCACTGAAGGTCCTTTCTCACAGGACACTTGAAGCGGGGCAGGCCAGAAGTTCTATCGCAAATTGGGATAGCTCAGGCCACAGGTCAAACCTGCACACCCAGTAGTCAAGGGGTTCATCGTTCCTCAGAGTGTCGATATCTGCAGTTAAGGCGAGGTAGTCTGCTACCTGTCGGTCGAGTCGTTCTCTGAGGGTGGACCCCGAAGGGCTGTGGCGTTGTGTAGGACTTAAAAAGCTCCGCATGTCCTCCATCAACAACATGTCTGTAAAGCGTCCTGTCCTTGCCGGCGTGTCGTAGGAGGAGGATTACTTTCAGCTCTTCCCCTGTTAGATTCCCGTTGTGCTGTGATATCACCCTTATACGCTGTGTAAAGCATACTTTTTAATTTATTTTGGAACTGCTGCATCCTTTCCGACTTGAGGTAATTCGGTAACATTTTAGGCACTTTCTGCTTATACCGGGGGTCTAGTAGCGTGGACACCCAGTACAGGTCGTTCTCCTTCAGCCTTTTTATACGAGGGTCCCTCAACAGGCACGACAGCATGAAAGACCCCATTTGCACAAGGTTGGATTCCGAGCTACTCATGTCCCGTTCCTCGTCCTCAGTGATCTCACTGAAGGTATGTTCTTCCCCCCAGCCACGTACAACACCACGGGTACCAGATAGGTGACAACGACCACCCTGGGATGCCTGTTGTGGTTGGTCTTCCTACTCCTCCTCAAAGCCACATTCCTCCTCTGACTCCTCTTCCTCACAATCCTCTTCCAGCGTTGCCGTAGGTCCAGCAAGCGATGCTGATAAGGCTGTTTCTGGTTATGATGGTGACCACAACTCTTCCTCTTCCTCTTCACGCTCATCTATGGCCTGATCCAGCACTCTTCTCAGGGCACGCTCCATGAAGAAAACAAATGGTATGATGTCGCTGATGGTGCCTTCGGTGCGACTGACTAGGTTTGTCACCTCCTCAAAAGGACGCATGAGCCTACAGGCATTGCGCATGAGCGTCCAGTAACGTGGCAAAAAAATTCCCAGCTCCGCAGAGGCTGTCCTAGCACCCCGGTCATACAAATAGTCATTAATGGCTTTTTCTTGTTGGAGCAGGCGAACGAAAATTAGGAGTGTTGAATTCCAACGCGTCGGGCTGTCGCAAATCAAGCGCCTCACTGGCATGTTGTTTCGCCGCTCGATATCTGAAAAGTGCGCCATGGCCATGTAGGAACGCCTGAAATGTGTGGCACACCTTCCTGGCCTGCTTCAGGACGTCCTGTAAGCCTGGGTACTTATGCATAAAGCGTTGTACGATCAGATTACACACATGTGCCATCTTGCTCAAATTCAATGCCGCCAACAAATTTCTTCCGTTGTCACAAACCACTTTGCCGATCTCCAGTTGGTGCGGAGTCAGCCACTGATCCACCTGTGCGTTTAGGGCGGACAGGAGTGCTGGTCCGGTGTGACTCTCTGCTTTCAGGCAAGTCAACCCCAAGACGGCGTGACACTGCCGTATCCTCGATGTGGAATAGTACCTGGGGAGCTGGGGGTGTGCCGTTGAAGTGGAGCAAGACGCAGAAGAGGACTCATCCGAGGAGGTTATGGAAGAGGATGGAGTAGGAGGAGTAGAGGAGGTGGCAGCAGGCCTGCCTGCAAGTCGTGGCGGTGTCACCAACTCCTCTGCAGAGCCACGCATTCCATGCTTGGCAGCCGTCAGCAGGTTTACCCAATGCGCAGTGTAGGTGATATACCTGCCCTTACCATGCTTTGCAGACCAGGTATCAGTGGTCAGATGGACCCTTGCCCCAACACTGTGTGCCAGACATGCCATTACTTCTATTTTTTTTTTCGATTAGTGGTACTATGCGTGCAAGCTACTGTGACAACAGATATGAGTGGCACTGTGCACTGGCAGAAGTTGGCAGAGTAGACGCTGTAGGCCTGACACACACGCTTGCAGACAACTAACTGCTATTCAATCTATTACAGTCAAATTTCTAGTTTTTTTTTTTAAATGTACACTACTGTTACACCAGATATGAGTTGCACTGGTGTGACACTGTGCCCTGGCAGGCCCTGAAATGCACACGTGTGAAGGAAACTGACTGCTATTATTTCACAGTCAAATTTCTATTTTTTTTTTTTAATGTACACTACTGTTACACCAGATATGAGTTGCACTGGTGTGACACTGTGCCCTTACAGGCCCTGAAACGCACACGTGTGAAGGAAACTGACTGCTATTATATTACAGTCAAAAAAGTTTTTGTTTTTTTTAAATGCAAGCTATTGTGACACCAGATATGAGTGGTGGCAGTGGGCACAGTATAAGCTGTGAGCCTGACACACACGCTGGCAGGCAGGCAGGCAACTGCAATTAGATTACACAGGAAAAAAAAAAAAAGCCGACTGATGTTCTAGCCCTAAAAAGGGTTTTTTGGGGTGCTGTCCTTACAGCACAGATCAGATGAGTCCTTCAGGACTGTAGTGGACACTGAATACACTAGGCTAGCTATCGATTTCCCTATTAAATCAGCAGCAGCTACACTGTCCCTCCTCTCACTAAGAATGCAGTTTCCGAATGAATCTAAAATGGATGCTGTCCAGGAGGTGGGAGGGTCTGGGAGGGAGGGTCTGCTGCTGATTGGCTGGAATGTGTCTGCTGACTGTGAGGTACAGGGTCAAAGTTTACTCAATGATGACGAATAGGGGGCGGACCGAACATCTCATATGTTCGACCGCCGCGGCGAACGCGAACAAGCTATGTTCGCCGGGAACTATTCGCCGGCGAACTATTCGGGACATCTCTATTTGTGGGACCTGGAAATGGCAGTTAGTGGAGTAAGATTTTTTTTGTATTTTGTACAAGGTTAGAGGTCATGTTGTATATATGTAGAAAGAGAATATGTTATGGGCTAAGAATATGACAGTTAGGATTTATTGTAAGTCAATATTAATTTGAGAAGGAAGTAATTATGTGAAATAAATGGTATATAGCAAAAAGAGGGAGACATTTTTAGTTTATACTGTAAAGTATTGATTAGTGTTTTAAAGAAACTACCTAGTTTCAGAGTTTACTGATTTAGGGCCAGAAAATATAGATTATTACTTATGCTGTTCCAGTAAGAACTCTTAATCACTAATGAAGTGCTAGTGATTATTAACAGTGAGTGATTATTATCAGTTCTATATTACACTCATAATGCTCAGTCAGGCGAATTGTAAAAAGGATAATAATATTGTTATAGAACATAAGTATTCCAATTATTTTGGGACATGAGCTAGGAGTAATAATATTTGTAATGATATTTTAATGTAAAGCAAATAAGTCAAAATGTTTAATGAAATATTGCATGTTACTAACTGGAATGTTTTTAATTTTATTTGATCAGTGTACATAAATACATTATGAACAGCATTGATATGGACACACATCATATATGCAACAGTTCAAATTAAACTAAACATACATTTTTTTTTTGGGGGGGGGGGGTGGGAGAGGAAGAAAAATAAAGAGAGAAGAAGGAATCAAGAAAGGAAGAGAAAGGGGGAGAAAACTAGATAGGGGGAGGAAAAAAAGAAAGGGAGGGTCAGGGCCTTCAGTTGGACTTATTTGCTTTTGAAATGTGGGAGGAATGGGGATCGAAGTTGTCCGTTTGGGGTTTCCATAAAACCCAGGATTATTTCCATAAAGGAAGTTTGCCTATTCCTAATCCACGTTCATATTTATGGATCTCATGAGATGAGGAAGGTTAGGTGCAGAAATTTGTTTCCAGGATCTAGCTATCACAGATTGAGCCACTATGAGTAACTGTTTGGCTAAACGTTGAGCAGGAGGTTTAACTGAGTTTGGAATAATTAAAAATATAGCGCACTCCACAGTAGGTGGTAGTGTTGAAGATAAAGTGTCGTTGAGGAGGAAAAAAAATGCTTTCCAAAATTCTTGAAGGAGCTTGCAGGACCACCACACATGAATCATGGTGCCTATTTCGGAGCATTGTCTCCAACAGAGGTTCGAGCAGGATCGGGCCGGAACAAGGTACTAACGGAACATAACTTTTTTTTGTGAGTTTAAATGGGATTCAGGCATTTAAAAGTGCCCTTCAATGCTGTGAGTGCTTGCGTCTTTCTCCCATTGTTTCCTGTAGTTAAGGTCTTCTGTAGTTAAGGTAAGGTTTCCTGTAGTTAAGGTAAGTTAAGGACTTCTGAGTTTTAGGAGCTTTGTTCCAAAGAGTCTATTTTCTTAGCCATCGGAGTGGTATCATGTAGGGGAGGGTACATTTCCAGCGTCCATTTTATAGTTTGATACGTCCGGGATGCTGACTTTTTACTGAAGGACTTCTAAAGATAGAAGCGAGTCTTCCCCATATAATTCTCCGATGTAGCTCAGTCCGGCATTCTCCCACAGCCTGAAATTAATATTGGGATTAAAATATGCCAGAAACTTAAATTGAGACGTTTTAGTGAGGATGCACTTTTTTTTTGAGTTTCCTCTTCATTCTGTGCCAGGAGTCTAGCATTGATTTCGTCAAGGGGAGGATTTGGCGCTTTTTGTGCAGGATTAAAGATGGAGTCCACAGTAAGGTAGGGATTGAATACAGGTGAATATACGTTTTCTCCATCTTCCTCCATGGTTCTACCGGGGAGCTTTCCCCAGACAGTAGGGCCTGGCTAGCCAGATTCGCTAGGGATTAGTTGGTGAAATTCGGGACCACCAAGCCTCCCCTGTTTTGTTGTAGCTGCAGGAGTTTCAAGGCTAGTCTGGGCGGTTTCTTTGCCCATATAAAATCGTTTCAGCTCTTCTGAACCAATTTGAGAACTGGGTAAACCGATTGGTAACGTTCTCAAGAGATACAAAAACTTGGGTACCACCATCATTTTGACGCAGTTGATTCTTCCCATCCATGACAACTCCAAGTTCACCCAGTGACGAAAAGTAGATGTGCTTTTGAGAAGAGGCAAAAAATTAAGCTTGCAAAATTTTTGGGGAATTTTCGTCCCCAGGTAAGTACAGTCTGTGGATCTCCATTCGTATTGATACTTTTGTCTCAAGTGCCCAATCAGATGTTTGGAGTACCCTATGGGGAGGACTTGCGTTTTCGCAAACATTAAGCTTGTAGTAGGACGCCTCAGAGAATGAAGCTATAAGAGTGTGCAGATTAGGGAGAGAGATACTAGTACTGGTGAGAGTGAGCATGACATCGCCAGCAAACAGGCCAATTTTGAATTCTTCCCCTTTGAGGCCAAACCCCTTGATAAGCAGATTAAATCGTATAGCATGAGCTAATGGTTCCATAGCAAGGATAAAAATAGTGGGAGATTTAGTAATGGAAAAGGCCTTCGATAGGAATCCTGAAGTCAGTACTCTGGCTGTTGGATGAGAATATAATGATTGGACATAGCCAATCGATCCTGTTGAATGCCTTCTCTGCGTCTAGGGACATTAGGAGGCAGTCTGCTTGAGTCCGTTGAGCTATACAAACAATGTCCAATAATTTCCTGGTGTTAGCTGAGGCTTGTTTACCCGGGATGAAACCCACTTGGTCCAAATGGATGATGGTATTTAAGACAGGAGAAATTCTATTGGACAGGATCCTTGCGTACAGTTTAGTATTAAGAAGCAAGATTGGTCTAAAATTCTGGCATTTATCCATAGCTTTACCCGGTTTAGGTAGGGTGACAATAGTTGCCTCCAAAATCTCGTCTGGCAATTTACCTGATTTCATGCAGGAATTAAACAGATTGGTTAGGTGAGTGATCAATACAGATTTGAAAGTCTTATAATAGACATTGGGGAATCCATCTGGACCAGGTGATTTTGAGGTGGTAGGGAGTTAATTGCGAGCTCAATTTCTTCAGAAGTGATAAGGGTAGTGAATGGAGGATGTTGACTGTCTAACAATTGGGGTAGTTCCAGCAGATTTAAAAACCCATCAATTGGAGCAGATCTGACTGAAGATTATACAGGCCGCCATAGTACGCGGTGAACAGTTTGCTTAAATCAGCCGGGTTCATCACATTGTCACCGTTGTCATTGAGCAGATATGCTATCTTCTGCCTAGCTTGTTGGGTTCTCAGTTTAGCCACCAGTAGCGAATCTGCTTTATTACCTTTGCAGTAATAAGTCTGTTTCAGTCTACGTAGCATGTAGCCAGTTTGTCTTAATTTGAGTTTTTTAATTTCGGCTTGGATCTCCATGATCTCCCCCATGTTCGCATGAGAAGGAGATGCTTGGTTCCTATCTGTAATCATTTGGGTTTGTTCGTTGAGTCTCACGCTTTTTAGTTTAGAGCTATTTTGAATACAGAGGCCTCTGGCTACCGCTTTGTGAGAATTCCATACAGTTGCATGAGAGGGGTTTTATATAGCATAATGAACAATAGATATTTAATTTAGTTTTTGGGTTGTCAGGTCATGCCATTATGTAACATATTTAGATAGTTATGGCAGGCCTTCCCTATTTAAGAGAGAGATACTGTGAAGTCCAATATCCCTGCTGAGTGAAGCCAAGGTCTGCTCAGTCACCAAAGGTCTAAACCTAATCTCGTTGGTTATTAAAGAGTTAAAGTTAGATGTCAGTAAAAATACATTGCCCCCAAACCTATTTCTCTCAATTTGTATTCTGATTCAAGATGTATTCTTGAGTGTATACCTTTAGCAATCCTTCAAATAATTACAGATGTTAAGCTCACTGGCCTATAATTACCCGGCAGAGATTTTTATCCCTTTTTAAATATTGGTATGACATCCGCCTTTCGCCAGTCTTTTGGCACTATACCTGAACTGAAAGAATCCCTAAAGATCATAAATATTGGTCTGGCCAGAATTATGCTTAACTCTCTAAGGACCCTTGGGTGTATACCATCTGGCCCTTTACTCTCCTTAGCAATCATAGTAACATAGTAATTTAGGTTGAAAAAAGACACAAGTCCATCAAGTTCAACCCTTCTACCTATCATTACAGCTTTTGATCCAAAAGAAGGCAAAAACCCCTAAGGAAGCTATTTTGTATTTTGCCTCCTGGGGGAAAACATTCCTTCATGACTCCAAGAGGCAATCTGATTTCTCCTTGGATCAATAAGCTCTTTTATTAATGCTTATACTATTAATAGCCCTGTATGTTCTGCTTTCCTAAAAAAACATCCAAACCATTTTTAAATGCATCTATTGTGGTTGATAGCACTACCTCTCTTGGCAGGGAGTTCCTTTTATTGTCCTAACCGTAAAGAATCCCTTCCTTTGCTGTCTATGAAATCTTTGCTCTTCCAGTCTGAGGGGGTGACCTCTTGTTCTTTGTACCTTTCTGTTAATGAACAGGTCACTGGAGAGCTCTTTATATTGGCCCTGCACAAATTTATATAATGTTATCATATCCCTTCTGAGACGCCTTTTTTCTAACGTATATAAATGCAATTTTTTAAGTCTCTCTTCATAACTAAGATCCTCCAATCCCCTTATTAATTTTGTAGCTCTCCTTTAACTTTTTTCTAGTTCCGTAATATCCTTTTTAAGGACTGGTGCCCAGAATTGTACTGCATATTCAAGGTGAGGTCTTACCATTGATTTATAAAGCGGCAAGATGATATCCTCCTCCCGTGAATCTATACCTCGTCAGTAACTGATTTGAACACACCAGAATCCCAGCACACATAGCCATTTGGATTCTTGCAAGAAGGGTGTCAGTAACTGATTTGAACACACCAGAATCCCAGCACACATAGCCATTTGGATTCTTGCAAGAAGGGTGTCAGTAACTGATTTGAACACACCAGAATCCCAGCACACATAGCCATTTGGATTCTTGCAAGATGGGTGTCAGTAACTGATTTGAACACACCAGAATCCCAGCACACATAGCCATTTGGATTCTTGCAAGAAGGGTGTCAGTAACTGATTTGAACACACCAGAATCCCAGCACACATAGCCATTTGGATTCTTGCAAGAAGGGTGTCAGTAACTGATTTGAACACACCAGAATCCCAGCACACATAGCCATTTGGATTCTTGCAAGAAGGGTGTCAGTAACTGATTTGAACACACCAGAATCCCAGCACACATAGCCATTTGGATTCTTGCAAGAAGGGTGTCAGTAACTGATTTGAACACACCAGAATCCCAGCACACATAGCCATTTGGATTCTTGCAAGAAGGGTGTCAGTAACTGATTTGAACACACCAGAATCCCAGCACACATAGCCATTTGGATTCTTGCAAGAAGGGTGTCAGTAACTGATTTGAACACACCAGAATCCCAGCACACATAGCCATTTGGATTCTTGCAAGAAGGGTGTCAGTAACTGATTTGAACACACCAGAATCCCAGCACACATAGCCATTTGGATTCTTGCAAGAAGGGTGTCAGTAACTGATTTGAACACACCAGGTATATCCAATCTAGAGGAATCTGCTAGCAACTCTTAAATGTGACCTTATTAATTGATATACTACTATGTCTACTTGTGATATACTATGCCTTTTATCTGCATGTGTTGTTGTAACCATTTCTTCTTTATTTTTCTTTTCTCCCCACTATCACAACCTCTAACATATAGCCACATTTTTGCCACATTTTATTGCCTTTATGCTCTGCTAGGTCCTCTTATCTAAGTTCTTTTAAAATGCCCAAACTATCTCTCTTCCCCCCCCCCTTCACCCCTGTATGTATAAAGTCTCCAATAAGAATATCCTTCTCTCAACAGAATCCCAGCACACATAGCCATTTGGATTCTTGCAAGAAGGGTGTTTAGTCCCTCCCTAAGCTCAATTTTCTTTTATAGACCTTACCTAACCCCTCAATCTTCTCACCTGTGTGCAGATTATTTACCTGCACCTATAAGCAGCAGGTGTTGTAATTTAGCAGCTACCTGACTTAGCCTACCTTTTAACTCTTCAGATTTAATATAGTCCTGTTGTGCCAAATCAAACCATGAACTCTCAAGTGTTACAATTCAAACATGGTACTCATAAATTAAAATAAACTTAACTACACCTTTAAATTTTGCATTCCAGAGGAGAAATTAGTTTAACCTCCCTACCTTTACATTTTCTTTTGTCTGACCTGCCTTACTGACAGTATGATCAACCAAACAAAAGGTATTGTTATGTTTTCATTATTCCTGGCATTAGTAAGCCATTTTCCCACCCATCCCAATACAATAACCCCTGCCTTGCAACATAATGTAGTGATCCACCATGGACTGCTTTGTAAATGTGCACTTCCTAATGAGTGCTGGTGGAGAGTGTTAAAAAACACTCCACCCTCTCCTTCTTTTCAACATAGGTTGTCAGTGAAAGCTCAGGGGAAGCAGCTCTGCAAATTTGTGTTCATTCTTCTCCTTGCCCTGGCAAATGACATTGAAACCAACCCAGGCCCCTGGCCTAGTACAAATGTCAACTTCTCTTTCAATAAGGGCCTCTCCTGTGTCCATTGCAATATCCGCAGCCTTCTACCAAAAATTGATGAACTAAGAGCATGGTGTCAGGTGTACAAACCTAAAACTCTTGTCATCACTGAATCCTGGTTAAGCCCTAGAACCCCAGACTCTGCAATACAAATACAAGGTTATATCTGTTCCAGAAAAGACAGAAATAAGAGAGGAGGAGGTATTGTTTTATATATTCATGAGTCACTTAATTTCATAAACCTTTCCTTATCAAGTACCCCTTCTACTTTTGAAGTTATAGCCGGAAGAATATTACACCCATTCTCAAAACCATTAGTACTTGTAGGGATCTATCGCCCACCAAATTCCCCTGCTCAGTCATTTACTGACATCAAGAAACTACTGGGTGAAATTAGTGCCCAAAATAAGAAAAGCGAGCTGCTCGTATTTGGAGATTTCAATGTAGACTGGTTAGACCACAAAAATGTTAAAACATGCTCACTGTTCAAATCCATGAACCTAACCCAGCTTATTTCTTCTCCTACTCGGATGAATCCCAACAGCTCTAACCATACGCTGCTGGATTGGGTCCTTTCCTCTTGTCCCCAAAGAATCCAGCAATCTGGCATTCTACCCAATGTGTTCAGTGATCATTGCATAGTGTATTGTGTACGGAAAGTAAGACCCATCAAATCGACCCCTAGAGTAATTGTTACAAGATGTTTTAAGAAGTTTAATCTCCAGTCTTTTCTCAATGACTTGAGTAATTGTCTGTGGAGCAGGCTAAGCTTGATACCCGATCTGGACTCTGCAATTGAATATTTTCAATCTGAGTTCATGCAGGTCAGCGATAAACATGCCCCCCTGCGTAGAGTGAGAGTACGGGGTGCCCATCTTCCCTGGGTCTCAGCTGACCTCTTGGACTTATTCCATTTCAGGGATGCTTTATGGGCAGACTGGCTCAGACCAAGATCACAACACTTATCGGCACGTCCGCAATAGATGCAAGACTCAAACCAAACTTGCCAAGACAACTTATTTCTCTGAACGGCTGAATAGAAATCTAGCGAACCCTACCAAATTTTGGAGCGTCATAAAAAACATGTATGACCCTCCGCGCCGCTCAGAACCTACCACAATTAAGACACATAATGAAGTTCTAAAATCTCCAGTGGCAATAGCAAATGAATTCAACAACTACTTTGTAGGATGCGCCACAGCTCTTATAGCATCACACCACAATGAAGATCATGCCTCTTTTTCTATGGCAGACAAGTCCCTATCGATATCACCCCTGGCCAAACACATTGCTGAATTTGAATTTACTTCTATATCAGATAGTGAAATAGCAGCGCATCTCCTCAATCAAAAAATGAAATTACAGTGTGGGCCGGACCTACTTCCATCAATGCTACTAAGGCTGAGTGCGCCTGTTACTGCGCGACCCATTGCCTGCTTAATCAATGCGTCCCTGTCCTCCGGTTATGTCCCCAAAGCCTGGAAAAAAGCCAGAGTTATCCCCATCCACAAAAATGGAGATGTAAACTTGGTGTCAAACTACAGGCCTATTTCACTGCTACCCATACTTTCTAAAATCCTGGAAAAATGTGCCCATGATCAACTCTGCAAGTATTATCAACGATCCAACTATCTAACCTCTCTTCAATCTGGGTTTAGGTCAAATCACTCCACGATAACTGCCCTCTTAAAGGTGACCAATGACATTCAGAGTGGCATGGAGAGGGGTGAACTCACAGGTGCAGTTTTCCTTGACTTTGCAAAGGCCTTTGACACGGTTGATCATGAGCTGCTGCTAAACAAGCTAAGTTGTTCCGGTGTAAATGAGACCTCGCTCTGCTGGTTTCGTTCATACTTGTCTGATAGATCTCAATATGTGTCCATTGCTGATACTGCCTCCCTACCGTTGCCAATTAAGTGTGGAGTGCCTCAAGGATCTGTTCTTGGGCCTCTGCTATTCTCGCTATTTATAAATGATCTACCCTCGGTATGTGACCTGGCTCGTGTGCATATGTATGCTGATGATACGGTCATTTATACTTGCGGTACTCAACTATCGCAAGTGGAGTCCGTGCTACAGGATCAGGTTTCTAAAGTTGAAAATTGGATATCTAACAACAAATTATTCCTCAATGCTGAAAAAACTGTGTCCATGTTGTTTGGGACAAATGCCAAACTACTTAAATTAAACAATCCTCAATTAACCATCAAGACCAAAACCAGTTATAACCTGACCCAGGTAAATTCATAGTATCTTGGCATGTGGCTAGATCCAAACTTATCTTTTGGTCTCCATATTGATAAGCTTGTGTCAAAGCTATATCCTAGGATCGGCTTTCTGTATAGAAACAAATCTAACCTAGACTCCACGGTAAGGAAACGTATTGTGCAGCAAATGTTGATGCCGATCTTAGATTATGGAGATGTTGTGTATGATTCTGCCCCGCAGACCCATCTCGGTAAACTCGACACTATGTACAATACATTGTGTCGTTTTGCGCTACAGTGTGATTATAACACGCATCACTGTAAAATGTTAAAAGAGTTAAATTGGCTGACGCTTGCCTCCAGGCGTGCTCTCCACCTAGCTTGCTTAGTGCATAACCACTTCTCTGGAACGCTCCCCCCCCTACCTGAGCGGCATGCTCGCTCTTACTCCATGCACATCCCACAATCTCAGATCCTGCACAAACCCTTCACTAGCGATTCCCCACTTCAAAAAGGAAGCAGGTAGAGGTGCGTTCTCTTTCAGAGCGCCTCATATGTGGAATAGCCTTCCTGTTTCTGCTAAATCATTATCTACTCTAAGATCCCTGAAAATAAGTATCTCCCAAATCCTCAAAACAGATTGTACCTGTTATTAGTTTACAAACTCTTTTGTATACTGTACATGTTGTTCCTTTTTGTATCAATAATGATTTACCCTGTATGTTCCCCTTCCAACTTGTTTAATATATGTATGTATGTATGTATTTTTGAATCTACTGTTAAATGTGTAACTCTGTGTAACTCCATTCTGGACTGGGTCCCCAGGACATACTTGAAAACGAGAGAAATCTCAATGTATTTTTCCTGGTAAAACACTTTCTAAATAAAATAAAAAAATAAATACATGCCAATATCTTATTGGCCCTTGCAGCTGCTGACTGGCATTGGGCACTGTTGCCAAGTTTGTTATCTACAATTATTCCTAAATCCTTTTCATTAGTAGTTTTTTCCCAGGGAAAAAAACATTTAAAGTCTATGTTGCTTTGTTATTATTTTTCCCATAATGCATAACTTTACATTTGTCTATACTGAACCTCATTTGCCACTTTGCTTTCCAGTCCCCCACTCTGTCCAAATCTTCCTGCAAAGAAAAAACATCAAGATTAGTCTTTATTGCCTTACCTAATTTAGTGTCGTCCGCAAACACGGAGACATGGCTCTCAGCACAATGTGGCAGATCATTAATAAACAAATTAAAAAGAAGAGGGCCCAAGACAGACCCCTGAGGTACTCCGCTCAATACCCTTGTCCAATTTGAGGATTTTCCATTTACAACAACCCTTTGTGTTTTATTTTTTAGCCAATTTTCAATCCAAATACATACATTTGCCCCCAAACCTATTTCTCTCAATTTTTATAGTAACCTTTTATGTGGAACTGTATCAAATGCTTTCGCAAAATCCAAATAGATCACATCAACTGCCACACCTAGATCTATATTTTTACTGACTTCTTCATAGAATGTTATTAAGTTTGTTTGACAAGACCTGTCTTTCACAAAACCATGTTGACTTTTACTAATTATATTCTGGTTCGAGATGTATTCTTGAGTGTATACCTTTAGCAATCCTTTAAATAGTTTCCCCACTACAGATGTCAAGCTCACTGGCCTATAATTACCTGGCAGAGATACCTGGAGACATCCACCTTTCGCCTGTCTGTTGGCACTGTACCTGAACTGAAAGAATCCCTAAAGATCATAAATAGTGGTCTGGCCAGAATTATGCTTACCTCTCTAAGTACCCTTGGGTGTATACCATCTGGCCCTGGGGCCTTGTCTATCTTAACAGAGTTTAATTGCTTAAGCACTTTTTCCTGTGTCAGCCAATCCCATGTTTGCGGCGAATGTCCCATAACTTCCTGTAGCAGGGGCTCGTCCATCTGCTCTTCCTTAGTATAAACAGAAGGAAAAAAAGTATTTAAAATGTCTGCTTTCTCTCTGTCCTCACTTACCAAATTTCCCATTTGGGATAACAAGGGCCCAACATTTTCCCTTTTTAGCTTTTTTCCATTTATATATTTATAAAACATTTTGGGGTTAGTTTTACTCTCCTTGGCAACCCTTTTCTCATTTTCCAATTTAGCCATTTTAATTGCCTTTTTGCAGGCTTTGTTGGCCTCTTTGTACTCTATAAATGATAATGCTGATCCCGTGTTTTTATAATGTTTGAATGCCATTTTCTTGTCTTGTATCTCCTGTTTCACAATACCGGTAAGGCACATTGGTTTTGATTTGTGTCTTTTGCATTTGTTTCCCAAAGGTATATATTGGGATGTGTACTTTTGTAATGTGTGTTTAAATGAATTCCACTTGTCTTCTGTGTTTAGTCCAGAAAACAATCGTTCCCAGTCTAAATTATCAATCAATGTCCTTAGTCCAGGGGCGTCCAACGTGGGGCCCGCGGGCCAAATGCTGCCATCCTGGCAGCGAGGTGCGGCCCGCGTGATCTCAGCAGCGGTAGCCGCACCTCCAACTGTTGGCCCGTGCGGATGGAGCGTTAGGGAACAAAGTTCCCTACACATAGCTCCTCACACCTGTGTGCACAACCCCTCCTCTACCCTGCGCATAAGGTCAGAGCAAAGGTCAGAGGGAGGGGAGAAGCGGACCAGCAGCGTGAAAACCGGAGGAGGGGTCTGACGATCTCAGCCCCGGGAAAAAAAAACGGTGCGGTTGGGCAGGTACTGTGTGTATGTAAGAGTGACTGTATGTAAGTGTGTGTGTTAGTGTAAGTGTGGATCTGAATGTAAGTAAGTGTGTGTCAGTGTAACTGTGTGCAAGTGTGTGTCAGTGTAAATGTGTGCAAGTGTGGATCTGTGTGGAAGAGGGAAAAGTGGAGGAGGGGTCTGAATATCTCAGCCCTGTTCAAAAAAGAAAGAAAAACTGTGTTTGTGCAGGTACTGTATGTATGCAAGTGTACATGCAAGTGTGACTGTATGCAAGTGTGTGTGTCAGTGTGACTGTATGCAAGTGTGTGTGACTGTATGCAAGTGTGTGTGTCAGTGTGACTGTATGCAAGTGTGTGTGTCGTCAGTGTGACTGTGTGCAAGTGTGTGTTAGTGTAACTGTATGCAAGTGTGTGTGTTAATGAGGGACCAAAGCAAAGTTTTGATTAGAAGACTATTTCTGTCCAATTTAAAATGAACAAACCGTGATCCTAGCTACAACTGTCAAGAGGTTAATTTAAAAAAAAAGTTTAAAGGCAACCATCAAGCTCAGCTCCTTGAGCAGATCCAACAGGTGGTTGTCAACTAGGGTTCTATAACATGGCTGCCTATAAGTCTATTGGCCTTTGGATAAAATATACATATCTTGTGAACAGTGCAGTTAAAAATATGTTCTAAACAGGCCTAATTAAACTTTATTTGGGTAATCCCTCTTTAGGGATTTTAGGGTCAGCTAATTCACAGTGCTAAAGTACCTAAAGTACTGTGTGCAATTGTGTGTGTCAGTGTAACTGTGTGCAAGTGTGTGTGTCAGTGTAACTGTGTGCAAGTGTGTGTGTCAGTGTAACTGTATGGAGGAGGGGTCTGAAGATCTCATCCCCGTTCAAAAGAAAAAATGTGTGGTTGGGCAGATACTGTGTGGATGCAAGTGTGACTGTATGTAAGTGTGTGTGTGTGACTGTATGTAAGTGTGTGTCTGACTGTATGTAAGCCTGTGTGTGTGTGTCAGTTTGACTCTGTGTGTTAGTGTGACTTCTGTATTTTTGTATGTGTGTGTGTGTATTTGTGTATGTATGTGTATTTGTGTACATGTGATGTGGCTGTATGCATGTATTTGTGTGAATGTGTGTATTTAATGAAGTGTTTTTTTATTGCTGTGCAGTCTGTGATACAGTCACATGCTGCACATTACTGTACATATATTAATTACACACACACACACAGTATATAAATATATACATAACTTTCTTTGATTGAAAAATGAATGCAGCCCATGCTCACATACATTTTTGGTGAAGTGGCCCACCACAGAAAAAACTTTGACACCCCTGCCTTAGTCCATCAAAGTTAGCCCTTCTAAAATTAAGTGTTTTGGTGGCGTAGTTACCAATTTGCTTTTTTGCATTAATTTCAAATGAGACCATATTATGGTCACTATTCCCCAAGTGTTCTCTTATTTGGATGTTTGAGATAAGCTCCTCATTGTTTGTTATTACCAAAACCAGACAGGCATCCATTCTAGTTGGGGTGTCTACTAATTGTGCCATAAATTTGTTATCAAGCAGGTTCAGAAACTTGCTGCCCCTAGCTGAACTAGTTGTGCCACACTTCCAATCTATATCTGGGTAACTAAAATCTCCCATGATTAAAACTTCATTCAGATTTGCAGCCTTTTCAATTTGTAATAAAAGCTGATCTTCTCCATCAATGCTAATATTTGGTGGCTTGTATCATACACCTACAAGTAATGTGCGATTCTTTTTAGTGTCTATGCTAATCTCCACCCACAGTGTCTCCACATCAGTTCCAGTTACATCATGCACACCTTCTTTAATACTGGGCTTTAATTTAGGATTTACATACAGACAAATCCCTCCCCTTTTCTATTTACTCTGTCCTTTCTAAAAAGTGAGTAGCCTTGTAAATTAACTGACCAGTCGTGGGTCTCATCCCACCACGTTTCTGTGATTTCGATTAAATCATACTGTTCAGCACTTACCAGTATCTCCAGCTCACCCATTTTGTTTGTCAAGTTTCTTGCATTTGCTAAAAGACATTTAAGATTACTACCCATTTTCTGGGAAGGTGAGTAGACAGCGCTTGGCAGTTAAACAAAGTAAGTGTCAATCAATATAAAAAAACCAAAGATAGTAAATCAATATAAAATATATAAATTTAATAATATATAAAAACAGATGCAATATATAAATACATATAGAAAAAATATACACAAATGTAACAAAAAAATGACAAATTGTTAAAAACAAGAAACAATGATATGTGCCTTTAAATACAAATGAACAGACACAGATACAAATGTAACCACAGGCAGAGAGTCAAATTACTCACTTGCTGATTAGGTTAGCAAAATACCATGAATAGTACATGGATACAAAAACGTGCTGGTCAGTAAGGAAGGAAGAATTTAGAACCTGGCCAGGTAACTTCACTTAACAGGAGGGACGCGTTTCGTTCGGGGAACTTCTTCAGCCTCTAAACAAGCAGACCATCCCATCCATAGAGTCTGTAGCCGACTGCAAAGTCTGCCCAGTGCTCCAAGAACCCAAATCCCTCTTGCTTGCACCACCTTCGCAACCACACATTAATCTCCCTAAGCTCCCGCTGTCTCCCTGACGTAGCGCGTGGTACTGGTAATATTTCTGAGAATATTACCTTGGAGGTCCTTTCCTTTAGCTTCTTTCCTAGTTCCCTAAAATAATTTTTAAGGGCCCCCCACTTACCATTAACTTTGTCATTAGTACCAATGTGTACTATGACCGCTTAATCATGCCCAGCCCCTCCCAACAATCTGCCTACCCGTTCCGCAACATGCCGAACCCGAGCACCCGGGAGACAACATACAGTTCAGCATTCAGGGTCCTGGTGACAGATTACCCTATCTACCTTCCTAATAATAGAATCCCCTACCACCACAACCTGTCTAGCCTTCCTAGGTCCTGGCTCCCAATTGTGCTGGGGAGGCTACTCACCTGGCTGCTAGGAGAGTCCGTCTGCCTTAGAAATGCCTCCTCTGAGCTAATCCCCCCAGCATCCTCACACAAGCTGGCAAACATGTTGGGGTGATTTAGCTCAGAACAAGCCTCCCCAGCTCTCCGACCCCTACTGCCCCTTACAGAGCTAACCCAGCTCTCTGCCCTAGATGCCTCCTCTCCTCCATCATCACCCTCCCATTGGCCCCAGCCAATGCCTGCTCCGTGATCAGTAAACTCCTCTCCATGTTGCTTATGTCTCTAAGTGTTGCCAGTTGCCTCTTTAGATCTAGTATGATATTCTCCAAAGCAGCAAACTGCTCACATCTGTAGCAGCGGTATGGACCCTGGGGAACTTGCTCCAGACAGCATACATACTGCAAGACATGCACTTAGTGGCATTGTCCAACATGCTCTCTAGTGTAAACCACACAATATAAATAGAACATAAAAGGATTTATACTTTACCCTCCCTCTTTCCTTTTAACTCCTTCTTTGCTTCTAACTCCAACACTGAAGCAGCTTGTTCAGTTAGATGTAGATGTAGAAGATGTTCACCTGGAATCGCCTGGCAACAGCTCTCTAGTGTAAACCACAAAATTAAAAATAGAATTAAAAAAAGATTTATAGTTTACCCTCCTTCTTTCCTTTTAACTCCTTCTTTGCTTCTAACTCCCACACTTAAGAAGCTTTTTCACTTTAGAAGCTGCTCACTTTTATTCGCCTGGCTCACTATTCACCTGCTTTTTTTAGTTAAATGTCCTTCCCTTTTCTCGTTTTCCAATTTAGCCATTTTAATTGCCTTTTTGCAGGCTTTGTTGGCATCTTTGTATTTTATACAAATAATGATAATGCTGATCCCTTGCTTTTATAATGTTTGAATGCCATTTTCTTGTTTTGCATTTCCTGTTTCAAGTTACCGGTAAGCCACATTGGTTTTGATTTGTGTCTTTTGTATTTTGTTTCCCAAAGGTATATATTGGAATGTGTACTTTTGTAATGTGTGCTTAAAGGCATTTCACTTGTCTTCCGTGTTTAGTCCAGAAAACAATCGTTCCCAGTCTAAATGTTCAATTAATGCCCTTAGTCCATCAAAGTTGGCCCTTGTAACAAAACCCCTTGTTAAGCTATATATTTGCTGCATAAGAAATGAGAACAGAGACTATTCGTGTGGTTTCCTACATACGAACAGTCGGTCATATCCACATTTTTAGTAACTTCTGAACCCCTGGTCCAATTCACGCCATTTTTGGATATGTTGTTCACATGAATGGATTGATTATGAAAATGTAACTTTTGTTGAAATCCCATGCATAGTTTTGAAGTTATAATAAATGTGAAAAAGTATGTTTTTTAGCTTGGAGATAATTGAGCTGATACAAAGTTTAACTAAATTATCTCCCAGGCAGAGTGGATGAATGTACTGTATTACTGTATTACTATTGTAACATGGTGCCTGATTGTCTGCTGTACTTGCATTGTTGGTGCACCCACGGTCCAGTGGGGGGTGACAATACTTTAAAATCCTGCATAAAGCAGCAATAAACACTCAGTGGAGTCAGTTTTTACTTCACCCTTCAAAATATAGCCTTGTCTCGTTCTTGAAAGGGAACCTACCCAGCATAAATCACTAGCTCTTTTACGAGCTCTGCCTTACTATCTACTTGGATCCAGCGAATGGGATAAAGCAACCCCACTACTGCACAGCATCTTACAAGGAAGAAGGACATCCCCAACTGCTGATACCCCCTCTCCCATTGGGGTAACCGTTACATTGGTGGCAGGGGTGGGATGGTCCTTTCATCCACAGAGCAAGTGCTGAATGGAGACTCGGTATGCCAAACTGAAAAGACCCACGCTGAAGGATCTACTGGAGAGCCGAGGACAGAGTGCCAGTAACACACCACGGAGAGAGCTGATCGCTAACCTGCTGGAGTTGGATGAAATGGATCGGTCCATGGAAACCACCAAACCAGATTTACAGATCAGCGAGGAAGCCAAAATTGCCAGTATTGTGCAGAGGAGATTGTCCCTTTATACAGCACCATCGGAGGAGCGGATTGATCGGCTGTTCCTCGAAGTGAAAGCAGAGATTGGGGAAAGAAGGGCACACGAAATAGAACTGGTAAGGGCGCAACAACCTATTACACCCACAGTTCCAACCCCTCCTCCAACCGCAACTGCAAAGAAGGTCCCATTCACAGTCTTTAAAGCTTTCGTGGAGAACGAGGACGCGATTGATGGATATTTAGCCGATTTTGAAAGTCATTGCTCGTTACACCAAGTACCCCCAGACCAATGGGTCACTATCTTGTCTGGGAAGCTGTCCGGCAAAGCGAACCAAGACTTTCGGGCCCTCACCCCAGAGGATATACTACAGTACCAGCTGGTCAAGGATGCCCTACTCACCAGATATGCAGTGACCCTGGGGACTTACTGCCGCCGCTTCCGGGAATCCAAGAAAAGGGCTGTGGATTCCCACATTGAATGGGCTTGCTGACTGTATTGGGTGGCATCCTACTGGGTCAAAGGTTGCCACGCCAACACCGGAGAGGAGGTGTTACAACTGTTTTTAATGGAGCAATTTTTCCGGGACTTATCTGCCGACCTACAGGACTGGGTGCCAGACCGCCGTCCCCTCACCTTAAACGATGCTGCTCGCTTAGTGGATGAATACACTGAAACTCGAAAAGGTGAGCCAAAGCAACCCCTGACAGAATAATTGTGTGGAGCACCGTACCTCAGCCCCCACTCCGCACCCAGAGTTCTTTGTTCCCATACCCCCGGGACCCCCTCCCCCCAGGGGTCCAACCACTACACGCGAGTCTTGGCCAAGACTACTTGACATCGGTGCCACAATACCGGACATATTTCACGCTACTGCCCCTTGGGATCATCTGCTACCAACTGGAGGCGTCCCTCACCCAACACTGAGACTGCAACACCTCGTACCTCTGCCGCCCATTGCCTGGAGACCGAGCTGGGCCCAGAGGAATGCCTGGGCATTCTATATGAGGCTGACCCTATACAAGCTGCATCCACAGACAACCGTCAGCATCACCGCCAAGAGGTACGGGTGAATGGCCAGGTGGCCCAAGGCCTGAGGGACACAGGTGCTACCATCACTCTGATGCAAAGACATTTGGTTAAACCGGAACACCTATCCAACTGCACCGTTGCTGTTCGTGTTGCTGGAGGAGCTGTCTTCTGCCTTTCTACTGCCCGAGTGCACCTGGACTGGGGAGTCGGATCTGGAAAAACCACTGAGGGGATTATGGATAATTTGCCTGCAGAAGTTGTGCTGGGCAATGATATTGGCCCCCTAGCTTCTGTCTATTTACCCACCAACACTGCTACCGCTTGCCCAGTGACAACTCGATCCCAGACCCATGTCACCGAGGACCCTACTCCAGGATGGGAGACCCAGGTAAGCACGCCACCGACCCCTTCCCCGACTGTAGTTAATAGACCCTTAGCTTGGGATACCCCAGAAGAGTTTGGGAGGGAAACCAGGGAAGATCCCTTCCTCCAAAAGTACCGGGAGAAAGCCGAGACTGGGGGGGATGAGCATGAACGGTCTATATGGGATAATGATAGGCTGTTCAGAAATCCTTCCATGTTAATCTCTTGAAAGAGTATCAGGAGAGGCCAGAGGATATTGCGGCCATATGTATCCCCGCTACAGAAGACCCTGACAGTCTGCCTATACCCGACCTCCTAGCTCGCCAGGCGCCCGGTGACCTGCTCAGTACTGTCTAGCTAGCGGAGCGCTTAAACCCCGCAGAAAAGGGCCAACTGAGACAGCTGCTAGCTGAAAAATAATTGACCTTCTCCCAAGAACCAGGGTACACCACACTAGCGACGCACCACGTAGAGACCCCTGGACAAGCATCCCTCAGGCAACCCCCCTACCGAATCCCCGAGGCAGTTAAGGAGGGGATGAGGAAAGAAATACAGGAGATGCTTAAGTTAGGAGTCATAGAGCCATCTGACAGCCCCTGGGCCTCTCCAGTCGTTTTGGTAACCAAAAAAGATGGAACCACACGGTTCTGTGTCGACTATAGACGCCTCAATGACTGTACAGTGACTGATGCATACCCAATGCCCGGAGTGGATGAACTATTAGATTGCATTTCCAGGGAACGCTATCTGACCACTATCGACCTGTGCAAGGGATACTGGTAGATCCCCCTGGCCAAGGCGGCTCTCCCCAAGTCGGCATTCGACACCCCGTTTGGCCTGTACCAAATTAAGGTCATGCCATTCGGGATGAAGAATGCCACAACCACGTTTCAACGCTTGGAGGATAGGCTCCTTGATGGCTTCCAGGACTTCGCCTGTGCGTACCTGGATGACATTGCGGTCTATAGTGAGATATGGAGAGAGCATTTGAAGCATATAGAGGTTGTACTGGACCAGATTCGGGCCACAGGCCTGACTCTGAAGCCAGAAAAGTGCCACTTGGGCATGGCCGAGGTCCAGTATTTGGGACACCGGGTAGGGTGTGGGAAACAGCGTCCCGAACCGGCCAAGGTCGAGGCCGTGGCCAATTGGCCCACACTCCACACCAAGACCCAGGTACTGGCTTTCCTAGGGACATCAGGATATTACAGGAAATTCTTCCCTGACTATAGTACCATTGCGAAGCCCCTGACGGACTTAACTAAAAAGAACCTCCCTAGAGTAGTCCTGTGGTCTCCCTCCTGCGAAAGCTCTAATCAATACTCCAGTATTATCTGCCCCGCCCCTAACCAACGATTTGTAGTCCATAACGATGCTTCCATGTACGGACTGGGGGCAGTTCTGAGCCAGATCAGGGATGATGGAGGCAAACACCCTGTCGAGTACCTAAGCAAACAAATTATTACCTAGAGAGGTGACCTACGCGACTGGCCCTGGTCGGGGCTCTTAAGAAACTCACCCCGTATTTATATGGCCAGGAATTTACCCTTGTTACAAACCACAATCCCCTTGTTTGGTTGAACAGAGTGGCAGGAGACAATGGCCATTTGCTGCGATGGAGCTTGGCCCTCCAACCATATAACTTCTCCATCCAGTACCATCCTGGCAAGCTCCATTTTAACGCAGATGGACTATCCAGGCAAATCGAACTCATACCCTCCTAGCAGCCCGGACATCCCCAAGCTGACCCGAAAAGGATCAAGCCGGGTCTGCCGGGGTGTTCCACAAAGGGGAGCCGTGTAACAAAACCCCTTGTTAAGCTATATATTTGCTGCATAAGAACTGAGAACAGAGACTATTCGTGTGGTTTCCTACATCCACATTTTTACTAACTTCTGAACCCCTGGTCCAATTCACGCCATTTTTGGATATGTTGTTCCCATGATTGGATTGATTATGAAAATGTAACTTTTGTTGAAATCTCATGCATAGTTTTGAAGTTATAATAAATGTGAAAAGGTATATTTTTTAGCTTGGAGATAATTGAGCTGATACAAAGTTTAACTCAATTATCTCCCAGGCAGAGGGGATGAATGTACTGTATTAATGGGTGTGTTTCTATTGTAACATGGTGCCTGATTGTCTGCTGTACTTGCATTGTCGGTGCCCCACAAGGCCCAGTGGGGGGTGACAATACTGTAAAATCCTGCAAAAAAGCAGCAATAAAAACTCAGTGGAGTCAGTTTTTACTTCACCCTTCAAAACAGTCTTGTCTCATTCTTGAAAGGGAACCTGCCCAGCATAAATCACTTTGGTGCTTTACTCTCTACTTGGATCTAGCAGATGGGATAAAGCAACCCCACTACTGCACAGCATCTTGCCAGGAAGAAGGATCCCCCCCCCAGCCGTTACAGCCCTTCTAAAATTAAGTGTTTTGGTGGCGTAGTTACCAAGTTACGTTTTTGCATTAATCTCAAACGAAACCATGTTATGGTCACTATTCCCCAAGTGTTCTCTTACTTTGATGTTTGAGATAAGCTCCTCATTGGTTGTTATTAACAAATCTAGACAGGCATCCATTCTAGTTGGGGTGTCTACTAATTGTGCCATAAATAGCAGGAACTAGTTGTGCCACAATACCAATCTATATCTGGGTAATTAAAATATCCCATGATTAGAACTTCATTCAGATTTGCAGCCTTTTCAATTTGTAATAAAAGCTGATCTTCTCCATCAATGCTAATATTTGGTGGCTTTATTTGGTGGCTTTATGATACATACACCTACAAGTAATGTGCGATTTTTTTTTTAGTGTCTAAGCTAATCTCCACCCACAGTGTCTCCACATCAGTTTCAGTTACGTCATGCACACCTTCTTTAATACTGGGCTTTAATTTAGGATTTACATATAGACAAATTCCTCCCCCTTTTCTATTTACTCTGTCCTTTCTAAAAAGTGAGTAGCCTTGCAAATTAACTGACCAGTCATGGGTCTCATCCCACCACGTTTCTGTGATTCCGATTAAATCATACTGTTCAGCACTTACCAGTATCTCCAGCTCACCCATTTTGTTTGTCAAGCTTCTTGCATTTGCTAAAAGACATTTAAGATTACTACCCATTTTCTGTTTAGTTGACAAACACGTAATGCCCGCAGGTTTAATTGTATGTACCTCCCTATGATCTATGTTAACCCCACCAGTGCTTTCCTCCTCTTTTCCCATAGCTAGACCCACCTTCCAATCTACCCTAGCTACCATTGCTTCATTTTGATCTTGACCCTCCCCTCCAGAGCTTAGTTTAAAAGCTCATCTAACCCTCTAGCCATCCTCCCTAATACTGCAGCCCCCTCATAATTGAGGTGCAGCCCATCCCGTCCATAGAGTCTGTAGCCGACTGCAAAGTCTACCCAGTGCTCCAGGAACCCAAATCCCTCTTGCTTGCACCACCTTCACAACCACGGATTAATCTCCCTAAGCTCCCGCTGTCTCCCTGATGTTGCGCATGGTACTGGTAATATTTCCGAGAATATTGCCTTGGAGGTCCTTTCCTTCAGCTTATTTCCTAGTTCCGTAAAATCATTTTTAAGGGCCCCCCTACTACCATTAAATTTGTCATTAGTACCAATGTGTACTATGACCGCTGGATCATGCCCAGCCCCTCCCAATAATCTGCCTACCCGGTCAGCAACATGCCGAACCCGAGCACCCGGAAACAACATACAGTTCAGCATTCAGGGTCCCGGAGACAGATTACCCTATCAACCTTCCTAATAATAGAATCTCCTACCACCACAACCTGTCTAGCCTTCATAGTGTCCTGGCTCCCAACTGTGCTGGTGAGGCTACTTAGTGGCATTGTCCAACATGCTCTCTAGTGTAAACCACACAATATAAATAGAACATAAAAGGATTTATACTTTACCCTCCCTCTTTCCTTTTAACTCCTTCTTTGCTTCTAACTCCAACACTGAAGCAGCTTGTTCAGTTAGATGTAGATGTAGAAGATGTTCACCTGGAATCGCCTGGCTCAGTATATTGTGTTAGCAATTTGCTTTCTGATCATACATTCACACTATTTTTATATGTATATTTTACTCTTTTTGATGTAGTTAGGAAGTGTGTATTTTAGTGTAAATCTTTATTTATACTTATCTCCGCAATTCTTTAAAGGTCCTTGTAGTGTACCCATACTTACTTCTACACACCCGATCTTACCTCTTTCCCCAAAATGTTGCCTGACCTTAGGGTTTAAGGTTATTCATTTTGCCCAATAATATGCCAGTATTATTTTCCTATTAAGCCCCAGCCAATTTGCCCAATAATATGGCAGTATTATTTTGCAATTAATATGCACCAGCCAATTTACACAATGACATGCCAGTATTATGCTGCCATTTAATAAGCCCTAGTCAATTTGCCCAATAATGTGCCAGTATTATGCTCCTATTAATATGACCCTGCCAATGGTTTAGTGACCCGTGCAATCAAATGTTCCTTGGAGCAGGGGAAATGTTTGTGTGCACACTTCTTATTCTATGAATGAGGAAGATTCCTGCTTCTCATCATGTTACTTTACCCTCATTCTGAGCTGTGTACTCTGTTTTCAGGACAATAGTTTGGCTTGGTAATCCCAGCACCTATTTATCTCTACTGTAAACTGTGGCAGTGTACTTGCATTTTCCTTGCTTTTTATGGGCCTTTTGGATAAAAGGTTCTCTGAATTAAACACGGACTATGAAAAAGAAATCTTCTTGTGTCAAAGATTTAACTATCTTTGTCTAATAACATCTATTTGGTTGCGGTGTCTTAAGTCTAGGTTTCAATTTAGAGAATTACATTTACTCCACACCTGAGTGTTGAACACCAAGCCATATTGGTTATTTTCTAAAAGCACCCATAATCCTAAAATGTACACAGTTTTAACAGAAAGGTATTACACATAAATGTGGGTGTGAAAGACATAAGGGTGAAAAATATATTCACAATTAAACGTGGGTGTAGATAAATATGTATTTTATCTACACCCATGTTTCCTAATCACACCAAGTCAATGGCATCACCAGGTTTAATTTCCATAAAGATCATGTAAACTAGACCAGTAAAAAACAAACAAACTGGATTTAATTAGGGTAGATAGTTAATAGTTGGGAGACAGAGGAAAGAAAAGAAGAACAAGCATTCATACAGATGTAGAGAACAAAATTGCTGGGAACCCCCAATTGACCAGTCTTTCGCTCATCTCTCATCTGTTCCGTAAGTGCTTCCACATCTGCCTCCAGTCCCTGTCTGTCTCTTTAGGTCCCAATATTCTCCATTCCTTTCTTTATTCCTCTAATTATCCTGTCATGTGTTGTTCTGATGCTCCTCCCATCTATGGTTCCTTCTCCAATTATTCTCCCATTAACTGTTCCTGTTGTTTCTTAGTTTTCCTTCCCAACTGTAATTTTCACAGTTATTATCTCTCCTTTTTGCCTCTCCCAGTTATTATTGTTCCATTTTTTGTTGAATACTGGAGGCTCTGCCCATCTTGTATTTCTCCAAATATCTCCCTTTATATCGCTCCAGTTAGCACTGTCCCTAGTCATTTGGGGATCCCCCTTCTACTATTTCTCCAGTTACCCTTAACATCGCTTTCAGACTTAACTTTGAATCTTCTGGTAGCTGAGACTGTTCAAGTTTGCTTGATCCACCCAGTTATTTACCCGTATAAGTACTAATTCTAAATATGTTGTTATTGGATCAAATAATCTAATGAATTTGTGGCAGTTCCCGGAAAGACCTTCCAAAACACTGGTTGTTTGTTCTGGTAAACCCAACATCATGGGATAATGTGGCTGGCGCAATGTAGAGAAGAACAATAACCGTTGGGCCACTCCTCCTGGACCATCATTTGGTCTCATAGTAATATTTTTATTTTTTTTATCTGCACTGAAAATATTAAAGGTAATTGAAGCAACTCTAATAGCCTGATCAGATACACTCCCATTGAACCCAAATAAGCTACTGGTCAGTGGACCCATAGCCATTTCTAATAATTCTGTCTATTCTTTCAAATGTACGCCATTTTTCCTGGATCTTTCAACCCTCTCTGAAACCAATTTGTGAAATTATTAAAATTATCTGTTGGCATGTGTTCCCCCCATTTTTGGAAATTGTGTTTGTCTGATTGACATAGGCTTGTCTGCCTAGAAATGCTAGTAGGCATTTCTCTTGCATTAACCACTTAGTGACATTACTTTTTTGGCCTGTCTGACACTTGGTGACATGTTTTAACATTTCTGTGGTGTTTGTGTTTTGCTGTAATTTATTTATTTCTCATTTAGTGTACCCACACAAACTATATATTGGTTTTATTTGCAGAAGACAAGCTTTCTTTTGATACCATTATTTTGATAATAGCATATAATTTTATATATAAAAAATAAGAAGAAGGCGGAGATGACGTGACTTCAATAAGCATGTCGTAGAGGTTGGGCGGTGGCTCCCGGGCTGCAGACTAAGGCATGGAAGGAGATGCACGGCTGAGCTCCGATGAAAAGCGCACTGAAGGCCTAAAAAAACTCAGAACATGGAGACACTGACTGAGGATACTCTCAACACATGGCCACTTGAAGTAAAACTCTTAAAATTGATAAACCGCAGAAACGGACATTTTCATTCAGGGAAAAGAGTCTCTGCAATGCTGACTGAACCCTGGGAGGAGGCAACATATCTTGAGGAGATGCCAAAACAAGATAAGTCCTCTCCCATTGGTTAACTTAAAAGCTGAAGAGTTATTTAAGAATCATATAAACAGCATATAGATCCTGATAATTGAGATCTGTGACTCAAACTCCCCAAAATTGAGGGAGGACAGAAGTGGGAAAAGAGAGAACAAGACAGAGAAAAAGAAAGCAAAAGGCCAAACCGAAGGAAGATCCCTAAATTCCACCTAAACCCCTCACAGTGGTTAAAGCAAAGGATAAAAGAGACCAAAAGAATGGAAAGGCCGCTACCGAATTCTTTTCCCCAAAAGCTATCTGGGAAAATCAGGATAGGTCACACTTGGAGACATCTGTATCTACAGAAAACTCTATGGAAGGCTTAACTACATCTGACTCTGTGGGGGTCACTCAATCCTTTTTAAAGGGGGCCTTAGATGATATTGCCGATTTAACTGAAACCATAAAGTCAATGGGAAAAAAAATAGAAACTTTGGATGAACAACAGAAAATGGTGAAAAACATGCTGAGCACTACAGCCACTAAAATAGAGGCTATAGAGCACAAGTTAGCAGATATTGAGGATCGATCTCAGTGCCTGAATCTGCATTTTAGAGGCATTCCAGAGTCTTACTCTTCTGATAAGTTAAAACAATATCTTTTGGATCTATTTAATGATGTGCAACTGGATCTCACTTCTCCACTCTCACACTTGGAAAGGTGGCATCAAATTGGGAAGCCAAGTAAGCAACACCCAGAAAGCTCGAGAGATATCATTGTATGTTTCCTGTCCTACGTGTTTAAAGAACAAGTACTAAGAGCAGCAAGAGATGTGCTCCAGAATGTGGAGGAGATCCTTCCAGGAGGATCTTAAACCTCTCAGACAAAGAGAAGTGATATAGCTGGGGTTTCCCAAGGACCCCAATGGTTATTTCGGATGATAAGTTTGAACATTTTTCAACTCCAGAATCCCTTGCAGATTGGATGCAAAATAAGAATTGGCATTAGACTTAACTAGTCATTGCTCTATTAGATTTGACTACCACTAACAGGAATATTGATGGCGATTGCTATAATTTTATGAAAAATATTATGTTATTATGTCTAGTCTACATATTCTTTATTTTCCCTATTAGATCGATATAATACTTGAAAAAAAAAATCAAATTCTCCCCCCCCCCCTTGGTTTAATCACTTTGGTAGTAGATTTGTATACTACTAAATTAACACTATTAATAATTGGTGTACATGTATGAAACGTAGGGCTATAATACAAAGAAATACTCAAATTATATATTTTTATTGGTCACTGGTTGAATGACACAATACTTGAAAAGCACAAAAAAATTTTTTTTACATTTTTACATTTTTTTTTCTCTTGTCTCTTTGAGCAACTAAGAAATTAATTATTGTAATCTCTCATCTTGTACCGATTCACTATTGTACTAGATTTGACTACTACTAATGGGAATATCATTAATTATTGGTGCAATTTGACGAAAAGATGAGGGGTAACACAAAGCTATACCTAGACTATATATTTTTTATACTCACTAGTGGATCGATATAATGTTTAAAAAGAATTTATATGTTTTGGGGGGGTTTTGTGTATTTTTTTTTTTCTCTCTCTCCTTTTTTTTATGTTGATTCAAGGTGGTATTAGATTTGATTTTTACTAAATGAATACTATTAATAATTGTTATGTTTATTACTAACTCTTGAGATAAAGCACAAATAAATATTTGTACTATGTTTTTTTAATTGTCACCCGCAGATTGAAATGACATTATAAAAGCATCTAATCCTTTCTTTTTTTGTCTTCTTTTCTCTCTCTCCTCTACCTTTGGTATTCTTTTATGAAGAAAGATATAAGCCTTATGTCTCTGAGCAAGAAGTAAGAGAGCATTTGTGGGAGGGGGGAGACGGGAGTGGTGGGATGGGAGTGGAGGGCCGGTGATAACAAAGCGTCCAAAGAAATACTTTTTTAGTACTATAATTAATATGATAAACGTCTGATATATGCCTTGAGTGTTTTTTTGCTTTTAGAGAAGATATGGTGGCTCACCAGGTGCTCTGAAATTAACATTTAATAATTACTCGGGAGCACACTAATCCTTGCCTAATTTGTTCTAATCAAACTTAAGTTTGTGACACAGGGCATTGCCTCTATGACCTATGACACAAAATTTACCCTCAGGGCTTACTGCTCTGTGAGGGTCTGTATGTTTTTTGTCAGGGGTAGGATTTTTTCCCTGCCCTCTATATATGTGAGTGTTAGTTATTGTCCTCTGATGGAGCCATGTTGTTAAGAACAATTGGAACATGCCTGGGGTTTTGGTCTCCCTCCTCTGTCCAGCCACCTGGGGGCCCTGCACACAATCCGATTCTTTGAAGGATCGTGATTAAATGATTAAGTGTGTTTTGGGCAATGTCCAGGGCCTTAACTCTCCTTCTAAACGTAGTAGGGTGTATCATTTCTTACGTAAAGAGAGAATAGACCTTGCCTTCCTCCAAGAAACAGATAGGAGAGCCAAAGATAAGATTAGATGGGGAGGTGCATCTTTTCCACAGATATGTCATTCCTCTATGCCTGAAAATAAAAAGAGAGGGGTGGCAATCGCCTTCTCAAATACCCTAAGATTAGATCTTAAATATCTGGAACAAGATATGAATGGCGTTACTTGATCTGGATTGGGAAAATAGACAAAGTGAAATATACTCTGGTGAATATATATCTCCCCAACACAGATCCAATAGCCGTTCTAGCTAAAATTCTGCATAAAGTAGATAGGAGAAGAGAAGGGAGGATGATTATTGGAGGAAATTTTAATTGTGTGATGATCCAAATATGGATAAAAAGATCCCAAATAATAAAAAGTTAATAAAAATCTAATTAAGAAGGCAATGGCTTTCAGGAACCTGGTGCACAAATTTCGCCCTATATGATTTATGGAGAATGTCCCATCCCAAAGATAGAGACTATATGCATTTTTCAAACATACACCATACATACTCTCGAATCGATCTAATCTTTGGGGATAGCAATGTTGTAAAAAAGCTAAAAGCTATAAATATAAAAGAAATTACATGGTCGGATCATAGTATGTTGGTGCTGGAACTAAAAGGTGACAAAGATACAGTGGATATAAAAAGTCTACACACCCCTGTTAAAATGTCAGGTTTCTGTGCTGTAAAAAAATTAGACAAAGATAAATCATTTCAGAACTTTTTCCACCTTTAATGTGACCTATAAACTGTACAACTCAATTGAAAAACAAACTGAAATCTTTTAGGTAGAGGAAAGAAAAAATATAAAAATAAAATAATGTGGTTGCATAAGTGTGCACACCCTCTTATAACTGGGGATGTAGCTGTGTTCAGAAGTAAGCAATCACATTCCAAATCATGTTAAATAGGAGTCAGCATACACCTGCCATCATTTAAAGTTCTCTAGAAAAGTGGAGTGGACGATCTAAGTGCTACAATCTGACAAATATTGTGATGAGTGAAATACGTGATTGTGTCCACTTGGGACCGGCAGCTGAGACTTATGTGACAACAACTTCTAGGGCTGTTCAATAGGTGAGAAAACAAGTGGTAGTTACAGCGCACAGTTCCTGGACACTTAAAACTAATTGACATAAAAAAACTGTGTATCATACAATCTGTGTAAATATCATTGGTGACGAATACTGAACTATTCGTTGTGTGCAATAAAAAAAGAATAAATAGCTGACAATAATTTATATATATATATTCAACCGTGTGTAATCATACGTGGTATGACAAATATAAGTGCATATATACAAGTGCCAAAATAAATGCAATATACTTGCTGCAGGTATTCTCGATTGTAAACCTGTAACACAAATAGAAACACAAAATAGTGCAAGTATGAACTGTATAGAGGTTTTGGTATAACCAAAGGTAATATATAAACTCACAAGATTAGCTCCCAACTACTAGGGAGCTAGGTATCTGCATGAAAGAATATATACTTGCCACCTCCTGGGATAGCTGCTTTAAAAAAACAGGAAGAATCTTCTCCAATGCGTATGAAAATGTATCCTTTAATAATTAAAAACCATTTGGATGCGGTAGAAGAAGGCAATAAAATCTGCTGTATACAGATCGAGTCCGTATGTGTAAAACACAGTCCCAGTAGAAAAATGACGGCTCCGTGCGCTTAGGTGCCTCGTTGTGATTTCCTGGTGTGTAACAATCCGTCTCTACGTTGGCTCACAGTGAGCAAAAGTCCAACGCGTTTCGTTCCAGAGGGAACTTCATCAGGGAATGACGTCCTTAACCGGACTTTTTCTTTTAAAGCCACTCCTTCCGCCTCATGTGATTTACTCAACAGATTAGCTGATGATTGAATGGAGGGGGGCGTTTCTTTTAGCGTTTTTTCTCATAGTAGTCGTTATTATATTACAACCGGTTCTCTCACAATTTTATTTTTTTTAATAAAAAAACTTTACAATTGAACAGAGTGGTTAAAATGTCCTTAGAATATGAAAATAGCAGTATCTAAGCAGAGTGCATTTTATATTCCTGTTGAAACGCCAGGGATCCCTATAAATTACAAGGATACTGACATAGAAGCTGACAACAGATGTTCTATGGCACACTAAAAGTACAATATATGATTGCATAAAAGGTTTTAAATAAAATATATTGCACATTACACTAAATCCTGATAAAAACATAATCAAAGATAAGAAACCAACATCGAATAAAAAATAATAAATATATATACATATACATATATACATGAGGCGGAGGAGTGGCTTTAAAAGAAAAAGGACGGTTAAGGACGTCATTCCCTGATGAAGTTCCCTCTGGAACGAAACGCGTTGGACTTTTGCTCACTGTGAGCCACCGTAGAGACGTATCGCTACACACCAGGAAATCACAACGAGGCACCTAAGCACACAGAGCCGTCGTTTTTCCACTGGGACTGTGTTTTACACATACGGACTCGATCTGTATACAGCAGATTTTATTGCCTTCTTCTACCGCATCCAAATGGTTTTTAATTATTAAAGGATACATTTTCATACGCATTGGAGAAGATTTTTCCTGTTTTTTGAAAGCAGCTATCACAGGAGGTGGCAAGTATATATTCTTTCATGCAGATACCTAGCTCCCTATTAGTTGGTGTTTCTATTTGTGTTACAGGTTTACAATCAAGAATACCTGCAACAAGTATATTGTATTTATTTTGGCACTTGTATATTTGCACTTATATTTGTCATACCACGTATGATTACACACGGTTGAATATATATATATAAATTATTGTCAGCCATTTATTCTTCTTTATTGCACACAACGAATAGTTCAATATTCGTCACCAATGATATGTACACAGATTGTATGATACACAGTTTTTTTATGTCAATTAGTTTTAAGTGTCCAGGAACTGTGCGCTGTAACTACCACTTGTTTTCTCATCATTTAAAGTGCCTCTGATTAATCCCAAATAAAGTTCAGCTGCTCTAGTTGGTCTTTCCTGAAATTTTCTTAGTCGCATCCCACAGCAAAAGCCATGGTCCACAGAGAGCTTCCAAAGCATCAGAGGGATCTCTTTGTTAAAAGGTATCAGTCAGGAGAAGGGTACGAAAGAATTTCCAAGGCATTAGATATACCATGGAACACAGTGAAGACAGTCATCATCAAGTGGAGAAAATATGGCACAACAGTGACATTACCAAAAACTGGAGCTCCCTTTCAAAATTGATGAAAAGACGAGAAGAAAACTGGTCTGGGAGGCTACCAAGATTCCTACAGCAACATTAAAGGAGCTGTAGGAATATCTGGCAAGTACTAGCTGTGTGGTACATGTGACAACAATCTCCCGTATTCTTCATATGTCTGGGCTATGGGGTAAAGTGGCAAGACGAAAGCCTTTTCTTACGAAGAAAACATCCAAGCCAGACTACATTTTGCAAAAACACATCTGAAGTCTCCCAAAAGCATGTGGGAAAAGGTCTGATGAAAGCAAGGTTGAACTTTTTGGCCATAATTCCAAAAGATATGTTTGGCGCAAAAACAAAACTGTACATCACCAAAAGAACTCCATACCCACAGTGAAGCATGGTGGTGGCAGTATCATGCTTTGGGGCTGTTTTTCTTCAGCTGGAACTGGGGCCTTAGTTAAGATGGAGGGAATTATGAACAGTTCCAAATACCAGTCAATATTGGCACAAAACCTAAAGGCTTCTTCTAGAAAGCTGAACATGAAGAGGAACTTCATCTTTCAACATGACAACGACCCAAAGCATACATCCAAATCAACAAAGGAATGGCTTCACCAGAAGAAGATTAAAGTTTTGGAATGGCCCAGCCAGAGCCCAGACCTGAATCCGATTGAAAATCTGTGGGGTGATCTGAAGAGGACTGTGCACAGGAGATGCCCTCGCAATCTGACAGATTTGGAGGGTTTTTGCAAAGAAGAGTGGGCAAATCTTGCTAAGTCAAAATGTGCCATGCTGATAGACTCATACCCAAAAAGACTGAGTGCTGTAATAAAACCAAAAGGTGCTTCAACGAAGTATTAGTTTAAGGGTGTGCACACTTATGCAACCACATTATTTTATTTTTAGATTTTTTCTTCCCTCTACCTAAAAGATTTCAGTTTGTTTTTCAATTGAGTTGTACAGTTTATAGGTCACATTAAAGGGGGAAAAAGTTCTGAAATGATTTATCTTTGTCTCATTTTTTTACAGCACAGAAACCTGACATTTTAAAAGGGGTGTGTAGACTTTTTTTTTTATAATCATTTTTAATACTTTGCTACAAAATTACAAAAACAAGACATGGAAGGTTCATCGTCTACTCCCATGTTACATAAACAGCGAAAAGGAAACAAACAAAAAAGACATACTTAAATACAGAACAATTTAGACACGATATACATCTTTTTTAAACAGAAAGTCGAGAGAGAACGGAGGGGTGAGATAGAGGGTTTTCTTGAGTATTCCACTATCAGTTTGTCCTTTTGTCCTTTTATCCCAAACTCCTAGCTGTAGTGGTCTATAAGTTTTTGGGTCCAGCTATCCCAGTTATTATATTTCAAGTTTTGGGTATAATTTTGAGCTGCGATTCCTCTTTCCATGCGGCATTGGAATATAACTTGATTAAAGAATTTCTGGTCTGGAGCTACCGTGGGAGATTTCCAGGCTCTTGATATTGTTAGCTTAGCTGCCAATAATATGTGGATTAACAGTGGTCTGAGCTCTATACTGAGTTGGTGCAATCCTAGATGCAGTAAAGCCATTTTTGGGTACATTATGATCTTTTTTCCCGCAATAACTTCAATCATCTCGTCGACCTTCTTCCACAGGCCTCTAACATCCTTGCATTGCCAGAACACATGTAGCATGTTCCCGCCCGGTCTTCCACATCTCCAACAGTTATCTAGTTGGGAAGTAGAAAATTTTGCTAGGACACTCGGTACTAAATAGCATCTATTGCTAATTTTATACTGGATCTCTCTTAAGTTTAGACTGTGTACGCATTTATATGTGTGTGATAGAGTTTCAGTCCACTCTTTTTTAGTAATAGGGGTTAACAGGTCTTTTTCCCATTTTTCTCGAGCTTTTATTCCCAAGTTACTATTTTGAGTCCTAATCAGTTTTAGACATTTAGATGTGATACGTTTTGTGGTAGTATCCTCTAATAATATCTCTAATTGCTTTATTTCTCCCGTATTTTGTATTAGACCTGGGGTTTGTAGGTAGTGTTTAACTCTCAAAAAGTTAAATACTTGGTTGTTCTCCAGCCCGTATTCTTCTATTAGTCTAGCTAACGTTTTTATACTTTCTCCTGACAGTAGATCGTTTATATATTTTATACCCTTTTCTTCCCAATTATCGATGTTTAGGTCCTGTATGTTGGCCTTAATGGCTTGGATCGGGGTAGCTTTCAGGAGTTTCTGTTGTATTTTAATTTTTTCTTGGTTTTAGTCCAGGTTGACAATATGTTATTTAATACCAGGGAGAGTAGACCTTTATTAAATTCTTTTTGACCTATCTTTCCAGTAGTCCAGAACATGCTTTCTATTGAGGAGCTGTCTGTAATCTCTCTTTCAATCTTATACCATTTTTCTAGTTTGGCACTTTTCTTTTGTGTAATTAATGCGTGGGTGAGCATATTAGCTTCATATTCTTCCATGATATTAGGGATCCTCAATCCACCTGAATCGAGTTTAAGAGATGCAATTCTATGATTAATCTGGGTTTTTTACCTGCCCAAATGAATCTAGTAAATGCATTTTGCACCATTTTCAACCATGGTGTGGGGAACTTCAGTGGTATCATCCTAAATAGATATGTCCATTTTGGAACTACATATGATTTAATTACATTGATTTTTCACCACCATGAAATTTCCTTGTTGATCCATTGTTTTGTTTTTTTTAAAAAGTGGTAGTAGGTTCTTCTCCACTAACTTATCTGGATCTTAATTTTATTTTGTCTCTATTTTCATTTTTTAGGATAAGGGAATCATTTAATCTCCACTCATTCCTAGTACTCTTGTGTGCCTCTTTTAGTTCTAGGACAAGTGCGTTGTGATCCGACGAAGATGTGTACGCATTTATATGTGTGTGATAGAGTGATAGACTATTTGTATCCTTTTTACTAAATTTATTGTCTTTAAATCTAAAAGGAAGTAATCAATTCTGGAATATGCTACATGTACTTTAGAAAAGAAGGAGTAGTCCCTCTCCCCTGGGTGAAAGATTCTCCACGCGTCTAGCAGACCTGCTTTTTTTACCAATTCATTGAATCTTTTTGCTGTATTTTGTACCTTTCTTCCGTAATCTCCTGTAAGGGGTGATGACTTATCCGTTAGTGGGTCCAGAACACAATTAAAGTCCCCAAACCTTAACACATTTCCTTGTTTAATCCTGTCTAGTTTTTTTACCACTCCAGCTATAAACTTTGTTTGATTCTCATTCGGCGCATATACATTAACCAATGTGAATATTTTGTTATTGATTTCACAGATCACTATAAGAAATCTTCCCTCTGGGTCTATATCCTTATACTTAATATTTACTGTTAGGTCATAGGCAAACATTAATGCAACCCCTCTTTTTTTCTTTTTTTCCATAGATGACGCAATTATAATCGGAAAAGCAGAGGAATTAAAGAATGACTTTTCGTTATTTTGCCAATGTGTCTCCTGTAAACCACATATTTGAATCGAATATTTCTTTAACCAACCATAAAGTAGACTTCTCTTTTTTGGGGAGTTCAGACCTCGGACATTTACTGAAGCTAACTTAATCCCTTATGCTCTACACTCTGTTTTCCTCCGTTCTCTCTCTTTTCTCCCACTTCAACACAAACAATAATATCAACATATACATACACAAAACAACATATATCTATCCTAGGCGTCCTTGTCGCCCAGGGTGTAGCTTCCCAAAATCCCCTCTCTCTCCCCCAGTCGTTGGGAACCTCTTTCTCGGGCTAGTTACCCCCCCAGGCCGGCGTAAAGACCAGAACCCAAAAAAAGGAGGAAACGAAAAAAGGGTGTACAGGAAGATTTGTTCTCCACAAGGGAGATCTTGTGAGTGAGGAGCCGAAGGACCCCCTGGGATCCTGTCCATGCTTATGTTTGTAGAGGGCAGTTGATTGAGTGGGGGTGAGAGAAAAAAAAAAACCTTTCTACACTTTCCCTTCCCTTTCTCCTTTTGTACCACTGAATTTAATCCATTAGCCATGTGATATATTGTCTTTGGTCATTGTGATCAAGTGTTATCTATTAATAAGAGCTTTTATCCTTTGTTTATAGAGAGGTTATCAAATATTCGTGATATGTGTTAACCTTAACCGATTATATTATGGTTCCCCAATTTGTGATAGGGTAACTATTTTCCTTATTGTTTCACTCTTGCTTACTCTTCAAGTGCTATAAAAAAAATAAAAAAATAAAAAGAACCCTTCTTTCCTATTTCCTTTCCCCTTCTCTTACTTTATCTAAGGATTTATTCCGTTGTCTGTGTGTTATATTAACTTGATCATCGTGTTCTAATGGTGAGAGAAAAAACAAACAAAAAAACAAGCAAAACCTTGTCCCTTATTTCTAATTAATTTCTCCATTCTTCATATTACGTTTTTTCCTTAACCGGCAGTGTTCTAAGTTCCCGTTAATGTGGAGTTGCAAATATTTTCCTTAGCTATTGCATTTTTACATATCTCAAAGAGAGTAGTGAGGAATAGAGAAAAATAAAAAATAAAAATTTTATTTACCTCCACCCTCCTGTTTATCAACCCCTTAACCCGGATATTTTATATCCCTGTTATAATTTATTTTCTTTTATCCAGTGTTTGAGACTATTAGGGTCTTCAAACATCTTTCTTTGTCCTTCATAGGTTAGAACTATTTTACAAGGAAATCCCCAAGAATATCTTATGTCGTTTGACCTTAATATTGCAGTGTATTCAGAAAAAGTTTTCCTCGTCTTCCTGGTGAGGAATTATAGGTCAGCAAAATTTTTAATGTTCTCACATATAGAGTCTTTCAGGTCCCTGTCTAACAAGGCCTTTGAGACCGCGCTCTTGAAGCGAAATGAGGAGAAGCAGATAATCACGTCTCTCGGCAAGCCTTATATGTTTGCAGCTTTGGCAGATCTGTGATATCTTTCCATCACCTGTCCTCTTTTTTCAATTATGAGCCCCAAAAATGTGAAGAAGTCCTCCAAGTAATCTTCCAGTTTATTATGTGTAATAGATTCAGGTATTCCTCTTACTCTAAGGTTGTTTATTCTTGTACGATCTTCTAGGTCATTGATTTTAGATTCTAGCTCCTGCACTTTTTTTTCATTTTTGTGTTGTCTTCTAGTAGGTTTTTCAGTTGAAGGTTTAGGTCCTCCAATCTTTCTTTATTTTCTGTGAGACCTTTGCTTAGTTAAGTGATGTCATTTTTTAAGTCTTTGTCGTTTTGTTGGATTTCCATTCTTATGAGACAGAATTGTATGAGACCAGATTTTTTGTTTTATCCTTTGGAGAAGTATGCGGTTTCATTCCAATTTCTGTCTTCTGTGTCTCCTAAATCCTCTGCGCTAATATTGTCTGCTTCTTCATTCTCTGTGGTTTGCATTTGCTTTTTTGTGAGGATTCTATCTGACTTTGGTGAAAAAAAGGTTGAAAGCCTCTTTTCGTTTTTTTCTGCTTTCCCCTCTTGTTTCTTATCCTTCTTGGTCAGTCCATGGTCCAGATTCTGAGCCCTTTTAGATTCCATGTTTACCACTATAAATTATTTTGTATTTAGAAGACAGTGGAGTGCTCAACATAGAGAGAACCACCTTATCGTTTATTCTCTAGTACTCCCCAGTCGCCAGTGTTGGTTCAATGTAAGTTATAGGACCTGGGAAACTGCAGCATAAATAGTTAATTGTTGTTTAATTTATTTGTCCCGTCCTATTATGGCCTATTCCTGGCTTTCTCTGGTTTGCTCTGGAGGGAGACGGAGGGTTATTTATATCTTAGGACTTTGCTTTTTGATAAGATCTGCAGCCAAAAGGCAGCCTTGCCGGACTCAATATAGATCTCAGCTGGTGGTGTGAGTAGCAAGTAGTGCCTTGAGTTTTTGGGTCTCAATGTTTGTGTCTAAGAGGCCCTTAGATATTATTCCACAGTGCATATAGTCCTTTCTAAGAAAATTCCTGGAGATTTTATATACAATTATAGAGGGTAATGAGTTTTAGCTCTTTTCTTCTTTTCCTTTTTTCTTTCTTTCTCCCTTCCCTCTCTCTCCCTTCTGTTGACCCGTCTGCCCTTTTCTTGTTTATATCAGGGTATTTGAGGGGATTGAGTGGCAGGAATGTCTTAGAGCTTTGTTTTTAATAAGATCTCCAGCCAAAAGACAGACTTGCAGGTCTCAGTTGGGGTTATGAATGACAACTGGATCCTTGTATTTTTAAATTTCAGGGTTTGTTTATAGGAGGCCCACTGCAGATATACCCCTTTAACTATAATCCTTTCAGTCCTTTCAGGAGAGGATATTAGAGGGTTTATTGCAACTTTTGGTTCTCTCTTAGATTGAACCTTGCTTTTGGTTCTCTCTTAGATTATTATTCAACACCTCTGTCCTTTTCTGTCTTATATGAGAGTATGCAAAGGCTTGAGAGTAGATATGGAAGAGACAACTCACTTTTTTATGCTGCTTCTGAAATTCCGCCACCTTCCTTCAGCCCAGCTCTCCCCTCCTCTACTTGTGCCGTCTCTGATTTATTCCTCCTTCTTCTCCCCCTTTCGTTTATCCTCTTTTTTCCTCCTTGTCCTCTTTTCCCGATCCTCACTTCAAAGGGACAAAAAATTAGATATTTTCTCTGCTTTAGTCTCTCGTCCGTCGCTTTCTCTCCACTTCCACACCTCTGCCCCCGCTCGCTTCTGCTTCGATTGCCGCTTCCGGGATTCTCCTGACTCTACCTTCACCGCTGCATCACCGTGGGTCCTCCTCCTCACTCACACAAGCCCGCGAAGCATAAGCAGCGTGTCTGCGTCATCGCTCCTCCCCCCGGTGTGTAGACTTTGTATATCCACTGTAGTTATCCAATTACCACTTGGCGAATGGATGATTCCCTCTTATATAAGCAAGAACATAGAGACTATATTTCCCAAATGTCTGATGTCTTCTTTAAATAAAATGGACCCACACAAACTTCTGCTGCAATAAGATGGTGCGCCTATAAGGCAGTGGTCAGAGGTTATATCATAAAACTAAACAAAGAGAATAGAAAATCATTTGACAGACAACTATCAGATCTTTACATAGCTTTATACAATATCTCAGCGCTCAATAAGATAAACCCCTCTTTGATACAAATTCAGGAAAGAGAGAAGATCCAAAAACAGATCAATCAAAAAGAGTTGATGACAGATCAATTAAAGAAAAAAAGAGCAAACAATAGAATTAATAAAATAATTAAAAACAATGAGGTCTTATTAACCCCAGAGTTAAGTGGTTTCAGGGAATACTATGAGGGACTATACAATATAGCGGAGACTACCTCAGATAGAGATGTAGAGACCTACTTAGAAAAAATAGGCCTTCCAAAACTCAGAAATGACCATGTTCAGTCGCTGGATAGGCCCCAATACAAAAGTGAACTAGTGAAGGCTGTAGATAAGCTACCGAAACATAAGACGCCGAGCCCGGATGGCTTTGGCCACTATTTCTATAAGACATTGAAGATAAATATAACTGACCCATTATTAGAAGCATATAGGGAGATCTCGGAAACTGGAACTTGCCATAAAGAGATGCTACAGGCCAATATTGTTCCGATTCTTAAGATCGACAAGCCCCCAGACAGTATAGCGAACTATAGGCCAATCTCACTGATCAACGTGGATATCAAGATATATTCTTCTATACTAGCACAGAGGCTGAAGTCAGTCCTGCATGATTTGATCCACGCTGATCAGGTGGGATTCATCCTGGGTAGAGACTCGGCAAACAATGTTAGACGCCTCATCGATGTTGCAGATTATGCCGGTAGGAATAAGATTCCCCTCCTGACCCTGTCACTAGACGCTGAAAAAGCATTTGACAGGGTCAGGTGGGGCTATATGAAGGAAGCACTTCTGGACTGACAGGATGGATATATTCGCCGATTGCCGCTCTCTATCAGTCCCCCAGTGCTAGAGTAGTCGGAGTGGGCCTATGCTCTGACTGGTTTAACTAACACATTGAAACATGACAGGGTTGTCCCCTGTCACCCTTTTTATATGTGTTGTCCCTGGAACTGCTGGCTATAAGACTGAGACATAATAATAATAATAGCGGTATACAAGTCAATAATGAGGAAACTAAATTATCTTTATATGCAGATGATGTGGTAGTTTTCATCACAAAGCCACTTAGCTCACTCCCCCACTTCATGAGCGAAATTGAGGAGTACAGTGCTGTATCCAACTATAAGATCAATTGGGATAAAACAACTGCCCAAGTCTCGCAAAACGATGGTCACATTACATAAAATATTAAAGAAATATACCCTCTAGATATGGGTACAAAAACATTTGACTATTTAGGTATTAAAATACCCAGTAAAATAGAGAATATCATGGAAATAAATTTTTGTCATTTAATGAGTGTTACTAACAGATTATTAAAAATATGGAGACAGGTGGAATTGACCTGGTGGGGCCGGATTAATGCTATCTTATCCTATCTAATCCCCAAGTGAATATACATGTTTCTTTGGTATAAAATAGAATTAGAATTAGTGGGCATTAAAGATCTGTCAGCAATAATTTGGTCCATAAGAGATGAGAAATACCCGAATTATATAAAAAATAAAAGCCTAGTTATAGATGGGATTATTCCCATTTGGTTCTCTCTCAAAAAAAGATGAAAATAAATAACAAAATATTTAAACTACAATGAATAAGTCTATTGCTGGAGGATCTTACCTTAAGGGAATGGGTGAATGCTGGAGCCCAGAAAATAGTTGATTTCTTCAGAGAGAGCCAGATTAGGATATTCTCAGATCTAACCAAGAAATATAAAGTACCCACTGCAAATGTTTTTCATTATTTAAGAATAAAAAGCTGTGAAAACATGTACAGGAAGTGAACAGCACATGTTTGGTTAAACTTATAAAATTAATAGCAATGGAAAATAATAAAAAAATATTCTAAAAATGCTTGGAGTGTGTTATAACTACAGAATCCAACGGATTTGCCAATCATTAAAAAATGGGGAAAAGACACGGGACTCAAAATTACACTGCATTATTGGAGAAAGTCTATTGGGGGAGTATTAAGAGAGGTTCATGATTTGTCCCTTTTGGAAATGCACTATAAAATTCTTAATAAATGGTATCTTGTCCTGACCAGATTAGCAGCAATGTATCCTCATACTACTGGAATATGCTGGCGATGCCATCAGGGAGAGGGCACGTTTACCCACATATGGTGGGGCTGCAATAAAACAAGAACTTATTGGAATAAGGTCCTGACTTTTTTTAAACAAGCAGACAACATTTCTGTCCCCAATGATCCAAATTTGGTGTTGTTACATATTGATTGGCCAATATTGACAACAGCACAAATAACTCTAACAGGACATATTCTTATAGCCGCAAAAAAGATAATAGCCAGAGAGTGGAGGCAAAGTAGAAACCTTGAAATAAGACAGAGCGCTTTCCTTTGCCTCTGATTCCCAAATAAAAACAACGTGGAGATGGCTATTTTTGTGGAAGCTAGACATCCTAAGGTATTTAAAATGGTGGTATTTTAAAACTTTACATGTACTAATTCTACCAAAAGTCTTTGTCAAAGTTTTGTTTAGTAATTTTTTTGAGTTTTGTTTACACATACATTGTACTTTAGGTATGAATTCACAGATTCTGGTATATGTCACTGCCAAACAACACCCCAATATGTGTTCAGCAACATCTTCTGAGTACAGGAATACAGAGGTTAAAATATTCAGTTATTATGTTCTTCTACAGAAAAATACTTAGTACCTAGAAATGACATTTTAAAATTACCCTGAACCACTGCTTTTGACCAATGAATCGTTAACCAAAAAAAAAAGAGAGCTTTTAATAATGGAACACATTCAAAATAACTGGTTCCAAAAAGATTAAAGCACTTCAAAGGCTTAAATAAATTAACCTAGTCAAAAATAGGAGGAAAAAATTGACCTCACAGTCAGAGGCATATCTAGAAACCACCGGTCCCGGTGCAAAAATTGCCCTGGGGTCCCTTGACCCCACCATGCAACTTCCACAGTGCCACATACATAATATAAAACGTTTTTATCCAATGTATAACTTGCCATATGGCAATAGTGCTACTGCTACATATCATTTATACATTTCACCTGTACTAGATAAATATACACACGTATGGATTTACCCAGTGCAATGCCACATTTAGCAACATAGATTACCCCAGTGCTATGCCACAAATAGCAATACAGATTCAAAATACATCTATAAATAATTCTAATAGCATATAATTCTACAAGAGAATAAAAAAGGTTAACCCCTTAGTGACAAGACCTTTTGACCTTGTCTTTCACTTGGTGACAAGGGCTGTTTTGACATTTCTGGGGTGTTTGTATTAGCTGTAATTTTCTTCTTTCTCACACACAATACCCACACAAATTATATGTTGTTTTTATCATCATAAGAAGGAATTTCATTAGATATCATTATGTTCATCATATCTCATAATTTACTGCAAAAAAAAAAATCATAAAATGTGATGAAAAAAACACTTTTTCTAACTTTGACCTAAAAAATTATTTACACAAACGCAATCATTTACAAACACCCCATCTAAATAGTTTCTAATTGTTATCTCAAGTTCAGAAATATGCTTCTTTCCGTGTTTTTCTGCAGTTTTTGTGAGTTATAGAGCAAAAACCAAAAATAGTGGGGGGAGGTTTTTGTGGGTGCCAGAAATTTCGGTGCTGCCTAATGCCTCCACATCGAAGCAATAGAGCAAGAGTGTATCCCAATGATATGGAACAGCTGATAATCTCAGGTACATAGAAAAAAAATAAATACAAACAAATTGTTGTATGTCTGTAAACACAAGTAAGTATTTATCCAGACCCCTCTGGGAATAAACTCAGACCAAAGCCCTTATATTGGCTCTAATTTATGCATGTTGTGGGACTATAATCCCCACCATCTGTCAGGGTGCAGGCTCAGATAGTATTTCTCCATTGCAGGGCTAGTAGGCATGATTCACACACAACACAAATAAATGCTCAGGATATGCTGTGGAAGGGATGGGAGAAACAGGCCATAGTGTACTAGAAAATATAAAAGTATTTATTGGGTCCCAATTGGTTAGGCTTACATAAAAACACCAAAAATAGCTTCAAAAGCAAACAGCAGCAGATGACGTGCATGACTGGAAGTGGTACTCTGTCCTGTATAAACCAAATAGCAGTTGCCAGAGTCCTCCGTATAGTCTAACTGTAAAGGTTTCGCACAATGAGTTTTGTCTTGCGACTTCCTCACAATGCTTGATGACGGTGGGAAGGCGTGGTGTTCTGATACTCTGCTTCTCCACCCCTTCATGAACAAGCCCCCCCCCCCCCCAAAGGAGGAGATTAATGAATGTGTAAAAGGACATCATCGTCTCCACACAAGTCCACAAAACTTTGGAGTGGTCCAGTGAGTGCAAATCAGTCTGGGCACAGGACAATTTTTTTTATTTGTATCAAATGGATTAAAAATAGGAATAGTACAGTGATCAAGATACATCATTCCCACATAATAGAGTCAATATATATGACAATCATTTAACGGCATAATATCAAGACATACAAAAACAAAGGCATCCACAAAAAGGCATATACTAGCAAAGGCTTATGAAAAGCATATGGTCCCCATAATAAGCACAATATATCTGACAGACACTCTCCCAGATGTTAATAGGCACAATATCAAGGCATACAGTAAAAAAAAGGATCTAAAAAAACATATAATCATGGAGGCTTATAAAAATCATATAAAAGACAAATAATAAAAACGTATATAGTAAAAAACAGCAAGTAATAGAGACCCTCCCTCCTGAACATGTGTAAATAAAGATGTATATACGAGTACAGGATGAATGCATTTGATAACACAAATAACTTATATTTATACAAAAGAGAAGAAAAAAACAATACAGGAAACTTTGAGATGTATATTGTATCAATCACATAGTGATCTGTAATTCCTAGATTTTACTAATAATATGACGTAGTCATGATTTATAATGACACGGAGGTGAGTATTATGCATATCTCTTTCTTTATTTCCCTCAGCAGCAAAGAATAGAATGAAATAAAAACCAATCAAAACATGTATAAACTTCCCTCCCTTCTCCTATATATCTAACACTGTAACCATATCACTTCCTCTCTCTTTGTGAGAAAAAACCCATAAGTCCAAAATAACCATAATCAGGAAACAGTCCACAGGTTGATAGTAAAAATTTTTGAAATGTCCATCAGGTAAAACGTGAAGATCGATCAGGAACAATGAAATATCCAGAACCACGAAGGTACTTCCAAGTCATCACGCTAGAGGAGAATAGAGAAGAAAACATGGTAGTAGTCAGTAAATGATCTAACACTGTATGAAATACATCCAAGGTCATAATTGTAGATATATAAAACTGAGCATAAGTAAAACTTATATACAATCTTATAAATCAATACATAAGCAGGGTGGGAAAAATAACATATATAACCCAACAAATAAATACTCGCCTCCGTGGCCTCATAAATCATGACTTTACTTCATATTATTAGTAAAAACTAGGAATTTATAAAGACACAGAGGCTCCTATTATGCAAGTTCAAAGCATAGAAATACACAGTAGAAGTAAAATGAGTTGTAGGTTTAAAATAAAATTCACGGAAGGTAGATTCACACAACCAATCAGCCGCTTTAAGATGGTCTTCCAACCTACACCCTAATAATACTGCTTTAGAAGCCATGGCTTCTCTAATAGAATGGGGACTGTAACGGAACTCCCAGTACTCCGACTGAGTACCTTCTGTTGATGGACGCTTCCTAGCTTGAGCCGAGGACCACAAGCACCGCACCGGACACCACAACCACCGCAGACTCCACAACTGCCGTAGCTCAACTGGGTTCTTGCCGTCTTCTGTCCACCCTGGATCAGCTTCTGTCCTCCAGGACCGTGTGGGGAAGAACAAGTTTTTAAAAGAGCTAGTGATAATGCTGGGCAGGTTCCCTTTCAAGAACGAGACAAGGCTATGTTTGAAGGTTGAAGTAGAACTGACCAGAACTGTTTATTGATTCAGAAACAGAAAATATATACAGTTGAACATCTTGACAAACCAGATTGGACAAAGGAACTATAACAGGAATAAAGTTTAACCTAAGGACATACAAAGGGAAATCCTGCCTCACACCTTTCAGGATACAAAGGTGCCCAGTTCAGATACATACATGAAACTAAATGACTTACATAAAGACAATGGGAAAGGTGACATAATGACAGGGATTAAAGGATAGGATCCAATCCTAACTTGGGGAAAGCACAGTGAATAGGACAAAGACTTGGATCCTAGTAATTACAGTACATTTCTCCCCTCTGCTTGGGAGATAATTGAGTTAACCTTTGTATCAGCTCAAATATCTCCAAGCTAAAATATACAGGTTTTACACAATATTAATAACTTTCAAAATATGCATCACATTCACATAAAACATACATTTTCAGAATCAGAATACTTTAAATATGAACATAACTAAAAATCAGACAATTCCACCCAGTAGTTCAAAAGTTAGCTTTTTGGGGCATTTTCACCATGCCCCAAATATGTTCTTAAAGGGCAATACACAGTCCAATACAAGTCCATAGGCCCGAATAGCATTCGTAGAGGGCCATACACCCCAGGGCCATAGTCACAGGGGAGGAGGCTGGCAAGCAGGCCTCTCCAGGACCAAGTGGCGAAGGGCACTTCGTCACAGGGACCAAACATCGAAACATCAACCCCTGCTTCCTTCAGGACCCACTTAACCCATCTAGCCAGAGAGGTAGTAGAAACTGGAAGGTGAGGCATGCGAATGGCCAAAAACAACTCGGGACGGGAAGAGACCCGAAAAGAGGCGGTCCTAACTTAATATTTCTGAAGACAAGAGACCGGGCACAATTTAGAATTGTGAGGAAAACTAGTGTAGAAAACGGATTTAATGGATGTCTTGATATGTCAAATGAGACACCGTCGGGGTAAAAGATCGTGCTGAAATATCCAAGGCTCGAACATCAGCCACATCATTACACGATATAAGACAGCATAAAGTAACCAGCTTGACAGATAGGTGGCGTAAGGACAATTCAGCATTACCAGGCCAGGCCTCAAAGAATCGTAAAACAATGTTCACATCCCAAACAGAAGAATAAAGAGGATGTGGAGGAAGTGCCAACCGAATATCGTTTAACAGTCTACAGATAAGAGGCTGTTTCCCAGCCGAAATGCCATCAACACCAGAATGTCTAGCCGAAATGGCTGATCTATAGACATTAATCGTCCTGAATGCTCGACCGTCTTCAAACATATTTGTCAAGAATTGCAAAATTCCAGTCACAGGTGCTGAAACGGGATCCATGTTCTGTCCCACGCACCAATTAGCCCATGTGTTCCAGGCATGAGAATAGACTTGTCTAGTACCTGGGGCCCAAGCTCCTTCCAGGAGAGCCAGAGTTGTTGACAGAACGTTCTGAACAAACCAGGGTCTCCTGAAAGTGACCAGGCCAACCGCTTTAGACCATGAATCCTCTCATATTAGAATCCTCTAATATGATAGGATCGGGTTGGCCGAGAATATCAGGTTTGGATAAGATGGTAGAAGTCTGGGTATGGCCGTGGATAGTTCCAGGAGCTTTGGAAACCAAGGTTGGGAGTCCCACCATGGTGTGATCAAAATTATGGAAGCTTGTTGTCATCAAAGCTGTATCAGAATACATGGAATGAGACAGAAAGGGGGGAAAGCCCTAATTATTACTTGTGAAGATATTATTCATGTATGAGACAGTGGTGGGGTGGGGGGGGGGGGAATATGTGGAAGATACTATGCAAGTTAGTAAATCTTGGGTTCTCAGTGTTAGTATTCTATTTTATCTCTACAGTGTGTTAACACTCCAAACAGGTTCTTCCTATCTTATGATTTAAAAAAAAAAAACATTTTTTCAAATTAACTCTACCTTACTTATCAGTACAAATATCCCATTTCTTGTGTTTTTAAACCTTCTTTCTTTACAAAAGTAAATAACCTATAATCTATCATTATAATTATGTATTGTGCATCTTTATACCCCTCATTTCTCTTCTTTATAACATTTACATTTCCCTCTTCCTATCCTTTCCCTTTTCTCCCCTTCCCATAATTACTAGTATATTACTCGGTTACTATCCTCATGTTATTGTATTATCTCTTAAATCTTTCATTACAATATCTCTAGGTAATAGGTAATAGGTAATATTACTTATATATTAAAAAGGAAAAAATAATAATAATTATCTTTGTGTGCCCTCATATACATATTAGTGTTATACAAGTGTTTTAGCTTTTAAACATTATTTCTTCTTTGTGAACTGGGGGGAGCCCCAGCAGGAAAAGTAAAAAAAAATAAAAAAAATAAAAATATATATATATATATATATATATTTATATATCTTTGTGTACCTTCATTTACATATTAGAGCAAAACACGAGTTTTAGTTTTTAAACATTATTTCCTCTTTGTAAGCTGGGGGGATACCCAGCAGGGAGAAAAAAAATTCTCTCTATATCAATGTATAATTCCTTTTCCTAACTTAATTCACTAACTTTAGAGTCCTATTCGTCTCTTCTTCTATCCCTCCCCTATCTCCACCCAGTTCCATGTTCCTTCTGAACCCAGTATACCCTCTCTTCTAAGTGGTGCCCTTTATCTTTAACATTCAAATCCGTGTTCCTCTATAGTTTCTCTATCCACTCCTGCACTGATTTGACTTTCTCAAAAGACAACATTTATCATTTATCAAATTTTAACCGGGAAACCCCACCAATATTTGATTTGTTTTAGATTCAGGTATCAGTAATTGGTTTAAATGATTTTCGAGCTTGCCTAGTAGTGAAAGATAGATCTTGGAACAATATCAGATTTTTAAATCTAATCTCCTCTGGTTTGAAGGATTTCATCGCCATCATAATTTTTTTTTTCCCCAAATAGGGCGAATCTAACAATTATATCCCTGGGCACAGAGTCACTAATAAGTTCTGATTTCCAACATCTATGTGCTCTTTCAATATCTACATTTGTAATGTCCTCTATACCCATGGCACAAAAAAGTTCCAGGAGTCCATCAGTTTGTCTTTTGTCACAGATTCCATATTTCCACGTATCCTAATGTTTTTTCTTCTACCTCTGTCTTCAAGATCGTATATTTTGGTTTCCAAATTAAGAACTCTCTGTTGTAGCTCATTTATTTTTCCATCAGTTTTTTCAGCAGAGAATGCAATGTGTTCGATTTTATCTTCGTTTGTTTTAACTCTGTCGCCTAGTTTTAATATATCTTCTTTAAAGAGTAGAGAGTTCTTTTTTAAATAATTGCAGTTGCATATCAAGACTTTTTTTTAGGTAGTTTTGTGTGACCTCTTTGTTCTCTTTCTCCTCTGGACTATCAGAAGCTTGATTAGGGGTTTCAACCTCCAGTGTATTCATGCTTAAATCGTGGATTGCAGAGGCATCCATATTTAATTGTATTCTTACAGGTTGAGGTGAGAAATACCTTTTTCCCTTTTTGTGTTAATATCGTTGATTTGTTTCTCTTTGTCTTTTGTCTTTAACTTTTTTGAGCCTAGTTTGGATTCTATCCCTTTTTTGGCAACATTTTTTTTTCCCTTTCTAATCTTTCTCCTTTTTTTTTCTTGTATTTTCCTCTTTTATTTCTTCCTCTCTCCTTACCACTCTCCTCTATCTCCTCTATTTGTTATTTTCTTTCTCAGTCTCAATGAAGTATTATGGGCTTTGTCCCACTATATAGAAGTCATTTTGTTATTTATTAATTATAATTCTCTAGGGATAGGTAAGGGAGCTATTGTAGTGTCTCTATAATAGGATGTTATTTCCTGAGGCACTCAGCTTGTGCTTGTCTCCTGTTGATTTGCCAGTATTTTAACAGTTATATTTCCCCTGTATAGATATGTATAACTGCATCTCTAGAGAGTGCAGTGTATAGGCATAATCATTATACAGCTGATATAGTTTTTTTACTATATATGTTTGTAATGTTAATGTTGTTAGTATGTAACGTGGAGACGATTCTAGTTAGAAGGAGGGGAATGGAAGAGAGTCGAGTAGAGGGATTGGCTTAAAGAACTAAAAAATAATAAATACCATATTTGCTCGATTATAAGATGACCCTGATTATTAGACGACCCCCTAAACTTTGGATATTCCTTGTTTTTATTTCCTTTTATGTGCCAATGCTGCCGCTCTCTTTCCCCTCCCCCCAGCTTTGCCTCTCCCCCCCAGCATTGTCTCTCTCCTCCCCTTAGTGTTGTCTGTCTCTCCCCCAGCGTTATCTCTCTCCCCCTCCCTCAACCTTTTCACTCTCTCTCTCCCCTCCCTCCCTTTCTCTCTCTCCCCTCCCTTTGTGTCTCTCTCTCTCCCCCTCCCCTTGTCTCTCCCCCCTCCCCTTGTCTCTCTCTCCCCCTCCCTTTGTGTCTCTTTTTGTCTCCCCCTCCCTCCCCTTGTTTCTCTATGTCCCCTCCCTCCCCCTCACCTTGTCTCTCCCTGCTGGCTAGTGGGGGCAGCCGGGGATGTCTGCATGATACGTGCAGACATCCTCCATGTTGCCCAACACTTCCGTCTATTATGATGGACAGCTGGTCCAAATTTCCCTGGTCTCCAGTGGAGGCAGCCGGAGGATGTCCGCCGGGACTTTTATGATGAAGCCGGAAGGACCCGGCTTTATCATAAAAGTCCCTACGGACGTGTCGGGCAGCAGCGGGGGATGTCTGCGTGTATCGCATAGACATCCTCCGGCTGTTAGCGAGGGGGATCCACATCCCCTGCAGCTCTGTGGGGGACCTGGATCCCTGTCTTATAGTCTGACCTTGATTTGAGGTCAGACTATAATATGACCTGGAATGTAAGACGAGGGGTCTTTTTCAGAGCATTTGCTCTGAAAAAAAACTTGTCTTATATTCGAGCAAATATGGTATTATGGTATCTAGATTTCTGACCTTGAATGTTCAAGGACTGAACTTGCACCAAAAGCGAGTAACAATGATTGATTTCCTAATTAAAAATAGGGATGAGGTGGCTATGCTACAGGAAAAACATTGGACAAAGAAGTTCGCCAGTAGATTAGCATTTAATAAGTTCCCACATATGGAATTCTCTTCCCTTCCATCTCAAAAAAAGAGAGATGAGAAAGTGTATACATTCTTAAATATATATGCTCCCAATAAGGTTATTCAAGACAGATTCGTTTCTTGAATGGATTGATGCAAAAGATGCGCCATACCATTCAGGGATCATTAATAATTGCAGGGGATTTTAATTGTATCCTGGACCCGGAATGGGACAAAAAGATAATTAAAGGAGTTCAAATGGACAAAGCTATTCCGGGACTGGCTAGAGCAATTAGCACCTTCTTGGAAAATAATTAACTATATGACCTATGGAGAACTATACACCCTGAAGGAAAGAATTTACTTTTTACTCGAATCGATTTAAATCATACTCTAGATTAGACATGTGCCTGGTTCATGCACTGAATTAAGACATGTGAAAAAAGTGATTTAGTTGAAATCTCATGGTCAGATCACAGTGCTGTAATAAGTGAATTTAACCCCTTAGTGACCGAGTGCTATGTTGCATTTGACGTGCCTTGAAGACCAGAATTCCATTATTTTTGTCATACGTTTACTGAACTGTGAATTTCTTTCTTTGTGTTCAGTCCACCCACACAAATTATATATCATTTTTTAAAGGACGGATAGGGCTTTCATTTGATACTATTATTTTCATCATATGATATCATTTACTATTAAAAAAATATAAAATATGATGAAAATATGCCAAAAAAAACACTTTTTCCAACTTTGACCTGATTTTTTTTTTTACACAATTACAAATGGTAAAAAAGACCCCGTCTATATATTTCTACTATTTGTCCTGAGTTTAGTAATATCAATGTTTCCTTGTTTTTCTATGTTTTATTTCACGTAATAGGGCAATAAACAATATTAGTGTTTTTTTGTGTGTTTTCTAACCATTTTCTTCTACAGTGATTTTTTTAACACGAACCCTAAATTTACCCAACTCTAAATTTAATCTAACCCTAAATTGACCCCCACCCCTTAATCTAACCCTTGTAATCTTACGAACCCCCGTTTAACCCTAATTATGACCCTATTTGTGACCCTAACCCTAGATCTAGGTTCAGTAGATCAAGGGTTAGCTTTCTCCATTTATTTATTTATTTTATTTATTTATTTTTCTATTTTTTAACTGTAATACCGCCTAACTGACTGTAGGGGCAGTCAAGTAGCGGTTTCAGAGCGACGGAATAGATTTTTTTTTTCTCTCTTCCGTCGCTCTCCTCTGGGCACGCTTGCTCCTCCGAAACAGCACACACCCACGATCACCGGGTGATCGCGGTGCCCAGGAGGGCACAGAATGTGTTGCATGATGCCTCGATAGAGGCATCATTGCAACACTTTAACACACATAGGCAGTGATCAGCTTTCACTGCCTATGTGTGTTAACGCGCATACGATCACATTCGCGGTGATCGTATGCGCGCGGGGGGGTCGAGGGGGGGCTGAAAGCCCTCTCAGAGGCTGCTTCAAAGCAGCCTCTGAGATTAGCAACAGATATGTAGTGTTGCGCTGAGGAGCGCAACACTACATGAAAACGGAGGACGTATATATACATCCTCATGGTCCTCAAGGACCATGCTTTTCAGGACGTATATATACGTCCATATGCGTTAAGGGGATAAGAGCAGTTTCAGAGCCCCTAGACCAGCATAGAGAATTAACAAAAATGTACTGGGTTATGAGACATTTATTAAAGAACTGGAAACATCTACTGAGTTATACTTTAGAGAAAATTCAGAGGAGGAGACCTCACTATCAAACATATGGGGAGCATATAAATGTGTCCTAAGAGGGAACCTGATAAGCAGGGAAGCATATCTAAATAAAATACGATCAGAATCCATACCGGAGCTATATATTAAATTGGAAAGGCTATCGAGACATAACAAATTAAAATATCAAATAAAGCTGGACAAGGAAATTAGTCAGGTTAAAGCGGAAATTAATGAAAAAGTATTAAACAAAGCAAACAAAATTGTATTAAGATCTAAACAGAATTGGTACTATATGGGTAACAAACCAGATAGAATACTAACCAAACAACTACAGAGACAGAATGCTAAAGAGAGAATATTTAAAATTATTAATGGTAATAATATCTCTATGTCTCCAACTAAAATAGGAGCAGAATTTAAACATTTTTACACTTCATTATATAATATAAGAGATAAGAGTCAAGATAGATCCCAAGTAAGGAAATATATTGAGAAAGCAAATCTACAAAAACTAACAGAAACCCAACAGAAAAAAAAAGATTCCAATATAGAAGTTATAAAGGTAATTAACCATATGAAAAATAATAAAGCTTGAGGACCAGATGGGTTCACAGGGACATTTTATAAGAAATTGAGCAATAAATTAGTCCCAAGTCTAACTAGATTCTTCAATGAAGTTAGACTAAAGAAGATCTTCCAACAAGAATTAATGCAGGCTGCGAAAGGGAAAGACCCTACAAATGTAAAGAATTATCGCCCAATCTCATTAATTAATACAGATACTAAAATAATGCAGCCATATTATAGAATGAAAGGGTGTCTAAAGTCTATAATACATAAAGATCAGATTACCAAGCAATAACATCAGGAAAATTATCGATATAATAGAGTATGTGTATGACTCAGGGAGACCCATGATGGCCCTGTCATTAGATGCCGTAAAACAGTTTGACAGGGTCAGCTGGGTCTTCCTGGAAGAAACCCTGAAAGCAATGGGAGTGGACATAGCATAGAGATGAGGGGTGCAATTATGGCACTACATGAGAATCATCACCAAAGGTGATTGGTCAAAATATTGAGTCCCAATGGTTCAAGATTCAATATGATACAAGACAGGGTTGTCCCTTAGCACCAATACAATATATAATATCGCTAGAACCCCTGGCTAATACAATCAGACAGAATAAAAAAATAAAGGGAATATGTATAGGAACCACAGAATATAAATTATCCATGTATGCAGATGACGTAATGTTGACACTAGATAGTCCCGAATACACTATCCCGGAACTTCAGAAAGAAATCCAGCAATATGGAGAACTCTCAAACTATAAGTTAAATTTAGAAAAGTCTCAGGCATTGTGCATTACAATGCCAGTGAAAGTAAAACAAAAACTTCAAAAAGCGTACCCATTGCAATGGAGGGACTCTGAGAATACTTGGGAATACATATACCATTGAACGGTAAAAATGTGGCAGAAGTCAGTTGTGGGCATATTCACGCAGAAACAGTGCCCAACCTTAGAAGATGGAAACAACCCTCAATTTCATGGATGGGGAGAATAAATATCATCAAAGCATACATACTGCCAAAATGGCTGTTTATATTCCGGATGGTGTATGGAGGTATAAAGGCTGAAATGTTTGAAACCATCCAAAAGACCTTACTAGACTTTGTATGGATGGGGAAGAAACCCAGAATAGCCAAAAACACTCTGTATCTTGAAAATAAAAAGGTAGGTTTAGGTATGCCAGTACTGAAGGAATACTGGGAGGCGAGTCAACTAATGCATGTAAGCATAATTCAATGCTTGATAAATAGAATCTTAGAATGGTGGCAAATTGAGAAGAATATCACGGGCCTCGATAATCTGAATTGTATACTCTGGTTAAATAAGACACAAAGAGAAACCCTAATGAGAAAAATTGACGGAACAAATTTGACTGAGCTGATGGATTTTTGGTACAGGTTAAAAATAAAAATAGGACTAGAGGATAAGATAGTACGATCAATCCCAATAGAAGTGATAGAATATAATATAACAGATATAGATTTAACAAAATGGAAACATGGAGATATTTTGAGGGAAATAAAATATTAGGATTTAATTTCAACCGCCCACTAGAGATATTTTCAAGTTCCTGATAGTCAAACATTATGTTCAGACAGAAAGTTACAGGGGGTATAAAGAAGAGATGAAAGATCATTTGATACCCCTCTTTGACAACGCACCAAAAAAAAAGGATTCTGAGAACATGTATAGCGATAATAAGACAAATAAACCAATTTAGGGCTCCAACAGCATGGTCCCGATGGGAGAAAGATTTAAATCTTCAGAGTAATCCAGAAGAAAATCTGAAAGAATGGCAGAAGGGATGGAACCTAATAAGAAAGCACATACATTGCCTAAATTTACAAGAATTATTTTTTAAAATAAGTAGTAGATGGTATATAACCTCTGTTCAACTAAATAAGATAACTGTTGGAGATGTGGAAAAAATAGACGTGCAATACGACAAACTATTTTCTGGGAATGTGAGGAATTACCAACATACTGGGAAGAGGCCTTTAGAGAAATCTCATTAATAACAGATAGAGAGATAACATTAGAGATGTGCATTCGTTTTCGGACGGCATACAAGACGGCATACAAGATACAAAGGCATTTAAAGGGTGTAAATTTATGACAGGGCGAACCCCACCGCCTTTCTTGGGTACCAGAAACAGGAAGCTGGTGAAACCGGGCGAATGTGCTGAGATGGGCATGATGGCCCCTTTCTGTAGGAGGTTGGATATCTCTGGTGCAATCAGAGAGCAATCTACCTCTGACAATCTTATGATGTGAGGAGGGTGAAATTGAATCGGGGTGGAGAGAAACTCTATGTGGTATTGGGAAACTACCTGTACTGGGATCTGAAGTTAGATTTTCCCAGTTCTCCTGAAACAGTTTCAACCTGCCCCCTACACCTGGAGGGGAAGAAAGGTGTGTTAAATCGATACTCACCATATGGACATCTGGATTGATATGATCCACGGGATCGACGATTCTGCCAGGGGTGACCACGTTGTGGGAAGAAGTTGGAAGAAGGAGGTTTGGCATCTTGGAAGGATAACCTCAATGTATTGAAGCCTCAGAACCCACGGAAGGGGCCCCTGGAGTAGCGGCCGACAAGACAGCCTCTGTTTCTTCTATCCCCTCCAAAAACCTTTGGGTTGAAAACCCTTTTGAGGTTTGTCTGCGCCTTGTCAATGGCAATAAAGGTAGATACAAAGGAGCTGAGCTCCTTGACAAAGGTATCCCCAAAGAGGTAACCTTTTGCCTGGGGGCCAGGCTCAGAGACAGCCATTTTAACCAATTTTGGCTGAATTTTAAGCAGTATTGCTTTACGTCTCTCGCTAGCTATAGCAGTATTAGCATTCCAAATGGATCTTTGCATCCAGCCCTGCATAGCGGGCAGATCAAGGGCAGAGTCGCCAGACTCAGTCATTTTGAACATGCGAGTGCATGGGCCCAGTATGTCGAGAACCTTGTCTTGACAATGCTTAAGTGAGAAGTCAAGACCTTTCTTGGACTTTCACCCTGATTTGCCCAGAAATTGAGCAATTTTTGGGTCAACCTCTGGTGTATTGCAGACCGTGTGGGGGACAGTGGGTCTAGGGCATTCGGCCCTGAGCTTATTGCATGTTTCCTTGTCTAATGGCCTATGCACCCTGAGCAATAGATTTTTTCCAATGTGTTCTGGGGGGAACCATTTGGATGATTGCTGATTGTGGAGTGCATCAGGGTCAAACATGGGTTCGCCCTGTGGATCCGTTAATACGGAGTAATCCACTTTAGGCTCGGGAGTGTAATATTTAGAGGGATCAATGTCCGCAAAATCATTATCGTTGTCAGACAAGATCAAGGGTTCTGTGTATCAGAACCATCAGAAACCTCCTCTAGATCAGAATCAGTCTGAATAATGATTTGAGGCTTTTGTCTTTTTCCAAGTTCTAGCCAATTTGCCCGGCTAGGGGCTCTCTTTAGTGGTGCAACAACTTTGTCTGTGGTAAGATGGACCATGCCCGGTTTAGGAGTTTTGGAGGTAAATACAGAGGTATGATGCATCTTGCAGGACGCTTTTCGGCCAGCAGCCGAGGTTTGTGCCTTTACAGCTGGTTGGGCAGTATGCATCTGAGATGAAATAAGGGCAGAAGATATAGACTTGGCAATTGTCTCAGACATTATGCCCATAACAGATTTCATGGCATGAGTAAATGACTTAGTCATAGTGGCATCAAGCATAGAATTAAATTCTTCAGAATTCATAAATTCATCAGGGACATCATCAGCCCTGGGAGAGCCCTGATCACCATGAGTAACAGCCCTATGTGGGGGAGTATCCCCAGGGTGTGGCATTATAGAGTAATAATCAACACTATGTATAAATTGTACAAGCACCTGATAGACACAGCAGGACCCTGGATAACAGGCAGCTAGTCTCCAAGTGAGAATAGCAGAGCACTGGGTCTTGTTACAGGGTGGAGGAAGCAAATGACGCTTCCAAACAAGTGCTGTAGCATGCAGAAACTGAGAAACGCACTAAAGGCTTCAGTAAAATGGAGTTCAAAACATGGCTAAAATGGCAACCGCGAGTGAGGACTCCAAGAAAATGGCCGACGCGATGCGCAATGGACGAAAACAGACAATGAGCGCGAAAAACGGCAAAGGGAGACAGGGATAGTAACAAGGCCACAAAAAACGGTAAAAATCAAAAGCTAAACTAGCAATAACGTGAGGAAGGGGGACACAACTGACCCCATAGAGCACAATGGGGGAGAAACAATGAATAAATGATTAGATAGAAAGTGAAAGTAAAAAACTGAATTACAGGGGGGAACCCAAGACCATAATAGCTTGTAAAAACAATTAAAGTAAACATATGAAAAGATATATCTGTATATATAAATCATAAATTAAATAATGAATACAGTAAAGCTGAGTAAATAATTTACTAAACAATGAATACAGTAAGGCTGAGTAAATCATTATGTAAGCAATGAATACAGTAAGGTAATGTACTTAACTCTGAGGGAGCAGCAAAGAAAGAGGAAGTGATATGGTTACAGTGATATATATATATATATATATATATATATATATATATATATATATATATATATATATATATATATATATATATATATATATATATAAAGGAGAAGGGAGGGAAGTTTATACATGTTTTGATTAGTTCATTTTTATTTCATTCTCCTTTTTGCTGCTGAGGGAAATAAAGAAAGAGATATGCATAATATGAGCCTCCACATCTTTTTAAATTAAAAAGAGAGAACATTACTAGACATAAAAATGTAAACTTTTTGAGAGAAAATGACAGCTCAAAGTCAGAACTGAGGCCCCTTGGAATCAGAGTGTCTAGAGTGAATATCCATTTCATCTCCGTTCTCCCCAAGATTTTAATTATGTCCCCGCCGCTCCAGTGCTTTTTAACTAGGTCAATTCCCAGAAATTTAAGACCAGAAGGATCTTTGTTATGGTTCATAGAGAAAGGGTATGAGACCGTGTGTTTGGGGTTCTCCCTACATAATATAGATTGCAAGGGCACCACATGAGATAGATTACACAAGAGCTTTCACAAGTAATAATATTTTTAATTTTAAAGGGATTTTTATATACGGGACTGTAAATTCAGTAGTTATTCTATTTAAATTTGCTGTTTCCCTACACGCTTGACACGTGTGGTATTTACCAGGCAAATAAAATCAATTTGTGTGGGAGGTTCTTACTAAGAAAAAACTCTTACTAAGAAAAACTGCCGATGTCCCTTGTGCCGTCACGGAGGTCTGCCTGAACCCAGAATTTATGGCATGTCAGGATGTCAGAAATGTAGCAGATGCTCGGTTTGAGCATTTGCTACATTTCTTATGTCAGACTGAGGCTCAAAGTGGCCTCATCCGACACTGGGTATCCTGCTACAAGTCCCTGCTGGTTCACCAGCCCTCTCTGCACAAACCAGGGGGGAGCCGAACAGGCAGCATGGAGGACACCATGCTGCCTGCCAATAGCCACCAGGGAAACAGGTAAGTCCTGGGGGACATGTATTGGGCAAATTGGTGGGGGCTTATTTATTGCAAAAAATACTGGCATATTATTGGGCAAATTGGCTGGGGCGTTTTAATGGCAAAATAGTAATGGCAAATTGGCTGGGGCATATTACATGGCAAAATAATACTGGCATATTATTGGGCAAATTGGCTGGGGCATATTAAATGACAAAATAATACAGGCACATTATTGGGCAAATTAGCTGGGGCACATTAATGGCAAAATAATATTGGAATATTATTGGGCAGATTGGTTGTGGCTTATTAATGGCAAAATAAAACTGGCATAATATTGGACAGATTGGCTGTGGCTTAATAAAATAACACTGGCATAGTAATGGCAAAATTATACTGGCATACTAATGGGCAAATTGGCTGTGGAATACTAATAGCAAAATAATAATTTAATGGACGGTGGTTTATTTTAATAGGCAAAGTGACTGTTGTATATTTTAATGGCATTAGTGACTGTGGCTTGTTCTGTGGGGCAAAATAGCATGCACTATGGGGGAAAGTGACACTGTTGTTTCTTTTGCCGAGGAAGTTCTGTGGGACAAAGTGACCCTGTGCCATGCCAAACTGTGTGGGCACAATATGAGTGCAAACCGAGTGCTGTGGGTGCAATATAGGTGCATGGCAAGTTCGGTGGGTACTGTATGGTGTTGTGTTAAGTCCTTTAGGTGCAATGTGGGTGCAGAAAAAGGGAATAAAAATAAGATTTGCAATTTTTAAATAACATTTAAATAACATTTTTATTACATAGAAACATAGAATGTGTCGGCAGATAAGAACCATTCGGTCCATCTCGTCTGCCCAATTTTTTTTGAGTACTTTTATTAGTCCCCCGTTCCCGGTAAATTACAAATACAAATAGTTGAATGTGAAGTTGCATATAATATTAAAAAGTTTACATTTACATACAGTTTTTTTTTACAATCCGACTTTAGAAAAATCGAGGGGGGCCAACTGCTAAAGACTTTGCCCAGGGCCCACTAGGACCTTAAAGTACTGCAGCTTCCCTCACATGCATTCAGCTAGATAGCAGAGCAACAGACAGAGAACCAGGCAAGCTGCCTGCAGAATACAGGTAGGAAATGTGAATGACATTGACGGTCACATGGGGCAATTGCATGAATGATGGATCATTGACATGGGGGCAGATTGCAAACAAAAAAAAACGGGACGACATCGTGACAAGGGAATGGGACAGAAAATATAATGGAGGATAAAATTATGTGATAGATGGAGGCAGATTGCAAACAAAATGGGATGACATGGGACAGAAAAGATAATGGAGGATGAAAAGAGGGGATTGATTGGGGCAGAATGCAGACAAAATGGTGACATGGGGCAGAAAAGATGTAATGGAGGAGGAAAGAGGTGACAGGCATGAAGGAAAAAACACACAAAATGATGGGGAAAGAGATGGCAAACATGGAGGAATAAAGTATATATAAAAAGGGAAGAGGAGAATACTGCTAAACGGCCGTAGGAGAGATGACGTAGCACGCACACGTCGTATGTGAGGGGCGTTCTGGGACACTGGAGAGTTTGGATATTTTACTCCAGTCTGAAACAAACACCAACGATCCATGGAGGTTACATCCGAAGCCGACCTTATTTGAAGCCTAATATAACCCAGACCCACGACTGCAGCTAAAGATCAGCTGAGAGAAGATACGAAGAACAAAACAGATACGACAAAGCACCAGTTGGTGCGAAACGCATCAAGCGTGTGTCGTATCTGTTTTGTTCCTGTCTCCCTGCTCAATGGTTTTATTATTCTTTTTTTGATTTAATAAAGTTACATTTTACAAACCAACTATGGATTGATTCTGTCTACCTTCCAGGTGACTTCAGCTGGCACTACCTCTGTTGGTTCCTGTTGTCTGCCTGGGGTGTGAGTAGACCCTTTTTCTGTTCTACAGCACCTGGAAGTTAATCTTACTCACTCCACTGTTACTTGGGGCTTGAGCCGGTCAGAATCTGCTTGGATTTTCTTTTGTAGTACAATTTTGTAGTAGTCAATTGGTTCAGACAGCAGAAACAAACTTGGGTCCAGTGGAATTGGCTTTTGGAGTATGCGAGTTGTGGACAGGACCACCAAGTGTGGAAATAGGTGCCTATTGCTCCCCACTGTTTCCAGCAATTTGGAGACTGGGATACATGTATCTTGGCCAGTTGGGATGGGAACGTGAACAAGCGTTTTAGGATTTTGTACTCTTGCTCTTTGTGGGAAGTACAGATTGAAATTTTTGAAGTAGCTTCCCAGATATCGATCCAGTCTTCCCAGGCTACTTTTTTTCGTACCATGAGGGTGAGGTCATTTCTGCCTTTCGGACTGTCGAAGAAGAAGCATAGTCTCTCAGCTGTATGTACCTAAAAAATCAGATGGACTTAAAGTAATATATTTGGCCAGGTCGTTGAATGATTTCATCTTGCCCTCGAAAAATAGATCATATATGAGTGATATATCACCTTGATCAAAGGACTTGAATAATAATGGCATCATTCCTGGAGAAAATTCTTTGTTTTCTGCACAGCGGTGTAAGTAGGGAATGAGGTGTCGTTAGGGCAAACTTTATTGCGTACTTGTCCCAGATGCGAAGGGAATTTTGTATGATGGGGCTTAGTGTTTGTAGCATGGGTCTGTGCTTCTTGAGGTGTCCAAATATACTGGCTTAACACACCTGGGCGGAACAGGTCATTTTCGATGTCTACCCATTTATTTGATCTGCGAAATCGGCACATGCCAGGTGACAATTTGGGATAGTTGCGCTGCTAGGTAATATTTAGTCAGATCTGGTAAGCCCAGCCCCCCCCACCCCCGCCTGTTTAGGTTTGTACATTGATTTCTGTTCAAGCGTGCTTTTTTGCCTTGCAGAGATTTGAAATCTGCCGATTTTATCGGTATCGGCAGAGCCTGGAACAGTTAGAGGAAACGGGGCAAAACTTTAATTTTTATGGACGTCACGAGTCACACGACCCAGCCAAGAAATCTGAAGAGGTTGCCATTTTCACAGGTCCTCCTTTATACGGTGTAACAGAGGAACGTAGTTCAAGTCATACAGCTGAGAGTATGTACTGGTTAGTTTTAGGCCCAAATATGTGATGGGCTTATCTACAAAGACCAGATCAAAGTTGAGCTGTAAAAGTTTTTTGGTGTGCAGGGGGATGTTGTTGGGGAGGGTTTCCGACTTCAGAGAATTGATTTTAAATCTAGCTAGGTCGGAGAAGAGTCAGAAGTCCTCAAATAGATAGTGTAACAAAGTAAGTGGATGAGTAATAGATAACAAAATATCATCTGCATATGTTGCCACTTTGTATTGTGCTCCAGCCAAAGAGAGACCCAAAATATGTGGGTTCTGTCTGATAACAAATAGTAGGAGTTCCAAAGAGATTGCAAACAGTAGAGGCAATAGTGGGCACCCCTGCCTGGTGCCATTGTAATTCCTAAAAGTGACAGCTGAGACCCCGGGGATGCAGATGGTCGAGGTTGGTTCAGGATATAAGGCAGATAAACAGTTATGAAAAATCCGGTGTGTATCCCATCTTTTCGACCGTCAGGCGCAGGAATGACTAGTTCATGAGGTAGAATGCCTTTTCGGCATCCAATGATAAAAGTAGCGCAGACGTTTTTTTCGGGGAGGCCATCCATACCAAATTCACCATTCTCCGGGTATTATCGAGTGCTTTTCTATTTGGAATTAATCCCACCTGGTCCGGATTGATCAGTTTGATAATAAAAAATTAAACCGGGATGCCATTATTTTGGTGAATATTTTGAAGTCAAAGTTTAACAATGAGATGGGTCTATAGTTAATTGTGCAGTCTTTGGGTTTCCCGGTTTTATGGATGAGGGTGATGTTTGCTGCCTTCATATCCCCTGTGAAATAACATCCATCCAGTATGGTGTTATACATGGGAAGAAGATGAGGGGTTAATTATTCTGAAAACAATTTATATTAGAGGCCTGTAAAGCTGTCCAGACCCCGTGTTTTGTTGGGTTTGAGGGATTTTATCGCGCCCCTGAGTTCTTCCATCGAAATCAGGCTGTCCATCCTGTCGGCCTTCTCTGTTGTAAGTTTTGGGAGGGCCAGTTCCGTGTCATTGGCCAGCTGGTCGTAATCTGCTGAGAGTACGTTGAGTTGTTCTGTTTAGAAAAAGAAGACTGCAGTTTTGTGACGTCTTTCTGCACTACTGATAGAGCAGAGCCAATTTCTTCTCTGATGCATGCCTGCAAACGTGTGAAGATCTCCTCGAGGTCTTGTCTGGTCGTGTGGGTTCCCACCATTTCTTTCCCCGGTATGGTGTCTATTGGTGGGGTGAGCTTCTTGAAGATGGGTGCCACTTATGGAGGTTCTTTCTTTCTGGTTCTGCAGGCATGTGACGGAGGACCCATTTAGGGACCTTCAGTGCTGTTGAGATCAAAATATTCCGCTATTTGTTGTTTGAGGGACGTAACCATTTGGGAGTTGGGAAGAAGCGAGTCATTCAGTATCCATGACCAGTGCTTAGAAAGATCCATTAGAGTAAGTTGTATCGGATATAAGATAAGAAACTTCAATGGGACTGTGAGTGTTAGGCTGGACTTACTCAAGTGGCCAGTCTCTATGGGTAGGAGGCTAGACCAGGCTACCCATAAGTAGCATTAGGTCTATAGGCACATAGGAACAATTTTTATGCAAAGACACAGTAATATAGTCAAATAAATCTACAATAACACTTTTGTGAAAAATTAAACTATACAGGAGTGGTGCATGAATCCTGAGCCATGTGGCTGAAGTGTCTTAAGAGTGGTGAATACTAGCGAGAAACCTCTCACTAGGTCAGTAATAATATCCAAATACCTAAATATGGGACCTGTCATGCGATCCAAGCTGTCGGAGCTGGGTATTGGGGCCCTGGGGTAGCTTATGCTGTATGGCAGCTAATCGCTCATTGGAGAACATTATTGCATAGTAAGTAGTAGTTTACGTCTAAATCTGTGATCCTATATATAAGATCAAATTCACCACATAACAAAAGAGAACATTTCAGGTAACTGTATCATGCAAAAACAGTTTGTTTCCCTTATCGGGACTCTGGTTATACAAAATATGCTGATCAGTCAGGGTATGGGCCCCAATAGTGATTTAGGCATTATGGAGGCTGTAACGAAGTGCCCTTCGCCACTTGGTCCTGGAGAGGCCTGGTTGCCAGCCTCCTCCCCTGTGACTATGGCCCTGGGGTGTATGGCCCTTTAAGAATGCTATTTGGGCCTATGAATTTGTATTGGACTGTGCATGGCCCTTTAAGAACATATTTGGGGCATGTTGAAAATGCCCCAAAAAGCTAACTTTTGAACTACTGGGTGGAATTGTCTGATTTTTAGTTTTGTTCATATTTAAAGTATGCTGATTCTGAAAATATATGTTTTATGTGAATGTGATGCATATTTTGAAAGTAATTAATATTGTGTGAAACCTGTATATTTTAGCTTGGAGATAATTGAGCTGATACAAAGGTTAACTCAATTATCTCCCAAGCAGAGGGGAGGAATCTACTGTAATTACTAGGATCCAAGTCTTTGTCCTATTCACTGTGCTTTCCCCAAGTTAAGATTAGATCCTATCCTGTAATCCCTGTCATTATGTCACCTTCCCTATTGTCTTTATGTAAGTCATTTAGTTTCCTGTATGTATCTGAACTGGTCACCTTTGTATCCTGAAAGGTATGAGGCAGGATTTCCCTTTGTATATCATTAGGTTAAACTGTAATCCTGTTATAGTTCCTTTGTCTAATCTGGTTTGTCAAGGTGTTCAACTGTATATATTCTCTGTTTCTGAATCAATAAACAGTTCTGGTCAGTTCTACTTCACCCTTCAAACGTAGCCTTGTCTCGTTCTTGAAAGGGAACCTGCCCAGCATAATCACTAGCTCTTTAAAGAGCTTGTTCTTCCCCACACGGTCCTGGAGGACAGAAGCTGATCCAGGGTGGACAGAAGACGGCGAGACTCCAGTTAAGCTACGGCGGTTGTGGAGTCTGCGGTGGTTGTGGTGTCCGGTGCGGTGCTTGAGGTCCTAGGCGCAAGCTAGGAAGCGTCCATCAACGGAAGGTACTCGGTCAGAGTACGGGGAGTTTTGTTACAAAGGCAATCCAAGCAATGGTGAGATAAAATACATGACTCTATAGGGATGCTTCCCTGTAATAATCAATTGCCCACATTGCGAGCCATATATAAATTAATCAGGTTGACTTCTATCAGCACTTCCTTAGATCCAGGTAGATTGTGGTAACCGAGCAGGGGGACTATGGATATCAATTTCAAAGTGATGTCTATTCTGTCAATGGGAGGCCATAATATAGTGCCGAGATTGGGCTGGGGCCTGGAAGAGAGTCAACCACCCTTCAAAGCTTCAATGATCCGATATGACACTGTGACGAAGTGCACTTCGCCACTTGGTCCTGGAGAGGCCTGCTTGCCAGCCTCCTCCCCTGTGACTATGGCCCTGGGGTGTATGGCCCTTTAAGAAGCTGTATTGGGGCTTATGGACTTTTCTGGGACTGGTGCTGGCCCTTTAAGCACATTTTTGGAGCATGGTGAAAATCGGGAAAATGCCCCTTTAAGACGGTGTCCCCAGAGTCCCCAGACTAGGAAAATGAGCTTCCGACAGTCATAAAGGACTTCCAACTAACTTTTGAACTACTGAGTGGAATTGTCTGATTTTTAGTTATGTTCATATTTAAAGTATGCTGATTCTGAAAATGTATGTTTTATGTGAATGTGATGCATACTTGGAAAGTTATTAATATTGGGTAAAAATTTTATATTTTCTGCCTGGGATAATTAAGTTAGTCTACTGTGTGGAGATAATTGTATCACAGGCAGAGGGGGGGAATTTGCTGTAATTGCTGGGAGTGTCTGAGTGTATTGTACGTATTGATTGGTTGTTCTTCAGAACCCTGTGGGTGGTTCTATGTGTGGAAAATGGGCATAAAAGCAGAGTGTTTGATTAAAATCCAGAGATCTTCTTGACCCTCAACATGCAGTCCTATCTGGTGATTGGAGGGGACAGTTATACTCACACTGGGGATTGCTATGTTCTGCATACTCCCTTGAGCTTTAATCACTTAGCTCTTTTAAGAGCTTGTTCCTGATACGCTCTCCTGGAGGAGAGGTCTTCCCCACATGGTCCTGGAGGACAGAAGCTGATCCAGGGTGGACAGAAGACGGTGAGACTCCAGTAAAGCTACGGCGGTTGTGGAGTCTGCGGTGGTTGTGGGGTCCGGTGCGGTGCTTGTGGTCCTCAGCGCACGCTAGGAAGCTTCCATCAACGGAAGGTACTCGGTCGGAGTATGGGGAGTTCCGCTACAGACACCTATAGCCATACCCACAATTAACCCCTTTCAGATCTGCAGCACCGTGGGATATACTGTTTGGGCCAGCTATGGGATCTATGGTTAACCTACGTAAGAGGCCTACTTGCCCTCAGCTTGATACTTCAGGTCAATCAGCTGCCCCAGGTGATACAACATTTGCCAATAATGCATAAGTCAAAACTCAAAAAGCACATCTATAAACATTTGAGATAGTGAAAACATAAACCATAAACTGTGGCACTTATCAGTTCTGTTGGGATCCGCTAATGACTCCTCAACGGCTGTCCATTTACCTATTAAACTGGGATGTGTCCCTGCGGCAAAAGGCTTGTAAAAAACCATCGGTCTCAAGTAGCTCCGAACTCGGGCATCCCCTGAGGGCGAGATATCAAGCATCCCTGGGTGGTCCCTTGCAGGCCAGAGGGTCGTGTCTTGACTTTGGCGTGGTCGATCCATCAGTCCGTGAATGCCAGGAGATCTTCGTAAGATATAAATACTTTAGTGCTGAAATAACTCCTCCCAACAATCATCAGACCAAAGAGGAGGTAATTAGAGCCGCCCGCCGGCACATTCTGTGATAATATAATTTTAAATATTTAATGTCAGCGGACCTGAGGATATCTGTCAGAGGTTTCCATTGTCGCCGTTTATATAAAGTCACTGGTTCCAGGTCTTCATAAACTTGGACTGGGACACCGACATATTTCAGGGGGTTCCGGCGGGCGGCTCTAATTACCTCCTCTTTGGTCTGATGATAATGGAACCGGATAATATCATCCCGGGGTTGTGAGCCCGACGGGTCTGGGGCTCGGAGAGCTCTGTCAGCCTTGTCCAATAATAATCGTTCTGGAGGCATTGTTGGGAGGAGTTATTTCAGCATTTCGTGCAAACCCGACAGGAGTGCTTCAACTCCAACTGTTTCAGTTAGGCCTCTAATTCGCACGTTGTTGCACCTCGAGCGGTTGCCCAGGTCTTCCAGGCCCAACTCCAGCGTCGAAACTCTGTGGTGAAGATCAACCGTATCATTGGCCAGCTGGTCGTAATCTGCTGAGAGTACATTGAGTTGTTCTGTATGTTTAGAAACAGAAGACTGCAGTGTTGTGACATCTTTCTGCATTACTGATAGAGCAGAGCCAATTTCTTCTCTGATGCATGCCTGCAAACGTGTGAAGATCTCCTCGAGGTCTTGTCTGGTCGTGGGCGTTCCCGCCGTTTCTTTCCCCGGTATGGTGTCTATTGGTGGGGTGAGCTTCTTAAATATGGGTGCCACTTATGGAGGTTCTTTCTTTCTGGTTCTCCAGGCATGTGATGGAGGACCCATTTAGGGACCTTTAGAGCTTGAAGTTAGAGGTGTAATCGGAGTTAAGACGCTTTTGGGGGCTGTAGATGGCTCAGGTTCTGCGGAGCTCAGTCTTTAGGCTGCCATCATGTGCGGAAGCCACGCCTCCTCTCGGAAAATGAATATTTTAACTAAACTGGATAAAAGTTTAAAAAATTATTAGAAACATCACTACAGGAAACATCTGGGTTTATAACCCAATAACCCAATCAAACCTAGTGTCCGCGGTAGACTCATTATACTTGAACATTAAAACAGACTTGGATAGACATCTGTTAGACTACAAAGAGGAACTTTCCCAGAAAATCTCAAGCCTTTCACTATTTAGTGAAATAACGGCTCTGCATTCTAAGCTTGAATCAATCCAGTCAAGCTCCAGACTTGACCTGAAGGTGTCAAGCCAGAGAAAAACTTTCAGTATGGGAGCTGAAGAGACTCAAAATGAGCAACAGACTTATACTTAGCTCCCGCAGTTTATTTTCTTACAGCTTACAGATAGAGTCTAAGTATAAACCTGTATAAGACTCAGCAGTTAGAGGGGAGAGGAGGGATAGTTGAGGGACATGATTCTAATGGATGAACGTTGGAAAGTTAATTCATTTGTAGGGAAACTTGTCTATGAAGAGTTTAGAGAGGCGGAGATGGGGTCTGGGATCTGTATTTGTCTAAAATATCTCAGGGATACATGCTAATGGCACAGTGGGAAAGTGGAGGGAAGATGGGGGGGTAAGAGGCTGTTGGGGCATCAAGGGTGATGGGGGTTGTGTTGCATAGGAGACTGATGGAGGATGGCTAGAGATGTCCCGAATAGTTCGCCGGCGAATAGTTCCCGGCGAACATAGCTTGTTCGCGTTCGCCGCGGCGGGCGAACATATGCAATGTTCGGTCCACCCCCTATTCGTCATCATTGAGTAAACTTTGACCCTGTACCTCACAGTCAGCAGACACATTCCAGCCAATCAGCAGCAGACCCTCCCTCCCAGACCCTCCCACCTCCTGGACAGCATCCATTTTAGATTCATTCGGAAGCTGCATTCTTAGTGAGAGGAGGGACAGTGTAGCTGCTGCTGATTTAATAGGGAAATCGATAGCTAGGCTAGTGTATTCAGTGTCCACTACACTCCTGAAGGACTCATCTGATCTCTGCTGTAAGGACAGCACCCCAAAAAGCCCTTTTTAGGGCTAGAACATCAGTCTGCTTTTTTTTTTTTTTCCTGTGTAATCTAATTGCAGTTGCCTGCCTGCCTGCCAGCGTGTGTGTCAGGCTCACAGCTTATACTGTGCCCACTTGCCCAGTGCCACCACTCATATCTGGTGTCACAATAGCTTGCATTTAAAAAAAAAACAACACTTTTTTGACTGTAATATAATAGCAGTCAGTTTCCTTCACATGTGTGCGTTTCAGGGCCTGCAAGGGCACAGTGTCACACCAGTGCAACTCATATCTGGTGTAACAGTAGTGTACATTAAAAAAAAATAGAAATTTGACTGTGAAATAATAGCAGTCAGTTTCCTCCACGTGTGCGTTTCAGGGCCTGCCAGGGCACAGTGTCACACCAGTGCAACTCACATCTGGTGTAAACGTAGTGTACATTTAAAAAAAAACTAGAAATTTGACTGTGAAATAATAGCAGTAAGTTTCCTTCACACGTGTGCGTTTCAGGGCCTGCCAGGGCACAGTGTCATACCAGTGCAACTCATACCTGGTGTAACAGTAGTGTACATTAAAAAAAAAACTAGAAATTTGACTGTGAAATAAAAGCAGTCAGTTTTCTTCACACGTGCGCGTTTCAGGGCCTGCCAGGGCACAGTGTCACACCAGTGCAACTCATATCTGGTGTAACAGTAGTCTACATTTAAAAAACACAACACTTTTTTGACTGTGAAATAATAGCAGTCAGTTTCCTCCACGTGTGCGTTTCAGGGCCTGCCAGGGCACAGTGTCACACCAGTGCAACTCATATCTGGTGTAAACGTAGTGTACATTTAAAAAAAAACTAGAAATTTGACTCTGAATTAATAGCAGTCAGTTTCCTTCACACGTGTGCGTTTCAGGGCCTGCCAGGGCACAGTGTCATACCAGTGCAACTCATACCTGGTGTAACAGTAGTGTACATTAAAAAAAAAACTAGAAATTTGACTGTGAAATAAAAGCAGTCAGTTTTCTTCACACGTGTGCGTTTCAGGGCCTGCCAGGGCACAGTGTCACACCAGTGCAACTCATATCTGGTGTAACAGTAGTCTACATTTAAAAAACACAACACTTTTTTGACTGTGAAATAATAGCAGTCAGTTTCCTCCACGTGTGCGTTTCAGGGCCTGCCAGGGCACAGTGTCACACCAGTGCAACTCATATCTGGTGTAAACGTAGTGTACATTTAAAAAAAAACTAGAAATTTGACTGTGAAATAATAGCAGTCAGGCCCTGAAATGCACACGTGTGAAGGAAACTGCCAGGGCACAGTGTCACACCAGTGCAACCCATATCTGGTGTAACAGTAGTGTACATTTAAAAAAAAACTAGAAATTTGACTGTGAAATAATAGCAGTCAGTTTCATTCACACGTGTGCATTTCAGGGCCTGCCAGGGCACAGTGTCACACCAGTGCAACTCATATCTGGTGTAACAGTTTTGTACATTTAAAAAAAAAAAAAACTTTTTTGACTGTGAAATAATAGCAGTCAGTTTCCTTCACGGGTGTGCGTTTCAGGACCTGCCAGGGCACAGTGTCACACCAGTGCAACTCATATCTGGTGTAACAGTAGTGTACATTTAAAAAAAAAAATACAATTTTGACTTTAATAGATTGAATAGCAGTTAGTTGTCTGCAAGCGTGTGTGTCAGGCCTACAGCGTCTACTCTGCCAACTTCTGCCAGTGCACAGTGCCACTCATATCTGTTGTCACAGTAGCTTGCACGCATAGTACCACTAATCTAAAAAAATTACAGGCAGAGGCAGGCCACCCCGCAGGGGCCGTCGTGGTCGTGGTGCTGTGATTCCCTTTGGCCCTAGAATAATGCCCAGTGTTCAGAGGCCACGTACCCTGAACTCGAAAAGTTCTGAGGACATAGTTGACTGGCTAACACAGGACACCCAATCTTCTACAGCTTCCGCTCGGAACCTTGACGCACCATCCTCCTCCAGCTTAGCTTCGGGCACCTCTCAAGTTACCACTCGCCCGCCTGCCGCCACCACCAACACTAGCACCACAGCCGCTTCACTTGATCTGTCAGAGGAGTTATTTACACATCAGTTGGAAGAAATGAGTGATGTGCAACCATTATTGCCAGAGGATGTAGATAACAGGGATATGTCTCAGTCAGGCAGCATTACACACATGGACGTACGGTGTGATGATGATGATGTTGTAACCGCTGCTGCTTACTTTGCGGAGTTGTCAGATACAAGTGAAGCGGTTGATGATGATGATGCGCCCGTGGATGTCACGTGGGTGCCCGCTAGAAGAGAAGAAGAACAGGGGGAAAGTTCAGATGGGGAAACAGAGAGGAGGAGGAGACGAGTTGGAAGCAGGGGAGGTCGTCGCAAGGAGCTAGTGGCACAGTCAGACAGCATGCATCGGCACCCGGGGTCAGCCAGACAGCACGCCAATCAACGCATGCTGTTGCCACCACCAGAATGCCCTCATTGCAGAGCTCAGCAGTGTGGCATTGTTTGTGTGTGTCTGCCTCTGACAACAGCAATGCCATTTGCAACCTGTGCCAAAAGAAACTGAGTCGTGGGAAGTCCAACACCCACCTAGGTACAACTGCTTTGCGAAAGCACATGATCGCACATCACAAACGCCTATGGAAAAAACACATGAGTACAAGCAGCACACAAACTCAAAGCCGCCATCCTCCTCCTGGTCCAGCTGTCCTCCTTGCCCCCTCTCAACCATCCGCCACTCCGTCTCTCGCCTTGAGCAGTTCCTGCTCATCTGCCCACAGTCAGGTGTCTGACATGTTTGAGCGTAAGAAGCCAATGTCACAAAGTCACCCCCTTGCCCAGCATCTGACAGCTGGCTTGTCTGAACTCTTAGCCCGCCAGCTTTTATCATACAAGCTGGTGGAGTCTGAAGCGTTCAAAAAATTTGTAGCTATTGGGACACCGCAGTGGAAGGTACCCAGCCGAAATTTCTTTGCACAACAGGCAATCCCCAACCTGTACTCGATTGTGCAAAAGGAAGTAATGGCATGTCTGGCACACAGTGTTGGGGCAAGGGTCCATCTGACCAGTGATAACTGGTCTGCAAAGCATGGTCAGGGCAGGTATATCACCTACACTGTGCATTTGGTAAACCTGCTGACGGCTGCCAAGCATGGAATGCGTGGCTCTGCAGAGGAGTTGGTGACACCGCCACGACTTGCATGCAGGCCTGCTGCCACCTCCTCTACTCCTCCTACTCCATCCTCTTTCCTCCTCGGCTGAGTCCTCTTCTGCTGCTGCGTCTTGCTCCACATAAACGGCACCCCCCCAGCTCCCCACGTACTATTCCACATCCTGGATACGGCAGTGTCACGCCGTCTTGGGGTTGACTTGCCTGAAAGCAGAGAGTCACACCGGACCAGCACTCCTGTCCACCCTGAACGCACAGGTGGATCAGTGGCTGATTCCACACCAACTGGAGATTGGCAAAGTGGTTTGTGACAACGGAAGAAATTTGTTGGCGGCATTGAATTTGGGCAAGTTGACACATGTGCCGTGTGTGAATGCACATGTGTGTAATCTGATCGTACAACGCTTTGTGCATAAGCACCCAGGCTTACAGGACATCCTGAAGCAGGCCAGGAAGATGTGTGGCCATTTCAGGCTTTCCTACACGGCCATGGCGCACTTTTCATATATCCAGCGGCGAATCAACATGCCAGTGAGGCGCTTGATTTGCGACAGCCCGACAATTCAACACTCCTAATGTTCGACCGCCGGCTCCAACAAGAAAAAGCCGTTAATGACTATTTGTATGACCGGGGTGTTAGGACAGCCTCTGCGGAGCTGGAAATTTTTTTGCCACGTTACTGGAAGCTCATGCACAATGCCTGTAGGCTCATGCGTCCTTTTGAGGAGGTGACAAACCTAGTCAGTCTCACCGAAGGCACCATCAGCGACATCATACCATTTGTTTTCTTCCTGGAGAGTGCCCTGCGAAGAGTGCTGGATCAGGCCATAGATGAGCGTGAAGAGGAAGAGTTGTGGTCACCATCACCACCAGAAACAGCCTTATCAGCATCGCTTGCTGGACCTGCGGCAACGCTGGAAGAGGATTGTGAGGAAAAGGAGTCAGAGGAGGAATGTGGCTTTGAGGAGGAGGAGGAAGACCAACCACAACAGGCATCCCAGGGTGCTCGTTGTCACCTATCTGGTACCCGTGGTGTTGTACGTGGCTGGGGGGAAGAACATACCTTCAGTGAGATCACTGAGGACGAGGAACGGGACATGAGTAGCTCGGCATCTAACCTTGTGAAAATGGGGTCTTTCATGCTGTCGTGCCTGTTGAGGGACCCTCGTATAAAAAGGCTGAAGGAGAACGACCTGTACTGGGTGTCCACGCTACTAGACCCCTGGTATAAGCAGAAAGTGGCTGAAATGTTACCGAATTACCGCAAGTCAGAAAGGATGCAGCAGTTCCAAAATAAATTAAAAAATATGCTTTACACAGCGTATAAGGGTGATGTCACAGCACAACGGGAATCTAACAGGGGAAGAGGTGAAAGTAATCCTCCTCCTCCCACGACCACGCCGGCAAGGACAGGACGCTTTACAGACGTGTTGTTGATGGAGGACATGCGGAGCTTTTTAAGTCCTACACATCGCCACAGCCCTTCGGGGTCCACCCTCAGAACGACTCGACCGACAGGTAGCAGACTACCTTGCCTTAACTGCAGATATCGACACTCTGAGGAACGATGAACCCCTTGACTACTGGGTGTGCAGGCTTGACCTGTGGCCTGAGCTATCCCAATTTGCGATAGAACTTCTGGCCTGCCCCGCTTCAAGTGTCCTGTAAGAAAGTACCTTCAGTGCAGCAGGAGGTATTGTCACTGAGAAGAGAAGTCGCCTAGGTCAAAAAAGTCTACATTACCTCACCTTTATTAAGATGAATGAGGGATGGATCCCGAAGGGACTGACAGCGGGCGATACATTCGACTAAAAAAGGCCTGATGAGGGGGACATAACAGGGATTAAACTGATAAGAATAGTACTACTTAACACACCACTCCTATCTGGTGGCACATTAGATTGCACGAGCAGTGCCCCAAATTTGAAGTAGGAGGACCGACCAAGCATCTTTTTCCATCTCCCGGTTCCTAAAATTGATGCCATATACACGTCCCCTTATGGGACGTAACAGGGATTAAACTGATAGGAATAGTACTACTTAACACACCTTATAATAACGCAGAGAGAGGCAACGCAGAGAGAGGAGTCTGAAGAAGAGGAGTCAGAGGAGGAAGGTGGCTTTGAGGAGGTGGAAGACCAAACACAGCAGGCGTCCCAGGGGGTTTGTTGTCACCTTTCGGGGACCCTTGGTGTTGTACGTGGCTGGGTGGAGGAAGAGACCTTCAATGACATCAGTGAGGACAAGGAACGGGACATGGCTAGCTTGATATCCAACCTTGTGCAAATGGGGAGTCTGCGGTTGTGCAAATGGACTGTTTGCGGTTGTTTGCGGTGCGTTAAACGGGAGTTTGGTCTGTTACTGTGAAGCGAGCGTAACCCTTACACTACCTGATCGATACCTGATCATACCTGATGTTTTAAAGCATGTTATTCCAAACAATTTAGGAATGTTAGGTGATTTATGCCCTTTATGGATTAAAACCAGACTCTGCATCAACTATGTAATTTTCCATGGGAGTTTTGCCATGGATTCCCCTCCGGCATGCCACAGTCCATGTGTTAGTCCCCTTGAAACAACTTTTCCATCACTATTGTGGCCAGAAAGAGTCCCTGTGGGTTTTAAAATTCACCTGCCTATTGAAGTCTATGACGGTTCGCCCGGTTCGCCCGTTCGCGAATATTTGCGGAAATTCGCGTTCGCGAACGGAAAATTTTATGTTTGCGACATCTCTAAGGATGGCATATATGACTGGGTTTTGGATGGAAGGTTGCAGGGGAGGGGTATTATTTGTTTGTAGGGGTTGTTTTTTTCTCCCTCTTTTTTGGCTTAAAACACTCAATGATATCTATAAATTAGCACAGTAGTATATCTTTAATAATAAGTTTAACATTTATAAGGTTTAGCACTACTGAACTAATGGGGCACAATACTGGGGCAAATGTAAAATGTAAAAACTAAATACAGTAAATTTTGACTATGATGACAGGAATTTGCGACAAAGAGGGGGGTGGGTGCTACAATGCCCGAGAACAAACAGTACTGCAATAGTCTGTTCTGTAGGATAATACCTACTCGGGAGAGCAATTCCATTTTTTGCCTGCTTACACCATTGCAAAGGAACCACTCCATTAGCATATCAGACTGATCCCACCCATAAGGGCAGTCCAGATCCGAAATGCATGGCTAGTACCCTCTACACGAGGAACACAGCAAACCACAGACGTACGTTTCGGCCTACATGGCCTCGTCAGTGTGGTATGGCTGATGATCCTCTAGGTGCAAGCAGGCCAGGGACCCACGGCCGTAGGCATACCCTGTTACTCATGGCGACAAAGAGGGGGGTGGGTGCTACAATGCCCGAGAACAAACAGTACTGCAATAGTCTGTTCTGTAGGATAATACCTACTCGGGAGAGCAACTCCATTGACAGGAATTTGTCAATAAATAAATAGTAAGCAGTTTAATTAAAAGTTTGCAAGGGAAGCAATGACAGTTCAATTAAAATTAATGATCTCACTAGGAATTTTATTGGTAGATACTCCTAGGGAGAGGGGACCTACCCTACATGGCAAGGTAAGGTTGTTAGAATTCTTGATGGAACAGGGATTTGTTGGATTGGCTCTTCCTCCTCCGAGGTGGGGGCAAATACTCCGGCGTGGGGCTAAGAGGGCGAATACTGTCTGTGTACAGGTATGGATGAGAATGGTGCTGGCTGGGTGGGGCAGGGAGGGGGATAGGGGCAAGGGAATGGTACCCATACTGCGGGGATAAGGTTTCTATGTCCCTCAAGATAATGTCAATAAATGCCCAGGGATTAAACTCCCCATATAAACGTTCATTTCTGAATGGGATGATTGAGAAAGAACAAGTGGATGTTTCCTTTATCCAGGAAACCCACTGGAAACAGGAACAAGGGTTACTTTGGAAATTTCAGAAATATCAGAACCTGTATTCTTCCTCTTTACCTAACAAAAAAAAAAGAGGGGTTGCTATTATAATCTCCAAATTTGAATATTTATACCACGAGACAGACCAGGGTGGTAGGAGAGTTATCCTAATATGCAAGTTAAATGATGCAATTTATACATTGGTGAACCTGTATGCCCCGTCAGATAGACCAATAAGACTTATTAACTCTACCGTAGCAATCATAGATAGAGTGGGTAGGGGTAGAGTTACTAATGCATTAGCCAATTTTGTTCTGGACAGGAAACCTTTGAAAACAGGTAAATATGACTCTCGACTGAGAACCAGATTGGAGGCTCTGTCCTCATGTCTATTTAAACATAACTTGTATGATGTCTGGAGAATGCAGTACCTGGATCAGAGAGACTATACATTCTTTTCAAAGGTACACCTGTCTTACTCAAGAATAGACTATTTTACTGTGATGAGCCCCATGCTGGACAGATATATATCCTCCAGCAATGGACATATCACATGGTCAGATCATGCTCCAATCTTTCTAGCTATTTAAACAGACCAAACGTATAGAACATTTAATAAATGGAGGCTAAATGAGAATATTTTAAATTCCCCTGACAGCAAACAGGATTTGTTGGAATAAGGCAGGCTGTATTTGGAACACAATGATAATTCAGACATTTCTGAGAGCACTTTATGGTTCGCAATGAAATGTGTATTAAGAGGGTACGTAATTAAAAAAGTAAGGGATTTACCGGAACTATATGCCTTACTAGCTTTACTGGAGAGAGAACATAAAATGAACCCAAATTTGGAAGCTACAAAGGAAGTCCAGGAGGTTCAAATGCAGATCGTTTCGAAGACTTAAGATGGACACCGATAATATATTATCTCGCTTAAAATGTAAGTGGGACTATACTAATAATCGAGTAGGGAAGGAGCTGACCAGGAAAATAAAAATGCAAAACGCTGGAAATAGGATAAAAAAAATAGTATACAAAGGGCAAATATGTATTTCACCTAAACAGATCGCAGAGTCTTTTAAAAAATATTATGAAGCATTATATAATCAACTACAACTGAATCTCCCAACAGTAGATGTCCCCAAATACCTGGAGTCACTAAAACGTCCCAAACTCTCTGATGATAAATTGGACACCCTGAACCTTCCACTTGCGATAACAGAAATTACAAATATCATCAAAGATCTAAAAAAGGGCAAAGCTCCGGGCCCTGATGGGTTCTCTACCATATTTTATCAAATCCTAAGTCCAGTGATAACGCCGGTTCTGTCTAGACTATATAACACAATGTCTCCAAATAATGGATTTCCATCAGAAATTATATTTCACCAATTCCGAAGCCAGGGAAGGATCCAACTTTGGTATCCAATTATGGACCAATCACCTTGATTAACCTAGACATTAAGATATACTCTGGCTAATTAAGAAATTCTGGCTAATAGACTGAAGGGGGTGATTACAGACCTGATTCATCCAGACCAATCCGGATTTATCTCGGAGAGATCAGGGGCAGATAATATTCAAAGGGTCTGTAGAATCATGGAAGAAATACATCAAAGGAAATCTCCAGCGATTATAATGGCCCTAGATGCGGAAAAGGCCTTTTATCCTTTGATAGGGTCGACTGGAGATTCCTGTCAGAGACAATTTGGATATTTGGCATAAAAGGTATCTTTTTGATTTCATCATGGCTCTGTACTCAAATCCATGGGCAAGGATAGTGGGTCCTTCCCTGGCTTCTGACTTGTTCTCTAATAAGAATGGAACGCTTCAAGGGTGCCCGCTAGCCCCTTTACTATACGCTTTGACAGTTGAACCGCTGGCAGAACAGCGTGCCAGTCTAATTTAGTTAAGGGGTGTCGGATATTAATAACCATAAAAATATGAATATGAGTTATTAATTATGAATCATAAAAAAATATGAAAATTGATGATTCATATATATGGGTCCGACTAAAAATACCCATATCAAGAATTTGTTATGTATGTGAGAGTTTGCATGAGGTTTTTACAAAAGTAAATACAATGCAGCAATTATTAACAAAATAATAATGAATGTATTGAATATAGAATAAAGATCAAACGGTAAGCAAAATAGCATAGCAACAAAATACAATATCAATAGATGTTAATCATAATTCACATGTATGACTTATAACATAAGTAAGTAGGACAAAACATGAATTATGCAGCTCTGTACCTGTATCAACATGCATGTAAAATAATTTACTATGCAGGATGTTTCTGACCATAAGATGGCGATGCATTTTATTTAGATACAACCTACATTGATAATGATTAGTATTTAAAATGCTTAATGATAGTACACCATAATTACCTAAAAATTACCAGCATATACTCTGCTTAGGTAAGGTAATATTACTTAATCATATAACTACTCAAGGTGGCTATTTCTTAATCTGCTCGGTAAATGATAATGCATGTATTCTATCTTAGACTGTAAGAATGAGAATCTTAGATAATCTCTGGAGATTAGATATTACATATTTGGGTAAATAGCTAGACTATAAGAACTTGTGGTTCTTTTGTTAATATCTCTAGGATTTTCCTCTGGCTTCCTTCTGCAGAAAGGATGACAGATAAACACCAGGCTAAAACATATAGATCCCAGAAATTGTGGGATTTAAGTTTAATTTACCCAAATATAAATGCTAATGACGTCCATAAAAATTGAGATTATGCTAGAAACAAATTACCACATTTATACATTACCGGCAGAGGTTGTTTTGCAGTTGAGACTCCTTCCATTGAAGAATTGAGTGATGGGAGTTACTCCTGGGACTTAGCTCAAAACTATGGGTATGGAGATCTGTCATATACTAGCCAATTACTAGATATGGAAAATGCTTGCTTATTCTAGCAAGAAAAATCTATAAAACACAGGAGACCTATCTCTACTAGGTTCACTATATCCTGAATTTATTCCACTTAGGGGATATATTACACATAGGAGTGATCATCTAGGCAGAGTATCTCTGATATTTGTTATAATATGGGTACAAGAAAACATAATGTTACTAACAGATGCGAGACAAACAAGTGGATTAATAAACCTCTGTTTTTACGATACCAATCTGATCTTCATCTGATCTTGTGTTGATGTTTCTTTACTGTACCCGCAGTGGTGTTTAAACTTTCTTTCTGGGCATCCCCCTTGTAAGATGGAGTCCTTCCAGCATAGGAACAAATGATTAGCTGTTTGATTACCTATTAAAATAAACAAAAAAAAAAAACACTGCCCCGCAAAGTTGTTGAAAAAAAACAAAACAAAAACAACTCCAGGTCAATGTTATTAGAATAACCTGTAAATAAAAATGTTTTAAATTATATGAAACATAAATTATGTTTAATTAAATGATCTTGCTTTAGGTAGGTAGTTAAGTGTGTTGGCTTCATCATGCTATCTTTATGGAGTTGAGTTCACTATATGTGAGTACTTTTCACTCTTTGACCTTTCTGCAGGTTTGTGACCCTTTGGAAAGAAACTGACAGGCATTATCTACTGGCCCCCCTTCTTGGGGTTTCTTGATTGCAGCATCTTGCTGACAATTTGTGACTAACCCTTTCAAGTCTGAATCCTAAAGATTCAATCACTGGATAAACGCACACGTTAGGAAGTGAAACATCTTAGTCCTGGATAGGCTGAAAAATAGATGAGAAGTTAGATACACAAATTCACCATCTAGTAAGAAGCGATGGTTTAAACATTTAACAACATTTTAGCAATAGGCTTATGGTCTTAATAGAGTTTGCTTTTTTAATTTTATAAAATGTCAGTATAATGTCTTTTTCTACTTTCAAGCAAACATAATATCTAAAAAGGCTCCATTCCAACTTATCTCCCTATGTATTCCAGACTTTAATTTGGCTAGCTGGCAGATGGAGGGGGGGGGGGGGGGGGATAGAGACAATAGGAGACCTCTACGATGAAGGTCTAATGCAGTTCCCAGAGCTATTGCAGAAATTTAATCTTAACAAACCAACTTTTTAGTTATCTTAAAATAAAAAAACTTTCTCAGAACACATGTCCCTGATAGCCTAGAACAATGGGATGCCTTTTTGGATCAGCCACCTAGTAAGAATGCGGTTTCGAAGACTCTAAAGCTCTTTGACACCTTAACACAGGAAGGGAAATCTCCGGCGATAATGCATATGGAATATCAGTGTTCCCACAAAGATTGGTGTATTGCATGGAATGATACCAGGAAGGCGTCGCATTGCATTGACATTCAGGAACAATATTTTAAATTAATATCTAGATGGCATTTGGTCCCTACTCAGCTAGTAAAATACTCCCCAGAGGGGATTGATTTGTGCTGGAGATGCTTGAAGTCTCGGGGATCTCAAATTCAAATATGGTGGGATTGTGAAGCTCTTAGGCATACAAGAGAAAGTTAATCTTGGTGCTTGGAAATCTGTTTGCCCTAGTTATTTCTTTAATATATAAATCTACCAGCCAGAGACCAGTATGGGAAGATGTTGTGTATTAATATCCTCTCTGCATTCAAGATTTGCCACTCCAGATACTGGAAGAAAACTGACTTACCATCCTGGAGCCAAATTGAATTCCAGGCCTTGGCCAATAAATATTTTTATAGGAATATCTCCAAAGCTATGGCTAAATATGAAAAAATATGGTCTGGTTGGCATCTGATGGGTGGGCAGGATCCCAGTGTATAAAAAGAGAGGATAAGGGGGAGAATGAGGAGAGGGAAGGAAGAAGTGAAGGGTAGAGAGGTAAATTCTCACAATCTAGCACATTCTAAAATAGCCCCTGGGATTAGACTCCTGCCCCCCTACCCGTCCATGTCCTCACCCAAGCCAGACTTGTAGGTATGAATGAGGTGCGCTGTTGGTATGAATGTGTAAGGATGATGGGTAACTATCAGAAAGGAAAGGGAAAAAGCCTCTGGATTAAGCGGAAGGAAACAGCTACTTGCGAAGGATGGCCAGAGGCATATTTTTAAATCCAGGAAAGCACTTTTTAACATATATTCTGATTCATCATATGCCACAAGCACTGTACATTGTTTTGCAAAACTCTGGGGAGAAAGAGGATTTTTGAATTCACAGGGCAGCCACATACAGCACAATAAGTACATACGAAGACTCCTCACAGCAGTAGCTCTGCCCCCCCCCCAAGTAGAAAACCTATATGTCTCTCAATGCTCCAGTAATTGTTGCTGCATTCACCTTAGAAGTGGACTTATTAATTCTAAGAACTTTACAGCAATCAGCAGAGGCAGTTACACAAGAGGGATGGAAAAGAGCGGGTGAAGGGCTTGATCAAGGAGGGTTGTGGAAAAGAAATGACAAACTGATCATTCATAAAGTTGCACTGTATCCTATCTATAACCTGTTCCATTTTCCAAACCACAGGTCAACAGGCAGCACTGCCTGTTTGATAACAGCACTGATTGATCATTTGTATTACATACCGGGTTTCATGTCTTTTGCACAAGAACAAGTCAAAGCATGTGTAGGGCCGGATTAAGAAATTGTAGGCCCCTGGGCTACAGGTATTGTGAGGTCCTCAGTAAATATAAGATGACCTTCCATGAAAAAAAGTTTTACTAGTATTTAATAATTCACATGTAAACGTTTTTTTCCATATTTAATAAAGCTTATGATTGAGAAAATGCATTTAATGTTTTTATTTAATTTTATTTGTCAATCTGCTTCTCAGACTTGGCATTCTGCCCCCCTATTTGCCAATTTTCCCCACAGACTTGATAATGCATCCCCAAACTTGCCCCTCCTCAATCTGCACCTCAGACTTGCTAATACACCTCAGACTTGACATTCTACAATCGGTCTTGCCTATGCATTCCCACAGCCAGGTTGCCCATTAATATGCCACTATTAGCCATTTAATATGCCACAACAAATATGCCACTGATTGCCCATTAATATGCCACATCAAAATGCTCATTAATATGCCACAATTTGCCAATTTTTATGCCACAGCCAGTTTTCCCATTAGTATGCCACTGTTAGTCTACCCATTAATATGCCACATTCAATATGCTCATTAATATTCCACTGCCAATTTGCCCATAACTATACCAAAGCCAATTTGCACATAAATATGCCACTCTTAGTCTGCCCATTAATATGCCACTATTATGCCGAGTAATATTCCACAGCCAATTTGCCCATTAATATGCCACTATTGGTATGCTCACTAATGTGCCACAAGTAATGTTCCCAATAATATGCCACCAATGGTATGCCCACTTATATGCCACAATTAATATTCCCAATAATATGCCACTATTAGCATGCCCACTAACATGCCCAATAATCTGCCACAATTAATTTGCCACTATTGGTATGCCCACTAATATGCCACAATTAATATGTAGGTGAGGTTTGGAAATGGAGTGTATCTCTAGTGATTGAGACAGCCACTTTGACAACAATTTGTTTGACTGTTTGCCACATGTTTAATATCAAACAACAACTGCATACACAATATTAACCTCAGGCATCTGGTATGGTTGAAAGAATGAAAGGTACTATAAAGTCAGGAATTGCAGAGGCAGTGGAAGAGGACTCATGTAAAAACTTGGTGGAAGGACTTACCCTAGTATAAGGAGTTATCCGAATGACTCCCTAAGCAAGACACGGGTTCTCTCCTTTTGAAATTCTTTTTGGCAGACCCCCTGCAGGTATTAAAAGGAAAGTGAGTTCTCCTTTGACCAACTGACGAAGGAGAGTGGCAATTTGGAAAGCTATCTAACACATCCTAAATCCTAATTAAGTTATTCAAGCAGGTTCATGGATCTACATCAAAAGAAGAACCTCTATAAGCCAAAGTACCCTTCCAAGTCATCTTGGCCACAGCAACTGCAGAAACCAAGAATTGGATACACGTCTCACAGTGAAAGCCTCCTGTGGAAACAGAAAAAGATCATTACTAGTGGGCATACAGGTGGTCATGAGTACAAACATGCTGCATTCTATTATGGTTGGCTTGTTGCTGTGCATGATGGCAGGTAGAAAAAAAGATACGGCTCAGAAGATTTTTTATCAGGATTCCTCGGATAAGGACTTGGACTTGTAGCATGATAACAAGGATAATACAACGATATGTTGGAAAATATGACCCTGTTCTAATGTATTGAGAATGAAAGAATACCACCTTGTCATGTCCCATTTCTAATGACACCATTTCAAACACTGTCATGTTTTTAAACAGTTTCAGTGGAAATTGGCAACCAAATCCTGAAATTAGTACATGTGTTGGCAGTCATTGCCTCTTATCAGCTCTTATTTGCCATTCTATATACACTTTTAGGACAATTGTATTATCTGTGTGGCAGTAGTGCTTGTAAGTGGCTGCCTGATAGATCATACAGCGTTTTTAAGATAGGTAGGGTATTAACCCTCACATAGTATACTGACCCCATACCATACTCTCAAGTACCGTCCCATCATCTATACACTAGGAACCTTACTGGCACTAGAAGGAACTGTAACAATCTTACCTGTTCCTCATTGTGCTGCTCCCCATGGTCGAACAAAGCGAACAAACTCACCTGACTCCATGCAGCTCCTCGTTCATGTCCCACGAAGTTATCTTTATGGAGTCCGGTATACAACAAAATGGCCGTGCGGCACTCAATGCGCATGCGCGAAAGACAAAACTGACAGATCACAGGACTACACTGCTCAGTGATTGGTTACATCCCCCTGGCTGGTGATTGGCACCAGTTTTGTATTTAAACCCCTCACTTACATTCTAGCATTGTTTGTAATAGTTCCTTCGTGCCTGGTATTAGTTCCATGGTGATTCTTGTGTTATTGACTTCTGTATTCCTGACCCAGTTTTCCTGACCATTCTTGATCCTGAATCCTGTGTACCAGAACCCTCAGCTTCCCCTTGTTTATTCTGTTCTCTGCAATCCTGACCTTGGCTTCCATTTTGATTCCTGCATATTGGTGTCTCAGGTTCAGTGGCTGTATGTTCTTTAATCCTGAACCTCAGTACCAGATATTGTGGATAACTCTGTGTCTCAGAACCATGGGCTGTGTGAGTTTGAAGACTTCAATCCCAGTAGCTGTATCTTATCCAGTGTTCCATAACCAGCACAGCTGCATACACCATGATCCCACTCCTCAGTACCCACTCCTCAGTACCAGTGTGTTGTTCCATTTCTTGGAACCAACACTGTCGGATGGTCAGCTATTCAAAATCTCTATTGTCTCAAGTTCCATCTTCAAGTGACTTCTGTCACTAGTACTTACTTAACCAGTATTCAGCGAGAGAGGTAGAGGTGCAGCTATTTACCTTTTCAGCAGAGTCCGTGGCTCAACCAAGGATATCCCTGATTTGGAACTAAAGACCTGGTGACTGGTTGTGCAAGAAGATCTAAAGTGCATAACTCAGGCCCTGCATCGTGGATCCTAAAATCTGATCCCACTATCGTTACAGGAACATTCCTTGGGAAAATCGATGTTGCAACTATTTTTGACCTGGCAGACCTTTTTGATAATGTTAAAATTGAGTATGAAGTTGTATTTAAATTGTGAGGGAAGAGTTAAAGGCAATAAAGAGAGAATTATGGCAGGATAGATTTGTGTTAGATTTTTAGATCTTACAGCCAGTCAAGGAGGAAATTGCATGATTGTGGGATACTCATACTGTAAGTGTATTCTATACTCACAAAATTAAGACATAGAGGTGCATATTGAAGAACATTTAAATAAAGTTAGTGAGTACAAAGACAAGTTTATTAAAGAACATACAGAAAAACATTGGATTGATTTAAGTATGCTTAACCCCCTTAACCGGTTTTCAGGCTTTGTAGGTTTGATCAAAGGACTGATACACACAGCCATAATTATTGGTATCTTACTGATTGGTGGGTTATGTTATTTTGCATTGTGCCCCACATGTTTTCAATGTTTTACAAATTGCATGTCACATGAATGCAAGGTTAAAAAGAGGAAAAAGAGTGTTAGAAAAAATGTCAACATGCAGGCAGTGATAATCCGTGAACCAGTAACAATTAATGTCAGCCCACCCCATAAAGTGATGAATATACCTAAGATGTAATTAGCTACAGCTAAACAAACGTTAAAAGCACGTTAAAAGTTAAAAAAACTAAAGCACTCGACGGACTTGCCGCTTCAGACGGACCTGCTGCTTCAGATGGACCCGCTGCTTCAGACGGACCCGCCGCTACACACGGACCCGCCGCTTCACACGGACCCGCCGCTTCACACGGACCCGCCGCTTCAGACGGACCTGCCGCTTATGACGGACTTGTTCCTTCTGACGGACCTGCTGCTTGCTGAATGCTGCCTCAGACGGACCTGCTGCAGCTGACCTTTAACTTCTTTACACCCTCTACTAGCTGCTTTTTCACAGACCGGTTACTCCTGACAGACTGCCGTAAAGTTACACTCCTTCTTACCCTACAAGCTAAAGACTTTAGCAACACATGTGTAACTGGACCCGGCACATTGAAAACCTAAAGACTAAAGCCACAAGCGCTAAAGGTTCCAAACGGAGGAGCGGAACCCCGAAGAAATCTACCATAAAGCTAAGTCCTATTTAAAAAATCATATGTGGGACCTGCATGCATTGGGGATCTGTAGTTTACCTGTCGATTTTTCTTGAGACTTCGATCTCGAGTGTATTGCTGTAAAAAATTGCAATTGTAGAGAGGAAGAAGGGAAGGTGGGAAAACTCACTATCTATTTTAGGCTAGGAAAACAGCCCAGTACTGTCCTGAATAAACACACTCACACATCTATATATAAAATCGCATCTACGTTACTTATGTCACTATACCGCTGAGACTCCTTGGGTGGTCCCTCATCTTGGATCGGAGGAGCCAGAGGCCTTCTAGTCTCCCTAAGTGCTATGTTTTTCTTCTAATAACTCTGGCTGTAATAGAAGAGGGACCGTCCTGCTGGAAAATACGGGTGCAAAGTCACAACAGCCCTGTACTCTATTTACCTGAAGTCTTTCTGCAACATACGGCAACCAGATCCTATGTAAATCTTACAGCTCTGAGGCGGAGTAACCGCCCACCACATACTAAGGTGCCAGATTTTTGGAGAAAAGGAGTAGCATTGTCACTGAAACCTGTTATAAAACTAAGTGGTTGTCCAAAACATACCTCTGGGAGTTGTGTACATTTGAAGCTGGCTGTGGACCGGCTCCCCTCCCACCGGGCCCCCACTTCTGGACGTCCACTTGTTCAGCTGTAAATATAGCAAGGAGGATAGGAAGAAAGGAAGAGGGGAAAAAACAAAACCCAATTATCCCCAATACTTCTCTGAGGTTATTAAACTTGAGCACCATCCAGTACAGTAGATAGAAAAGTGAAAAAGCAGGAGTACCTCCTTGGGGGCACATCCCCCATACTCATTTTGCTTGAGACTGTGTGCTCTGATAATTTAAGTTAAACCTAGGAAAAGTACTACTTAAAGAGGACTCCCTCAGACCTATATATCTAATTGAGTAAATGGGTGCAGAAACCCTCTGAACCTCCCAACTGATTTGTTCTAATCTCCCCACTCATTAAATGAGTATTTGAAGTTTAGTTTCTAATAGCCTACGTATAAGAAAATACACTACCTACACTCCACCGTGAAAAATTATTGAGAGGATTTCCACAAGGTTGGAGTAGTAAAATAAATCAGTAAAAGCATATAAGGCTCTTTGGATTATTATAGTCGAAAGACTACTCGCATGTCTCTATAAGCTTCAAACAGTTCCACTTAAATAAAACGTGGTGTCTACCTAAAAGATCGAGAAGCTCAATCAAAATCTACCTTGGCCTACAAGCAGCAAAACTAAAACAAGTATACTCGCTAAACGTGCAGGCCACTCTACAAAAACTAATTCGCTACAGAAGATTTGTCTATGTACTACCATAATTCAATAAAGAAATAAAGGCCTTGGAGCTTAATACAAACCCTTCAGTGACAGTGAAAATTCGCTCACGTCAACCAACTTATTTAACACTTATTACCAACTGGGATCATATCAAATGGCTCCCAAAAAGGATAAACCGCATTCCTCCAAAGAAATATTCTCCCAAACAAGTGAATCCAAGAGGCTCTCCTCTTAGTGGCTCTATGCTTAAAACCAGTGTGTCTTCTAAAGCAAGTATATCTCAACCAGATCTCTCAAATCCAGTCACAGAAGCTAATCTAAACTCTGCTTTGGAAAATATATATTATATAATATTTTTTTTATTTTTTTTATTTTTTTCTTTCTTTTTCATTTTTACTCCTTCTTTTTCTTTCTTTTCGTCACCCCCTAATACACACTACACTCTACCCTACACCCATAGTTCACATTTACAACCCAAGGAATATTTTTCCCCAAACTCACATTTCTCCTATTTCACCTTTAAATTTTATCTTATATTACACAGTTACACACTCACACTTTATTTCTATATATAGATTAGAAAAAAGGGTGACACTATTGCTTCCTTTTTAATACTATAACTTAAAGCCTTATTTTACTTTCACCCCGGGTTTTTTTTTTTTGTGTGACTCAAGGAATAGGTGATATAATAATACTAAAGATCGTATGATATTAATCCTCTACATAATTAAGCTTGTTTCTCTTTTTCTGTAGTTTATGTAATAATTTTTATCCTGAGTAGAGGAATAAGCCACGTAAAAATACTGAAGAAATAATTAAATTAACCCTCTAATTGGTATTGGAATCTTTTTTTTCCCCCTCTTCTTGTCCTATGATTACAGGAATAATCGATATGTGGAATATTTGAGACCCTATGATATTAATTCTTTAAATAATAATAATCACTTGGATTGCTCTTTGGAATCTTTTTATTGTAATTGTATCGTGGGTGTTCTCTTTTTTTTCCCCTCTCATTTTTTCTTGTTTTACGATTATATTCCTTTTTGGTATCTCTTTACTGCAACTGTATTATATGCGTCCTTTTTTTTTTTCTCATGAGAGGAGACTACAAGGATGAATCCTCTGCATAAATGGTAGGATATCTTCAGAGCTCCCCTTCCTTCTTCCTTCCCTTTTCTCTCTCTCCTCTTCCCTGGTCCCATCTCTTTCCATCTTCCCCGGCCTAGACACACCAACTGCTTCGCTACCTAGCTTAGCGAAACGGAGCATAAATGTGTGAAAACCTTTCCACATTTTGTACGAAGGTCAGTATGAATGTTAGAATGAATGTTACTCAGAATCAGGGGCCTTATTTTCTACGGAGAGACATGCTGGAGATGACAGAGTTTGATTCCCCCTGATGAAGGGGCTGAAACTGATGTCACTGAACTGTAGGGGCCTTAATTCTCCGCAGAAAAGAACATACCTATATAACACATTGATTGAAGAGAAAATTGATATTGCTTTTTTGCAGGAAACACATTGGGACGTAAAGGGTAGATCATTTTGGAAATACAAGAAATATCAAAATATGTATTGTTCTAGCTTAAATGATGAGAAAAAAAGAGGCGTTGTAATTTTAGTTTCTAGCACAGTGAAGTTTGAATATATCTATCATGAATCTGATGTGATAGGTAGATCAGTTATATTGATAAGTCAATATCAGTCATATTCCAGAATTGACACCTTTTTTACTCGTCCCTTTGGTTTGCGTTGTTGTAAGAAGATAAATATCGGTAGTATGGTGTGGTCTGATGATGCCCCAGTCTTCCAGTGGCTTGACCAGACTTCACAGTACTCTATAAGACCAGAATAGAGACTGAACGATTTCTTGTTGTCCTCGGATATAGACAAAGATAATCTTAAAAACAAAGTGCAACAGTTCCTTTCTGATAATGATGATGATCAAGTCTCTAGAGGCACTTTATGGTGTACACTCAAATGCTGCATAAGAGGCTATTTTATAAGTAAACAGGCCCACTATCGTAAAATTAAAAATAAACCCCTATCCGCCCTATAAATTGCATTAGCCTTAAAGGAAAACGAAAACAAACAAATTCCTTCTTCGTCTTTGGCCTTAGAAATTAAGAAACAGCAACATCAGATTAAAGAAAACCTTAATAGAAAAGCAGAACATATGCTTCTCAAACTAAGTCAAAATTGGTACCATAAAGATGGAGTAGCAGGGAAAATTATTTCAAGGAAACTAAAACATGATCAAATTAAAAACAGAATTGAAAGAATTGAATATAAAAAACAAACCTGTCTTTCACCGGATTCCATCGGTAAAGCATTTGGGGATTATTACAGTTCTCTATACAATCTCCCTGAATCTGAGCAAGATGATCAGTGTGTGACGGAATATCTTAAATCCCTTGGGCTCCCCAAGATCTTAGACGATAAATTAGCAGACTTGAATGCTCCGTTCACGCTGTTGGAAATTAGAAATGCAATCAGGGGTCTGAAGAGAAATAAAGCTCCTGGACCAGACGGGTATATAGCACAAATTCTATCAAACCTTAGAAGATTCTATCTCTCCATTATTATTAGATTTATTCAATGAGATCAGTCACAATAAAAAATTCCCTGTGGAAATGCTTCAGGCATCTATAAGTCCCATCCTTAAACCCGGGAAAGATCCGAAATTAGTTACAAACTATAGACCGATCTCATTGATCAATCTTGATGTCAAAATTTTCTCTAAGATCTTGGCCAATAGACTTAGTCTAGTCATACCCAATTTGATACACGATGACCAAACGGGATTTATAACAGGCCGCACTGTAGAAGATAATATACGGAAAGTGCTCAATCTGATCTCGATTGTTAGATCCGAGAAACATCCAGGAGCTTTTGTCGCGTTAGACGCGGAAAAAAAAAATCAATCGGTTAACTAGCGTTTTCTTCATCATTCCCTTGGGGCCTTTGGCCTGAGCGGAGCATTCAAGGACTGCACTATGGCATTGTATACTTTCCCCAAAGCTAGAGTGCTTGGCCCCTCAGTAAAATCAGAACCTTTTGACATCAAGAAAGGAACTAGACAGGGTTGCCCACTTGCCCCACTCTTCTATCAATTGAACCGTTGGCAGCTAAAATAAGAGCCAATAAAGATATTATAGGAATTTGTCATGGCAGATCTGAATTTAAAATCACTTCATATGCCGACATCATCCTATTAACTTTATCATCTCCAGAACGATCAATCCCAGCGGTTCTTAAAAAATTTACAAGAATACACCTTATATTCTAATTACAAAGTAAATTTAACCAAATCTCAGGTCATCATGTATGAAGTATCCGCATCACAGATAAAAGTTTTGTAAAAAAGTATCCGTTTCGATTGGAGCAATAACACCATAAATCATCTTGGAATTAAGATTATGTTCGACCTACAACAATGTAAAGAAGTCAATTATTCCACTTTAACAACTAACTTGAGAGAACAGCTATTTAAATGGAAAGGCTTGGAACCCTCATGGATAGGCAGCCTGAATATTGTAAAGTCATATATTATCCCTAAAATACTCTACATTTTCAGATCTATCCCACTGCGAGCATCGAGTAGCGAAATAGAACAACTCTCTTGAGTAATCTCTAATTACAATTGGAATTTTAAAAACCCCAGAATAGAAAATTCAATACTGAAGGCAAAACTGGATCATGACGGTCTAGGCTTTCCAGACTTACATGAGTTACACAAAATCTGTATGCTAGCCCATTGTTTAATATGGAACTCAACCAATTCCAACGTAGGTTGGCTCAAGTTGGAAAAGGAAAACAGTAAATTAAATGACCCTTTCCATTTATTCTGGTTACCCCCTGTAGTTTAAAATAAATTTAAATCATGCAACGATATTATACATGACGCGCTAATCACACTCCAGAAGGCTAGAAAAACTTACCATCTTATCCCCTCCCTTACTCTAGATTCCCCTATTGAAGAATTGGGTTTGAGTATACCAGATCTCAACTTATCCAAATGGGAAAATAGAGGTATTAAAAAGTTGGGCGACTTTAAAACACTAAACGGAATTATGCCATTTTCAGAAATACAAGCTAAATACGGTGTACATCAGGGTGATTTTCTACTTTATCAAAGACTACAATACTATATAAACTCAAACCTAATCAGACCCAACACCCCGCTAGATGATTTTATCAAAAAGAAAAACTCATACATAATTAACATAATTACGAAAATTAAGGCTCTTCTAAATATAGAATCTCACACTGATAAATCCTCTTCTATCCGTAAATGGGAAAAAGACCTGGGAAAGGGATTTCCCAGTGAAGACTGGTTTGGTGCTTGGAACCTCACAAGGAAATCGATACACTCAATAGCTCTTCGGAAGTTTTATTTCAAGGTTCTCCATAGATGGTACATGGTCCCAATAAGATTAAATAAAATCAACCTTCTAGCGCTAACAACTTGTTGGAGATGCCAAAGACATCAGGGGACCATGCTCCACATATGGTGGACCTGTGAAAATCTGATGGAATTGAAGCATACAGTGGAGCAATTGCTTCTCGATTTATTTAGCAGTGCTATTTCTGTCTCATTTCAAATGTTCTTGTTCCATCTTGATCTACCTATCTAATCTATCTAATCTTAAACAATTATGAAAAATCCTTACTTGTTAATATCTTTCTAGCCTGCAAAATTCTTATAGCTAGATATTGGCTTAGAGCCGAATCACCAACACGTAGAGAATTAATTACCCAGGTACACTACCAATATACTATGGAAAGAAGTCATTACGTAATTAACGGTGCTTTGCAGAAATACAAAGCAATTTGGGATAGATGGGAAAGTACCTACACCTCCATTAAAGATACCTAGACACAACTCACACATTAGGTCTCCTCTATTTAATTTTCCCTACAAGTTCGGATATATCTTTATTCTAAATCTCCACTCGGTTATCTCCAGCATGTAGCATACTCCGACTTCAACCACCCCCCTGGCCCAGTATGAATGATTAGTATGAAAGTTAGTATGAAAGTTGTATGGATGCATCTAGATTAGTGAGAATGAAGGTTTAAAGATCAAAAATCGATTATGAACAATCTCTATTCACATCTCTGTTCTATCCCTACCTAAAACAACAAACCTTGAGTCATTGGCACTTTACCCTGCTAGTAATACGCTGAAATATAAATAATCACGTTCAAACTCCACGTTCAGAAACGTTCTTATTATTACTATATGTCGAGGTACAATCCTGACAATATCACTCACTTCTTCACTGTTTGTATTTAACATTAAATCACCGTAGCAGGTTTGACAGTAATTCCCCTTTCTTAATTTACTTTTTTTCCTTCTTTGTATATTTGTTTCAAATTTTGTTTGAACCATGCATCTGTATTCTATTTTGTATACATTGCACCTAATTATAAAATAAAATATTCAAATACTAAAAATGGCAGCAAAAAAAACCAAATGTTGCTATCGAAATCCACACACATTTGCTAAAACCTACACATTTACAGTAGCTTGGAATAATCACAATTAGTTTTAAGAGTAAAACTTTAAAAGTATCAGTGCAGTGCAACTCTTCAATATTCCCCTAATTTAAACAATATTTTAAAACTGTGCAGAAGCAAAGTTAAAGCTATAAATGCTACCATTTGCAACACAATATATGCTGTCTGTCACAATGCGCAACATATCTATTGTATGGAGGCAAACCAGTTAACAAAACAAATACATATATTTTAACAAAATGTATCCTATGTGATAAAAACCACTAGTTCTTAGAATATGCATCACAAACATTTGTTTTAGAAATCTCCTATTATGTGGTCGCCAATATGTGGTCTATCACCAAATTGTATGAATGATGTATGCATACACATATAAACAACAAAAATAATGACTAAACAACAATAACAACTGAACCTTATAAGTAAAAGTCATCAGATCTCACCCACAGTTCGGCATGATAAGGGGGAGAGCGAGACAGGGATGGCATGGAGGGAGAGCAAAAGAGGCATGGAGGGAAAGTGCATGTGTGACTATGTCAGTGTGTGGCTGCATGTGTATGTGGCATTACATGTGGTACTGTGTGTGTGTACGTGTGGCTGTATCTGACATTGCATGTGTGTGTACATTTGCCTGCATATGTATGTGCCACTAAAAGTGTTACGGTGTGTGTAAATGCCTAAGAGTAGAATCAGCAAGGGGTGGCAAAATATATGTACGCCTAGGGCAACAAACAGTCTTGCTCCAACCCTGCAGAGGATGTCCCTATTACCCAATTTAAACGTACTAATGTCATCTTATTCAGAAGGATGAGAGGATGAGTCAATTGTACCATGACAATTAAACTCACAACTAAGGACTAAACATATTTTACTGTTAGTTCATTAGCACACTGAGCTCTTCAATGGTATTAACATTGTAGCACAGTAAGTTAGGATGAAAAAATACTTAAGTCCATTAATTCAGCCATATCATTCCTGCTTTTTATCCAAAAGAAGGCAAACACCACTAATTAAGCTAATTCAAATTTTGCCAAAAAGCAATCATATGTCTCAATGGAATCAAGAAGCTCTATTATTCATACTTATTCTATTATTAATAGCCCTGTATGTCCTACTTTTCTAAAACAAATCCATCCAGACACTTTTTGAATGCATCTATTGTATTTGAAAGCACCACCTCTCTTGGAATCCCTTCCTTTGCAATGTGACTTTTTTAGTCTCTCTCCCTAACTAAGATTCTCCAATCCCCTTATTAAATTTGCGATTTTTCTAGTTCCATAATATTATTTTTAAGAACTGGTGCCCAGAATTGTACAGCATATTCAAGGCGAGGTCTTACCATTGACTTGTAAAGAGGCAAGATGATATCCTCCCCCCGTGAAACTATACCTTGTTGTCAACATGCCAATATCGTATTGGCCCTTGCAGCTGCTGACTGGCATTGAGCACGGTCACTGTTATCTACAATTATTCCTAAATCCTTTTCATTAGTATTTTTTTTTCCCAGGGAAACACAATTTAAAGTATGTGTTGCTTTATTATTTTTCCCATAATACATAACTTTACATTTGTCTATATTGTACCTCATTTGCCCAAAACCTACTTCTCTCAATTTGCAGAATAACATTTTGTGTGGAACTCAGAGGCGTCATAAGGGTTTGTGTCACCCAGTGCGGTAACTCATGGTGTCACCCCCCTGGATTTCCTCCAATACTATGCCAAACAGATTCCTTAGTAATGCCAGTCAGATGGCACATTAAATGTGCCACATACAGGAGCCCCACAAATTATGTCACACATAATAATAATAATAATATGCCACTATTATTTTGCCAATAATAAGCCAGACAATTTCCCCAATATGCCTTTAATATTTTGCCATTAAGATGCCAGTATTATTGTGCCATTAGGATGCCAGTAATATTGTGCCATTCAGATGCAAGTAATGTTGTGACATTAAGATGCCCCAATCAATTTGCCCATCAAGATGCCAGTAATATTGTGCCATTAAGATGCCAGTATTGTTGTGCAATTAAGATGCCAGTAATATTGTGCCATTCAGATGCCATTAATTTTGTGCCATGAAGATGCCAGTAATATTGTGCCATTAATATGCCAGTAATATTGTGCCATTCAGATGCCAGTATGATTGCATTATTCAGATGCCAGTATTATTGCACCATTGAGATGCCATAATTATTGCGCCATGCAGATGCCAGTAATATTGTGCCATTAAGATGCCAGTATGATTGTGACATTAAGATGCCAGTAATATTGTGCCATTGAGATGCTAGTATTATTGTGCCATTAAGATGCCAGTAATATTGTGCCATTAAGATACCAGTAATATTGTGCCATTAAGATACCAGTAATATTGTGCCATTCAGATGCCAGTAATAGTTTGCCATCCAGATGCCAGTATTATTGTGCCATTAAGATGCCAGAAATAGTTTGCCATCCAGATTCCAGTATTATTGTGCCATTGAGATGCCAGTGATATTGTGCCATTAAGATGCCAGTAATATTGTGCCATTCATGTGCCAGTAATATTGTGCCATTAAGATGCCAGTAATATTGTGCCATTAAGATGCCAGTACTATTGTGCCATTGAGATTCTAATATTATTGTGCCATTAAGATTCCAGTATTATTGTGCCATTCAGGGGCCAGTAATAGTTTTCCATCCAGATGCCAGTAATAGTTTGCCATCCAGATGCCAGTAATATTGTGCCATTAAGATGCCAGTCATATTGTGCCATTAAGATGCCAGTAATATTGCACCATTAAGATGCCAGTAATATTGTGCCATTAAGATGCCATAATTATTGTGCTATCAAGATGACAGTAATATTGTGCCATTCAGATGCCAGTTATATTGTGCCATTCATGTGCCAGTAATATTGTGCCATTAAGATGCCAGCAATATTGTGCCATTAAGATGCCAGTAATATTGTGCCATTAAGATACCAGTAATATTGTGCCATTAAGATACCAGTAATATTGTGCCATTCAGATGCCAGTAATAGTTTGCCATCCAGATGCCAGTATTATTGTGCCATTAAGATGCCAGAAATAGTTTGCCATCCAGATTCCAGTATTATTGTGCCATTGAGATGCCAGTGATATTGTGCCATTAAGATGCCAGTAATATTGTGCCATTCATGTGCCAGTAATATTGTGCCATTAAGATGCCAGTAATATTGTGCCATTAAGATGCCAGTACTATTGTGCCATTGAGATTCTAATATTATTGTGCCATTAAGATTCCAGTATTATTGTGCCATTCAGGGGCCAGTAATAGTTTTCCATCCAGATGCCAGTAATAGTTTGCCATCCAGATGCCAGTAATATTGTGCCATTAAGATGCCAGTCATATTGTGCCATTAAGATGCCAGTAATATTGCACCATTAAGATGCCAGTAATATTGTGCCATTAAGATGCCATAATTATTGTGCTATCAAGATGACAGTAATATTGTGCCATTCAGATGCCAGTTATATTGTGCCATTCATGTGCCAGTAATATTGTGCCATTAAGATGCCAGTAATATTGTGCCATTAAGATGCTCTAGCCAATTTGCCCATTAGGATGCTAAAGTTACTATGCTCAGTATTCGACCCTCCTCCCCCCTTCCTCTACTTTACACCTGGCCTCTGCTCCGTGTCGCTGGACGTCCACTGCATGAAGGAGGGAAACACAGCCACAGTAACATCACATCCGGTCACTGTGATTTTTTTTTTCTACTTTTTTTCCGGCCTCCAAATCCAGCAGATGCGGCTGCCTGAAAAAAAGAAGTTCGGCAGCTAATGCGCTGCGGGGAGATGCCAGCATCACAGGTGTCACCCCCACTTGGGGTGTCACCCGGTGTGGTCCACACACCCTGCACCCTCCTCGGGACGTCACTGGTGAACTGTATCAAATGCTTTAGCAAAGTCTAAATAGATAACTGCCACACCTAGATCTAGATTTTTACTGACTTGATGTACCTTGAAGACCAGAATTCCATTATTTTTGTCATATGTTTACTGAACTGTGAATTTCTTTCTTTGTGTTTAGTCCACCCACACAAATTATGTATCATTTTTTAAAGGATGGATAGGGCTTTCATTTGATACTATTATTTTCATCATATGATATAATTTACTTTAAAAAAAAATATAAAATATGATGAAAATATGCCATAAAAAACACTTCTTCTATCTTTGACCTGATTTTTTTTTAAACAATTACAAATGGTAAAAAAGACCCTGTCTATATATTTCTAATATTTGTCCTGAGTTTAGAAATACCAATGTTTCAATGTTTGCCTATCTTTTATTTCAACTAATAGGGCAATAAACAATATTAGTTTTTTTTTTCCTTACCATTTTCTTCTACAGTAACCTTTTAACCCCAACCCTAAATTTACCCCAACTCTAAATTCACCCTAACCCTAAATCTACCCGAACCCCTTAATCTAACCCTTGTACTCACCCGAACCCCCCTGTAACCTTAATTATAACCCTATTTATGACCCTAACCCTAGATCTAGGTTTAGTAGATCAAGGGTTAGCTTTTTCCATTTATTTATTTATTTTATTTTATTTATTTATTTAATGTTCTATTTATAACTGTAATACTAACTGCCTGTAGGGGCAGTCAAGTAGCGGTTTCAGAGCGACTGAAGATATATTTTTTTTCTCTCTTCCGTCGCTCTCCTCTGGGCACGCTGTATTGGAGGAGCATGCTCCTCCGATACAGCACACACCCGTGATCGCGGTGCCCATGGGGGCACAGAAGGTGTTGCATGATGCCTCAATCGAGGCATCATTGCAACACTTTACACACATAGGCAGTGATCAGCTTTCACTGCCTATGTGTGTTAACGCGCATATGATCACATTCGCGGTGATAGTATGCGCGCCGGGGGGTCCAGGGGGGGCTGAAGGCACTCTCAGAGGCTGCTTGCCCAGCTCCTCTCCAGCAAACCTTCTCTGCACAGCCTCTCCATGGGTGGCAGCAATTATGATATGTGCAACAATGTGCAACATCCCCTTTGAGTGTACATTCCTAGCTCTCCTTGACACAGCTAATACATGTGTTACATGAAGGAAAGCAGCAGGGTTCTCTTCTTTGGTATGTCTAATATCATAAACATCTGAAAAATGTACTGGCTTCTTCCCACACTCTTTAAGGGCATCTAGGATCATTCATCTGTAATCCTCTAAACATCCTTCACTAACATCATCATTGGGGTCCAATGTAGGGTGTGACAGACCCCTCTGTCTTGGAACTATACTTCTATTCCGTTGCTTTCGTCTATCTTTCAGTTAATTGCCTGTCCGTACCCTCCGTTCATTTATTTAACAAACTACCGAATAAACTACTGGATGGAATTGTCTGATTCTGAACAAGGTATGTTTTAGGGGAATGTGATACATATTTTGAAAGTTATCAATATTGTTAGTTGGTCACATTATGTGAGCATATTGCTTTTCGTGTAATGTTTAATTCTGTGAGTATACCACTCTAAAGGTTTATAATGTGTCAGTGACAATCCTGGATAGTTTACTCCAACATCCATTGCTCTGTATTAACTGGATTAACTGATTATGTTGGGTTCATCATGTCTCTTACTGTGTGTTTTACAATTAGGTCTACTCACTGTATGGTAATTTGGTTGCAGTCTGAAAGTCTAATGTGTTCCTAGCCCCAGTTAGTTGGAGAACTATGTTTAGTCCCCCACCTGTCTGTGATGTCATGTTTATGTCTTTTTATAAGTCTGTGTTGTTACACAAATAAAGTAGATCTCTGTTTAACCCTCAACACAGAGCTTGGTCTCGGACCTGGGGGTATGGGATTCGTATGATTTACTCGTCTGCCTGTTTGGTTCGTGAAGGATTTCGTATGGTTCCTGTTCGGCTAATTGGAACTGCTGTTAGCTGCTTCTTCATTCGGAAAGGGAACGTCCTTTTGGAAGGGAAAATTACATCCAAGCCATCACCAGTTCATGGTGCATGACATTGAGATATTCATTTTTTCATGTTTTCCCCTTCATTTAGCACACATCTTGTTTTCTTAGGAGTTAACAGGCTGTAAAGCAAAACAGAGCAAACATTCTACCGGGATCTTCAGCATACGTTTTCCAGTTTACCAAATCATGAGTAGGGAAGGGCACATAAATACACCTCAATGTTACACCAATGTCACCATCAGTCATCACAATCTCTCGCAGAGGAGCCACAATGTCTCCTTGTCTTTTAGACATTGCTCATACCCTCGCACCTAACACCTTTCACTTTCCTTTTAAAATCTTATTTCATCATCACTCACCTCACTTTTCCTCACTGTCTATGCTTACATAATCTGCTCCTGCTGCAGTCCCTTTACTCAGCCCTTGTTACTGTGGAGGGGCTTTGTGTGGCACTTAACCCTATACTGCAGGCGAAGGAGGGGGTAAGGAGTCAGCGGCCTGGGAAGAAATCCAGAGACTGACAATGGTGGCTCAAACTGTCCAGCTCCTGGCATGCCTGATACATGTTTTTTTTTTTTCTTTTTCCTTTTATAAATATATTCTTTATTTGGTTTTTTTATAGTAGAAAAAGACATACAGTACATTACACATAACTTCATTATTGTAACATATTTTCAAGGTTTACGTTTGGCAGCATATAAATCCATTCGAGTTAAGGATCAAAAAATGACTGCCCTATTCCACATTTTTATGAAAGGTTTTCCCTTTCAGAAACGGTTCATTATGATACATCTAATAATGGCCACAAAAGTGGTAATTTCACGATCATGGCTTGCCCAGGATATCCTTACCTTTTGGGTCAGTTAAGGAATCAATATGATATGGAGCGGGGATTAGCAATGTCTCAAGGGAATAAGGCTAGATTTGTCATGATCCTGACTATAGCCTAACCATATGTCTAGGATGGGTCCAGGATCTTATTTGACCCTGAGTGTCCAATGCAGGAGTTCAATGCGCTGGAAATGGAGACACAGGACCTGGCATTAATATTTAATGAGTGCTTGTTGATTCAAGGAGAAATCTGGAGTCAAGAAGGATTTTTTTCCCCACTGAATGCAGAATTAGAAATTACTGAAGGGGTTTTTACTTGACTTCTTTTGGATTAACAGCGGTAAACATGGGATAGGAAAAGGGTTGAACTTTGATTTACTGTGATAATTGTTCTGCATTTGTTTCACATTCCATTTTTTGGAGGTTTGGAGGCTGTCTAATCTGTAGACAGTTCTCAAGATTGCAGCAGGAGATTGCATTTTTAAAGTCCGAGATTTGTAATTTATCTGTAAAACAAACTCAGTCTGAGACTGTTGCGAAGTCACTTCCCCAGAGGCCATTGCCGCAGAGGCTTCCTAGGAATGGCATGTGGGTTACTGTTGGATCTGGTAGGCTTAGAGTTGTGGATAAAAGGCATGTCCCGCAGTCTGTGGCTGTCCAGAATTTATTTTCAGCACTTTCAGAGTGCAGTGGTGTTGTGGAGGCAGGCTCAGATGCAGAGTTTGAGGAACCACTCTCCTATGTGGCTAAGGTGTGCAAGGAGAAGGTGAGGCCTGATAGAAAGCAGTTGTTGTTGGGCGATTCTATCATAAGAGGTTGGACAGTATTGGCTTAGTGAGATGTCTTCCTGGAGCTACTGCTCGCAGAGACAGGAGGCGTATTTCTAATATTGTTAAGCAAGCAAATCAGGAAGGAGAATTGGATGTAATGGTTCATCTAGGGACAAATGATTTGGCTTGCAATGAGGTTTCAGAGGTGAAGGAAGCTTTTCGTGTTCTTGTGTTTAAACTAAAAGAGGGGGGCAAAATGGTGATAAAACATCAATCCAATTGCCCCCCAAAAAAGGTACAGAAGTTACCTGTAGTCAGTGTGCTGAAAAATGATAAGCTTAGGGCCATGTCTACAAATGCTCGCAGTTTAGGGAATAAGATCAATGAACTTGTGGCAATATTGGCAACTGAGAATGTAGATTTAGTGGCTGTTAATGAGACATGGTATAATGAAAAACATGACTGGGACATATCAATACCAGGGTACTCTTTATATAGAAAAGACAGAGAAGGTAAAAAAGGGGGAGGGGTGGCCCTCTATGTGAGGGATAGCTTAAAATGTAACGTAATACAAGTTAGTGAGGCGAACATAGAGTCAGTTTGGGTTACATTAGAATTTGGTAATCATATGGTAACTCGGGTAGGTGTGATTTATAGGCCCCCTGGACAAATAGAGGAGTTAGATAATCTACTAGTTGAGGAAATAGCTAAAATGACAATGAAGGGAGAAGTGATCATCATGGGTGACTTTAATCTTCCTGATGTGAACTGGAAATACAAAACAGCTACTTGCGCCAGGAGTACGCATATCCTAAACTCCCTACTGGGATTATCTCTAAAACAAGTAGTGGAGGAGCCAACTCGAAAGCAGGCCATACTAGACTTAGTGTTCACAAATGGAGATTTGTTATCAGATATTACTGTAGGTGAAAGTTTAGGATCTAGTGATCACCAGACAGTGTGGTTTAATATAAGAACAGTGACGCAGTCACACCACACAAAAACAAAAGTTTTAGATTTTAGAAAAACAGACTTTTCTAAAATTAGATTAGGTGTAAAGGAGTCATTATCAGACTGGAGCAATTTAAATGGAGTCCAGGAGAAATGGGATTATCTAAAAGTTGCACTACTGAAGGCAACAGAAAATTGCATAAGGCTTGTCAGTAAGAGCAAAAAATTGAAGAAACCACTGTGGTACTCTGCAGAGATGGCTAAAATAGTAAAAAATAAAAAGCTAGCATTTAGTAATTATAAAAATACTCAGAGTGAGGAAGATAGAAAGATCTATAAGAGTAGGCAGAAAGAGGCAAAGCAAGCTATAAGAGCTTCCAAAGCACACACAGAAGAGACTATAGCCCAGTCAGTGAAAAAGGGGGATAAACATTTTTTAGATACATAAATGAGAAAAGGAAAGTAAAACAAGGATTAGTTAGATTAAAAACAAAAGAAGGATGCTATGTAGAAGAGGATAAAGGCTTAGCAGACTGCCTTAATGAATATTTTTGTTCAGTTTTTACAAATGAAAATGAGGGTAAAGGACCTCATTTAGGGAAAAAGACTAATGAGTCTTTTGATGCATGTAAGTTTACAGAGGAAGAGGTTTTACTTCAGCTGTCTAAAGTAAAGACAAATAAGTCGATGGGACCTGATGGGATACATCCAAAGTTATTAAAAGAACTTAGTGGTGTACTAGCAAAACCGTTAACAGATTTATTTAACCAATCATTGTTAACGGGAGTAGTTCCAGAAGATTGGAAATTAGCTAATGTTGTGCCCATTCACAAGAAAGGTAGTAGGGAGGAGGCGGGCAACTATAGACCAGTAAGTCTTACTTCAGTAGTGGGGAAAATAATGGAAACTTGTTAAAGAATAGGATTGTTGAACATCTAAAGTCGCTTGGATTTCAAGATCAGAGACAGCATGGGTTTACTTCAGGGAGATCATGCCAAACTAATCTTATTGATTTTTTTGATTGGGTAACTAAAATAATAGATCAGGGTGGTGCAGTAGACATTGCTTACCTAGATTTCAGTAAGGCTTTTGACACTGTCGCAAATAGAAGGCTTATCAATAAACTGAAATCTTTGAGTTTGGATTTCAATATTGTTGAATGGATTAGACAATGGCTGAGTGACAGGCAACAGAGGGTTGTAGTCAATGGGGTATATTCAATGCAAGGTCTTGTTACTAGTGGGGTACCTCAGGGATCTGTTCTTGGACCCATTCTCTTTAATATTTTTATTAGCGATATTGCAGAAGGTCTTGTTGGCAAAGTATGTCTTTTTGCTGATGATACAAAGATTTGCAGCAGGGTTGATATTCATGGAGGGATAAGCCAAATGGCAAATGATTTAGCTAAACTAGAAAAATGGTCAGAGCAGTGGCAACTGACATTTAATGTGGACAAGTGCAAGATTATGCACCTTGGGCGTAAAAACCCAAAAGCAGAATATAGACTATTTGGTACAGTCCTAACCTCAACATCTGAGGAAAGGGATTTAGGAGTAATAATTTCAGAGGACTTGAAGGTAGGTAGGTATGCAATGCAATAGAGCAGCAGGAAATGCTAGCAGAATGCTTGGTTACATAGGGAGAGGTATTAGCAGTAGGAGGAGGGAAGTGCTCATGCCATTGTACAGAGCACTGGTGAGACCTCACTTGGAGTATTGTACGCAGTACTGGAGACCGTATCTCCAGAAGGATATTGATACTTTGGAGAGAGTTCAGAGAAGGGCTACTAAACTGGTTCATGGGTTGAAGGATAAAACTTACCAGGAAAGGTTAAAGCATCTTAACATGTATAGCTTGGAGGAAAGACGTAACAGGGGGGATATGATAGAAACATTTAAATACATAAAGGGAATCAACACAGTAAAGGAAGAGAGTATATTTAAAAGAAGAAAAACTACCACAACTAGAGGACATAGTCTTAAATTAGAGGGGCAACGATTTAAAAGTAATATCAGGAAGTATTACTTTACTGAGAGGGTAGTGGATGTATGGAATAGCCTGCCAGCAGAAGTGGTAGAGGTAAACACAGTCAAGGATTTTAAGCATTCGTGGGATAGACACAAGGCTATCCTAGCTATAAGACCGGGAACGGGGGACTAATAAAAGTACTCAAAAAAAAAAAAATTGGGCAGACTAGATGGACCGTATGGTTTTTATCTGCCGACACATTCTATGTTTCTATGTTTCTATGTAACTGGATGGATGCAAGTCTTTTTTCAACGTAAACCATCTAGTTCAGACTGTATTACCCTACTTAATTTTGTGTCATCAGCAAACACTGATATTTGGCTCCCTATGCCCTCAGGGAGATCATTAATAAACAGATTAAAAAGAAGAGGATCAAGGAAAGAACCCTGAGGTACTCCATTTATCAAATCTAAGAACTTCCCATTCACCACCACCCTTTGCATTCTATCTTTCAACCAACTGCCAATCCACAAACAAACCTTTGGCCCTAAGCATATTTCAGTCAATTTGTACAGTTACCTTGTGTGTGGTACTGTATAAAATGCCTTAGCAAAGTCTAAATATATAACATCCACTGCAGCACCCATATCTATATTTTACTCACCTTTTAACAGAATGTAATTAAGTTAGTTAGACAAGATCTGTCTTTCACAAAGCCACGTTTGCTCCTGCTAATAAGATTCCTGTTCAATATTAAATCTTGAATATATTCCATTAGCAACCCTTCAAACAGTTTCTGCACCACAGATGTCAAGCGTACAGGTTTGTAATTGCCAGGCTGGGATTTTGATCCCTTTTTAAATATGGGCACAACATCAGCTTTACACCAATCAGTGGGCAACATGCCTGAAATAAAAAGTCTGGCCACTACCTGGCTTAGCTCTTTAAGTACCCATGGGTGTATACCATCCGGCCCCGGGGCTTTGTCTATTTTAACACCATTTAATTGTTTTAACACTTTTTATTGTGTCAACCAGTCACATGCTTGATGTGTCTGTTCTGTAAAAGCAGTGTCATGGTAACTGGACTGCAGTTCTAAGAGTGCGCCAAATAAACTTTTATTTGTTATATTTCATGTCCTGTTTAAAGCTGTACACGTTCTGTGTGACTCATTCTGTCATGATCCTGACTATAGCCTAAGCCATATGTCTAGAATGTGTGCAGGATCTTATTTGAAGATGGAGACACAGGACCTGGTGCTGGGTAACTGCAATCCCTCGGTGCAAACTAAAGCAAACAAGGAATAGTAAAGCAAAAGACATAACTAAATGACTAAAGAGAAATCCAGAGATACACATATAACACATAAAAACATACAGAGGACAGGGTAAGGGCTAAAGGAACAAGGGATGGAGTGAGGAGCCGTGATCCTCAGTGCTTCATAAGGGGAACCAAGCTGGACATGGGGATAGGTGAGAGGAACTGAGATCCTCAGGTGTTTCAAGGAGAGAGGATTAGGGATCATTTACATACTGATCTAACACTAGATATTGTGGGTTTGGTTAAATTATGGCCATAAGATGACGCTTGCCAACCACGTCAAGATACCTCACATTTATGCAAGTCCCTAAACAAAATTCAAATAGGAAATTAATAACAATTTGCAGACATACAAACAGAGAAAATACCTGCTGAGATGAAGAATGCAAACAGAACTGCTTGGATGAGTCTGCAAACTGGGTGAGGCCTCATACATTCTCTGTTAATTAAATTTACTGTTAAGTAATTATGTCCATTGCATGCCTGTACCAATTTAATGATTGGACCTAGTGGGGAACTACAGTGGCCTCGCCTAGTTTTGTATGCTAATCCCCTGTTGATCTAATTATGTCTATATACATGTGTGCTGTTCCAGTAATAAATTGTCATTTTTTTAACTTAACTCTAACACTGGTATCATTTAGTGACTGTAGAGCAGATCAAACTAAAGCTCTTGTAAGTGCTAAATAATCACATCACTGGTTCCATCTAATGGTTTAGGTTATTGCTACAATAGACTGATCTTTGAAGCAGTGCTGAGAAAGGAAGCAGAGCTTTTTATGGAGGTACTTGGTCAGAGTAAGGAGGGTTCCGTTACATTGGTGGCAGCAGCGGGATGCTTCCTAGCATACAGGAACTCCAAACCACACAACTGTCCCAAAGCAATTCCTCGGCAGACCTTGAGCAGGCCGACCCCAGCATCTCCAGAAAACAGAGGTACATTGCTTAAAGGCTGAGACCTTCTCCATAGTCAGCGGATGAACCGAAGGTTTAGGAATGCTTCACAAGGTAGATCCCATTCAAGCCTCCACAGGTGACAACGACATCAGCACCACCAAGCGGTATGGCTAAAAGGCTGCCCGGCTCAGGAGCTGCGAGACAGTGGAGCTACTATCACTTTGGGGCAGCCATGGCTAGTCACTCTGGCAGAACAGACTGGGCGATCTGTGATACGGAACCCTACGGCCAGTGTTCATTATGGTTTGGGAGTGAGGACACCCAAAGAGAGAGGGAGGAACCGGGGACTACTACACAGAGTATTCAAGAGCCAGAAACCTACCCACATGACAAAATGACAGCTAATTGTGCCCCGCAAATATTGGCAAGAATTACTGAGGATAGGACATGCCCTTAGCGGGCCACCTTGGTGTGACCAGGACCAAATATCAAATCACCCAATAATGTTTTTGGCCAGGGATCACTGGAACATCATACGGCACTGTAGGACTTGTGACACTTTTCAGAATGTAGGCACGAGGGGCGACCATCCCATGGCTTCCCTGCACCCCTTGCCGATCATCATAGAGCCATTTAGCAGAATAGCCATCAACCTGGTAGGTCCGTTTCCCAGACCAAGTCCCTCTGGGAAGAAATATATCTTGATGGTTGTAGATTACGCTACACGTTACTCAGAGGCAATCCCCTTGACAAACAACCATGCTGAGACGGTGGCTGATGCCCTGTTCCGGATCTTTGCCATGGTGGGTTCCCCCCGTGAGATTATATCTAACCAGGGGACCTTGTTTACAACGTAGATCACACAGCAACTGTGTAAGCTCTGTGGAATCAGACTGCTACAGAGTTCCCCCTATCACCCCAAAATAATGGGTTATGTGAGAGATTTAATGGTCTGTTGAAGCAGCAGCTTCATACATTTACCCTGTCACACCGGGACTGGGAAAAGCATTTGCTGGACCTCCTGTTCTCTTACCTTGAGGTGCCCCAAAAGTCCATGGGTTTCTCCCCATTTGAGCTACTACATGGAAGGAGGGTGAGGGGGCTCTTAGACCTAGTTAAGGCCACTGGGAAGAGGATGAGGGGGCAGAGAGAACCTCCATCTTAGAATATGTAGCTTTAGAGACCGGCTGAACAAACTCACAGAAATGGTGAGGGAAAACCTTCAAACTGCACAAGGGCAACAGAAACATTGGTATGATAGTCCCACCGGTATTGCACCACACCTGTAGAGAAGAAAGTTCTGGTCCTTAAATTGACCAAACAGAACAAGTTGCAGGCTGCCTGGCAGGGGCCCTACAGAGTAAATAAGCAACTCTGCGACACTACTTGGTAGTCAGATGTTCAGATGAGAAAGTCCTACGGACCTTCCATGTGAACATGCTTACCAATAATGTCCTGAGGCAGTAGCCACTATCTGCTTTCAAGCCGCAGAGACACTGAAAGCCTTCCTTTACCAGAGGGGAGATGAAAAAAGGGGTAGACAATGGGCTGCTAGCCGAACAGCTAGAGGAGTCCCAGAAAGATTTGCCGAGCACTGTTCAACGATGTCCCTGGATACACCATTTTAAACATAAATCCGGTAGAAACCCCGGGACAGACACTTATTGAAAGGGACCAATTCGTCTTAGGTCTCTGGTATACGGCAATGTATCACTCTGATTTGGATTCACGTGGTGGGAGTTGGAAACACATCAGCGAACGCGTTCGGAGAGTAACTCAAGTCTGACAGAGGTCATTCGTTAAGTAACTCTAAAGTTTATTGTAAAGACAAGCACTTATATAGAAGCAACAAGGCGTTGGCTGGCGTAACATAATTGGGGTACAAAGAAAAGGGGAGTGGACATAGAATACATACATGTTACAAATAGTTATATAATTAACTAACAGTAATATATCTATGGTTCTACTAAGAAATACAAAACTCCTGGGAAGAAAACACAGGATATGACCCCTAGGTCATTTCTCATATATATCTTTTTCTCTAACCTAGGTCTTGCATCATTAGGTTTATTACATAGAAAGGAGACTGACTGTCTATGTGTGTAGATTATGTGATAGACACAGACAAAGAATGTGCTCCCTCCAATAGGGGAGGGGGGTTTAACCCTTCACTGACGTTAATTCTTCCAATGCTGAATTAACTCATGTTATGTGTTAACACAATAAATATAAATTTACCCTAACACTTATGAGACTGGTAGCATACTGGGTCCCTGAGGCAGTCAGAGCAGGTATGCACAGTGAGTTGTGGGAGATGCTCGATCTGGGAGTGATCGAGCAGTTCAGTAGTCCCTGGGCTTCTCCAGTGGTATTAGTACCAAAGCGGGATGGCATGACCCAGTTTTGTGTTGATTATTCTAAATGTTTGTGTACATTCAAATACTTCTATATATGGGTTGGGAGCAGTGCTAAGCCAAGTGGGAGCCGATGACAGTGAGCACCCTGTTGCATATATCAACAGGAAACTACTGCCCCTGGGGGTGGGTAATACTGTAGTAGAAAAGGAGTGCTTTGGCCTGGTATGGGCTCTGAAAAAGCTACATCCCGATTTGTATTGCCAGGAATTTATGGTGTTCACTGACCACAACCTGACCACAGCCCACTTGTATGGTTAAACAGAGTCTCTCAGGGGACAATGGCCGCTTGTTGAGGTGGAGTCTAGCCCACAAGCCTTACAATTTTACAGTCCAGTACTGGCCGGGAAAGCAGAATGGCAACGCAGATGGTCCTGGCAAACTAATTTAGAACAGTGATGTGTCTCCCGTACACCTCCAACCCAACCCGCTTTGGACCTACCTGAGTCTGCAGGACTATTGGTCACCTTTTTTTGCGCACTGTGTCCCTACTGTCTAATTCCTGTTGTTAGACTTTCTTATTTTGTGCTATTTGCCACTCACTTTTTATATGTAAGTATTTGTTGCTGCTGTTTGTCTACTCATATGTTGCATAATGCAGAGTATAATTCTTTTTATGTATCTATTTTTCTAATAAACTTTTGTACTTTTGTAATATTATAGTTCTGATTATTGTGTGCTCCTCCTTCTTCTCTTTTGTATATATTATCATTGGGGGAGGTGTGTGGACTCCCCTTGGGGTGATGCACCATATTGCTATTGTTAATATAATTTTGGTGTGCTACTCTGATTAACTTTTTTTGCACAGGGATTATTGTCACAGTAACTGGACTGCAGTTCTAAGAGTGGTCCAAATAAACTTTTATTTGTTATTTCATGTCATGTTTAAAGCTCCAGTCCAAGTTCTGTGTGACTCATTCATTGTTCTCCATCAATTAAATTTACTGTTAAGTAAATTATCCATTGCATGCCTGTACCAAATTACTGGGCTTAGTGGGGAAATACAGTGGCCTCCCCCTAGTATTGTATGCCAATCTCCCTGTTGATCTAATTATGACTGTATATATTTATGCTGTTCCTGCAATTAATTGTCATATTTTTATTTTTTATGATTTATTATTTATTGAGTTTTCATATTGTATAAAAGATAAAACACATACATACCTATAGGCATACAAAAAGCATTGATAAGTTTACTAATCTTTACATCATTAGAAACGGTAGTGGGCTTACATTATTCTATACATCTAGTTGGTGCTCTGTTTCAAAATATTTGCCCGTTCATCTATTAATGATCTGTACCAGCATCATACTTGTTAAATCTACCTGTTTCCAATTCATTCATTCAAATCACACATTCTTCAGAGACATCAAACGTCCGATACATACTAGGGTGTATGGGCGGGAGGGGGTGGGTTAGGGTTCTTTTTAATCCCTCTATATCAGGGTTAGCTCTCTCCCAGGACTGCCCAGAGCTCTACCCTCCCCACTCTGAGGCCATCTCTTTTCCTTTTACTAATTCTGTATGTGGGCCCACGATTGTCACATCATAGTGTTGTGTATCGTGTATTTTTATTATTTCCTAACTTGCTCAATCTCCCCCGACCCATCTTTAATCTAACTTATGGCTATACTTCCCTCAGTGCTGGTGTCTACTTACCTAGTTTATTTTCTTACTTCCCTCACCCCCTATTTCCCCTCCCCACCCCATTTACTATGTGATATGCTAAGTTTCAGTGTAGTATTACCTGTTCAATTTTGAGTTCATCATGATTATGTTGAGTACCATAGTTAACACAAGTTATATGTATATATATTAGGTTTTACATTGGTTCCCTTTTTACTAACAAGCCCCCAACTTGTATGGGTTTCCATTCCTTACTTCCATGCACTTATTTTTATTGCCATTCTTTCTTTGACCTAATTTACATTATTGGCTCGGTGCCTCCCAGCTCTCTGTCTCCCTCAGATATTCCCCCCATCATTCCCTTTTTCCTCTCCGCTACCCTAAGCAGGAGGTGAGAGACGCCAGTCTCCCTGGCGCCCCTAACTCCCTATCTTATATCTTAACCTTACAATTTGCCCTGTTCCTGTTTTTTTTTTTTCCTTTTTCTTTCATTTTCCCTTTTTTCCCCCCCATCCCTCCTTCCTTTTTCCCCTTCGTTCTCATTTTTTCTCTCCTCCCCATTATTCTTTCGATTCCTCTTTTCCGATCTCATGCCTGGGGGTTAAGTTAGAAACTGTCAGGTTCTCTGTTTTTTTTTAATCCCCACGTGGAATTTTTGTCTCTAGCTTGTTGTGGCTCATAGCATATGTGGGTCTTGTCTTGGTAGGAGATTCTGGGAATCCCCAGGAGTACCAAATTCCCAGGTCGCGCAAGCAGGTAGTAGAATCTGAATATTTTTGTCTGGCTTGTCTTGTGTAGTAAGATAAGTCCATAAATAACTTGAGAGATGCAAATTTAGTTGATTTGGATGGGTCCTTCCGGAACTCTCTCATTAGTTCTTCTTTAAGTCTTGCTCTGTACTTGCACTATAATGTCTCTTGGATCCTTTGTTTGTGAGATGGTATATGGTTTTGGTCTTTCTATTGCATAATGGTGAATTAATGTAGAGTCTATATAGGTAGATATAAATTATTTTATGAAGGCTACCAGATCTATGACCTCCTTCGGGATGCCCCGTATTTGTACGTTCTGTCTGCGTGATCGGTCTTCCAGGTCTGCCAACTTCATCTCGAGTTTTGAAACTTCCGTGGTCGTTTGTTCATGTTTTGTTTGGATTGGCTCTAGTTTTGAGTGAAGTGCAGCCAGTTCTGTGGACTGGGAAGAGATTGCAGATTTTATTTGAGATAACTCATCTTTGTAATTTGCTAGGTTTTTGTCCAGATCGATTTTAATTTTTGAGTATAGTGAGTCCAATGCAGTTATCAAGTTTGATTGAGTTATATATGTTGTTGCTTCTTGTATAGATGCATCTGAAATGCGATCTGGAGAACTCTTGTCTGTTACTGCTGAAAGGTTCATTTGTCCTTTGGGTGAATCTAGTTTGGGAGGCATTTTCACGATGATTATCTGTTTCCCTGGTTTAGTGGGGTATATCCGGTATTAATTTTTTCCTTCTACTTTCTTAGAGTGGATAATTTATTGAGTCTTCCTCTGTTGGTTTTGCAGCCTTTCCTGACTTTCCCCCTTTAACCGTGTACTGGTGGAATGGGTTGATTGCTGTCGCTAAATTCCCCTCGGACTATCAGAAGTGAGCCCCAATTCTTTAGGGGAGCTTCCTTTTGTTTGATCTCTGTACCGATACGCTATTTATATCTTCTTTTGTTTTGTCTAAAGAGAGTACAGTTTTTATTATTAATGTAAATGCAAGAGGCTGTGTCGGTACAGTGCTCAGATACTTAGCTGTCTGTTAGGGTTCCGGTTTCGCTCTAGTTATGTGTGGATGTTACTGCATACCCGAGTATAGTTTTACCCAAGATCTGTGGCGGTTGGCCATAATTCTGTGCCCATATTGTTTCAATTTATGAGAATTCAGATTCAATTATAGAATTTGCCCTAGGGCAGAAGTTTATATTCTTCTAAAGCTAAAAGTTTCAACGGAACTTTTTATGCTTGATGTCCTTTCTGTTTGGGTTGCGGTTTAATTATAGTTAAGGAGCACTATATACTTAATAGTAAGATTTCTTGTTAGACTTACAGCTCAGTCTCTGGCGTATTTTATCTTTTAAGTGCCTTGGATCTATCGGGGGTCTGAATTGTTGTAGACTCTCCCCTTGGGCACAGCTTACTTTAATTAATCCCAGCTGTGTTTACTTTGCAGCAGGGTTCAGTCTGAGTAGCAAAGCTGTTTGTGGTATTATATTTCAGCAGTCATGATATGTAAATGTACACACTTGATTTGAAGGATTCCCCACCATCCACCTCTGTATTGACTTTGCAGTGGGTTTGTACCTGCTTGGCGTTAGGTAAGTCACTTAATCGATTAGCTTTGTGTTTCTGCAGACCAGACGTGTCTGCTTCCTTTAGTATATCTTTCTCTGGAAGTAAAGGTTTTCGTTTCAAGATTCCCAGCCAATAGATCTACAGCAGTTTATAAGTCCTTCAACATGTGGAAGATTACATTTCCCTGGAAGCCATTTTGTATCTCGGAAGCCATTTTGTCCTACTGACTCCATTTCGTATGCCTTCTTCCATGTTTGTCCTTTGTGACCCAAAGAGAGTGAGAGGTTTATGTGGAAATTGAGGGGGACGTACAAGTGAGTTCTGCTTCTAGTGTTGGGATATTTCACAGGAAACCAGGCTTGCTCAACTAGGTGTAAGAAATACAGGATGTAGCTAGGGTACAACCGCAAGGATCAGGTGGTCATTCTAGATTATTCCAGTAAGTTAAACTGGCAAACATTGTGGTTTTATTAAGATGATACGTGGCACTGCGACATATTATAACCAATCATATGCTTCTATTAGCCATGCATTATGAAATTATGCTGTTCTGTTTTACTATAAAGATGTGTGTTAAAAAGGGTGCGGCAGAGCAGTCTGTGCAGACGCTACCCTACGTATATACGTTTGTATTAAACTTCATTGCTTATTAAACTCAAGAATCTGGGCCTGGTCTCCTTTCTTTGCCTCTTCATTCCTGTGTGAAGTATCCAGGGAAGAATTGACCATTCACAAACAGATTAACCCTTAAGCTCGAGCAGAGGGGATCGGGAGGGAATGGGGAATTATATGCATTTCCTTTTGAGATATGTTTTTCTGTATCATAATTTTAAGCTCATCTGAGCAGTGAAACATTTCTATGAAATTCTATACGTGAGGGGCAAGGTATAGGGTATTTCTCAAGGTAGCATTTTTCTTTCAGCATGCAAAATCAGCAATTATACAAAGTTCCTCTTGAAATATCAGTCTTTACAGAGTGGATTTTATCACCCGATATGCTGCTGTATTGAGTTTGCAGCGGGTTTGTGACAGGGAGGTAGCATATGTTGTGAGACTAACATGGATTACACATTGCAGGCAAAACAGTAGTGCTCTCACAGATAAGTTATAATATGCTTTGCTTAAAGGCGTTTCTGCCGTTTTACTTGCTGCCTCCAGAGGATACTCCCCAGCTGGGTAGAAGATGACCACAACTTCTCCGCTCTCGTGATGCGCCCCGGACCAGGCTCCAAATTGTCATTTTTACTTAACTCTGCCACTGGTATCATCTAGCGACTTTAGAGCAGATCACGCTAAAGCTTGTGTAAGGGCTAACTAATCACAGCAATGGTTTGGGTTATTGCCACAACAGACTGCTCTTGGAAGAGCAGCTCTGAGCAAGGAAGCATAGTTTTTAACAGAGGTACTCAGTTGGAGTATAGAGGGTTCCATTACAAGTAGCTTGCAGGTTCTTGTCCATTGGTTCTTCCTTGGTAAAAACTGAAGAAAATAAATTATTTAAACTGTCTGCTTTCTCTCTCTTTCTCTCCACTGACTACCTCTAACATTTCAGATACAAAGACCCAACATGTTCAGCCTTTTTGCCATTTATATATTCAAATATGTTTTGGGGATTCCTCTTGCTCTCCTTAGCAATTCTTTTTTTATTCTGCAATTTAGTTAAATTAATTGCCTTTTTGCAATCTTTGATGGCTTCTTTATATTTTGCAAATGCCTCTGCTGGACCCTCAGCTTTATAATGTTTAAACCCTACTTTCTTTTTATGTATTTCCTGATTTGCCTTACTGGTTAGCCACATTTGTTTTAGTTTGCTTCTTTTATATTTGTTACCAAAGTGTTTAAATTAATATGTATAATTTTGTAGTGTTAGCATCTATGTTTTTCCCAAAAATAATTTATCCCAGTCAAAAGGACCAAGGGCCTTTTTATTAAAATTCAGTGTTTTGGTAGGACCCTTACCAATTTGCCTTTTTGGTTTAATCTCAAAGGATAACATCTAATGGTTACTATTCCCTAAATGCTCCCTTACTTGGATGTTAGAGATCAGCTCATCCATGTTAATTATTCCCAGATCCAGGCATCCATTGTTGGTGTATGTAGTAGCTGTGAAAAAAAAATTGTAATTCAACAAATTCAGAAAAGTACTGTTTTTAGCAGAATAAGTGCTTCCATTTTTCCAGTCTACTTCTGGGTAATTAAAATCCCCCATAATGATACTACACCCTATTTTAGAAGATTTTTTGATTTGCATTAATAGCTATGATTCTTCAAGATCACCAATATTTGGTGGTTTAAAACAAATACCCACTAATAATTTCTGGGCAGTCCTACAGCCACTGACTATCTCCACCCACAATGATTCCACCTGTTCAATACTGTCATTATGTATTTATATCTTCTCTCAAATGAGGTAATAATGCTGGTTCGATATACAGAAAGTATACAGTGTTAGGGTGACAGGAACAGTTTTTTTTATTTGCAGAAATAAATAAGATCAAGAAAAAGTCCCAATCATCAATGCGTTTATGCTTAATTACTCAATGTTCCACCCTCTGTACAAATTATTATTATTGGGCAAGTTGGCTGTGTCTTATTAATGGCAAAATAATACTGCCATATTATTGGGCAAATTGGCTGGAGCATATTAAATGGCATCATAATATTGGCATATTATTGGGCAAATTGGATGTGTCTTAATAATGGCAAAATAATACTGGCATATTATTGGGCAAATTGGCTGGAGCATATTAAATGGCAAAATAATACTGGCATATTATGGAGGACTAATTTATTGTTCACTGTGCTAAGATAATATATCCATGTCAAATACACTTATATTTTTCTTTTCTTTTTTTTTTTGTCTTCTTTCTTCTCTCCGCTTTGTATAATTTCCCTATGAGTGTTGCATTACCCATGTAGAAATGCCTATGCTGATATATGAAAAGGCATAGCAGTTTCAGGATCAATGTTTGTCCCCTGGCCCACTTTATCTGGCAAAATATTGCTGGACACAAAGTTAGCTTCCAAATCTATTCCTATGTTTTATTCTGATGTCTTTTTCTATTTTCTCCATTTTTCTCTTTTCCTTTATTTCTTTTTTTTTTTCCCTCTTAATTCTTACTTCTCTATTTTTTTGTCTCTGCGGCAACTATCTTGATTTGTTGAGTGATAATGTGAGCGATAATTTGTTGAGGAGACTGAAACCTTCCATTTAATCCGATGCTGGATTGCTCTGATGGATTATCCAGTATTTCCTACTCTAAAATTAATAAACTAAAAAAGGAATGACATAAATTACAACTGGCGAACACTTGGCAAATTCAGTATCCACAAGACAAAGATTACAAATTTTTTCCCGCCATGCATAACAAATACTCACGTATAGATTATTTTATCTCACCAGCATTTATACCTCCTTGATAAATCTAAAATAGGGCTGATAACTTGGAGTGACCATGCCCCTATATATATATTTCTTAATCTCCCAGATGAAAATAAATGTGTCTCATCTTGGATACTAAATTATTCATTATTAGATAACACATTAAATAATGAACAGTTGAAAAAATACCTAGTAAATTATTTTGCTGACAACTGCCTACCAGATATATCAAATTAAACTATATGGGAGGCCCATAAGAGTGTTATATGGGGACATCTTATCCAATTAGGGGCTAAGATTAAAGGAATAATGCAGCTATAGCAGTGATGCTTCAAGAAATAGAGGAGTTGGAACAATCATATAAATTTACCAATTTGATTTAAGATCTATAGAAGCATATATAACTGTTATACACAAACGAGGACAAGGATCCTGAGCTATGCTCTAATTATAGACCCATATCATCATTAAATACGGATCAAAACCTTATTATGAAAATAATATGATATAATGAGGACCAGGTCAGTTTTGTTGTGGGCCGGGAAGCCTGAGACATTACTACTAAAATCCTCAATCTAATTTATCATGTACATTCCAATGCTCTTTTTATCCACAGGTGCCAATAAATCATTCATCGGTGTGAACAGGATCTATCTATTTACCGTATTAGAGAAAATGGGCTTTGGTCCACAAATGCTATCCTTAGATATCATTAGATTTCCGTCCTACAGCACGTATCAAGGTTAACAATTCACTTTATGATCCAGTCCCCCAGTCGAATGGTACTAGACAGGGCTGTCCTCTATAAGCTCTCTTATTTGTCTTGATATTGGAGTCATTTGCAAATGTCATCCGTAATAATCCAAAAATAACTTGACTCAAGAGAAAACATTATCAGTACAAGTTTGCTACATATGTGGACAATCTATTATTCGTTTTTACAAATCCAGATATCTTACTTATCGAAGAATTTAATGAATTTAATCAGGCTTCAGATTTTAAGATTAACATGAGCAAGTCTGAAATGTTAAACTGAAATATAGCAAAAGATGAACAAGAAAGGCTGATCCACCAACTTTAATTTAGGTGGCAACCAGTCTCGCAAAAATACCTTGGTATTTGGCTTACATCAGATCTTACGAAATTGTATGAGACACATTACACTACACTCAATCAGAAAAGACCTGAGTAAATGGCTATATCTGCTTTTAACTTGGATGGGAAGGGTAAGCATTTTAAAAATGAATGTTTCACCAAGGATGTTATATGTGATGCTCGCTCTTCCCATATATCTGGCCAGATTGTTTTTATGCACATGTCGAAGTCTTTGTACTTTGTACCTTTTTTTTTGGCAGGAGAAAAACCTCCCTCCTTCTCTCCCCCCTCAATGCTGGCTCTCCCCACTCCCTCCTCCCTCCCTCCCCCAAACGTGGCCAATCTCCATGGTGGCTAGTGGGGGCAGACTGTGGATGTTTGCACATACATACAGACAACCTACATGCAATTCTTTTGTGCGGTGCACTTCATATCTGAGAGTCAAATAGAAGAGTGAAATATTATGGTTTTGGGTGCTAAAAAGTACATTTGCGTCTTGCGGTGCACTTCATATCTGAGAGTCAAATAGAACAATCCAATACTGTGCTTACAGCGCACTTTGAAAAATTCTAATTGTTTTGGGTGCTAAATAGTACATTTGCGTCTAGCGGTGCACTTCATATCTGAGAGTCAAATAGAACAGTGAAATACTGTGGTTACAGTGCACTTTGAAAAATTCTAATTGTTTTGGGTGGTAAATAGTACATTTGCGTCTTGCGGTGCACTTCATATCTGAGAGTCAAATAGAACTGTCCAATACTGTGCTTACAGGGCACTTTGAAAAATTCTAATTGTTTTGGGTGCTAAATAGTACATTTGCGTCTTGCAGGGCACTTCATATCTGAGAGTCAAATAGAACGGTCCAATACTGTGCTTACAGCGCACTTTTAAAAATTCTAATTGTTTTGGGTGCTAAATAGTATATTTGCGTCTTGCGGTGCACTTCATATCTGAGAGTCAAATAGAACTGTCCAATACTGTGCTTACAGGGCACTTTGAAAAATTCTAATTGTTTTGGGTGCTAAATAGTACATTTGTGTCTTGCAGGGCACTTCATATCTGAGAGTCAAATAGAACGGTCCAATAATGTGCTTACAGTGCACTTGGAAAAATTCTTATTGTTTTGGGTGCTAAAAAAATTGAAAAATTGTAATTGTATTGGGTGGTAAATAGTACATTTGCCTCTTGCGGTGCACTTAATATCTGAGAGTCAATTAGAACTGTCCAATACTGTGCTTACAGGCCACTTTGAAAAATTCTAATTGTTTTGGGTGCTAAATAGTACATTTGCATCTTGTGGTGAACTTCATATCTGAGAGTCAAATAGAACAGTGAAATACTATGGTTACAGTGCACTTTGAAAAATTATAATTGTTTTGGGGGGTAAATAGTACATTTGCGACTTGCGGTGCACTTCATATCTGAGAGTCAAATAGAACAGTGCAATACTGGGGTTACAGTGCACTTTGAAAAATTCTAATTGTTTTGGGTGCTAAATAGTGCATTTGCATCTTGCGGTGCACTTCATATCTGAGAGTCAAATAGAACAGTCCAATACTGTGCTTACCACGCACTTTGAAAAATTCTAATTTTTTGGGTGCTAAATAGTACATTTGCTTCTTGCGGTGCACTTCATATCTGAGAGTCAAATAGAACAGTGAAATACTGTGGTTACAGTGCACTTTGAAAAATTCGAATTGTTTTGGGTGCTAAATAGTACATTTGCGTCTTGGGGTGAACTTCATATCTGGGAATCAAATAGAACAGTGAAATACTATGGTTACAGTGCACTTTGAAAAATTCTAATTGTTTTAGGTGGTAAATAGTACATTTGCGTCTTGCGGTGCACTTCATATCTGAGAGTCAAATAGAACAATCCAATACTGTGCTTACAGCGCACTTTGAAAAATTCAAATTGTTTTGGCTGCTAAATAGTACATTTGCATCCTTGGTGCACTTCATATCTGAGAGTCAAATAGAACTGCCCAATACTGTGCTTACAGGGCACTTTGAAAAATTCTAATTGAGCAAGGCGAATCCAGGTGAACATCTACTGAAGTGAACAAGCTGCTTAAGTGGATAAGTTAGAAGCCAAGAAGGAGTTAAAAGGCAAAAAGGAGGGTAAAGTATAAATCCTTGCTTATTATATTTATATTGGGTGTTTTACACTAGAGAGCATGTTGGACAATGCCACTAAGTGCATGTCTTGCAGCATGTATGCTGTCTTGAAGCAAGTTCCCCAGGGTCCATACCGCTGCTGCAGATGTGAGCAGGTTGCTGCTTTGGAAAATATAATATTAGATCTAAAGAGGCAACTGGCAACACTTAGGGACATAAGCAACATGGAGCGGAGTTTACTGCTCACGGAGCAGGCATTGGCTGGGGCCAGTGTAGAGGAGGGTGATGATGGGGGAGAAGAGGTTTCTAGGGCAGAGAGCTGGGTTAGTTGTGTAAGGGGCATTAGGGGTCGGAGAGCTAGGGAGGCTTGTTCTGAGCTGGTTCACCCCAACATGTTTGCCAGCTTGTGTGAGGATGCTGGGGGGATTAGCTCAGAAGAGGCATTTCTGGGGCAGGCGGACTCTCCTAGCAGCCAGGTGAGTAGCCTCTCCAGCACAGTTGGGAGCCAGGACACTAGGAAGGCTAGACAGGTTGTGGTGGTAGGGGATTCTATTATTAGGAAGGTAGATAGGGCAATCTGTCGCCAGGACCCTGAATGCCAAACTGTATGTTGTCTCCCGGGTGCTCGGGTTCGGCATGTTGCGGACCGGGTAGGCAGATTATTGGGAGGGGCTGGGCATGATCCAGCGGTCATAGTACACATTGGTACTAATGACAAAGTAAATGGTAGGTGGGGGGTCCTTAAAAATGATTTTAGGGAACTAGGAAAGAAGCTAAGGAAAAGGACCTCCAAGGTAATATTCTCTGAAATATTACCAGTACCACGCACTACGTCAGGGAGACAGCGGGAGCTTTGAGAGATTAATGCATGGTTGCGAAGGTGGTGCAAGCAAGAGGGATTTGGGTTCTTAGAGCACTGGGCAGACTTTACAGTCGGCTACAGACTCTTTGGACAGGATGGGCTGCACCTCAATGATGAGAGGGCTGCAGTATTAGGGGAGAGGATGGCTAGAGGGTTAGATGAGCTTTTAAACTAAGCTCTGGGGGGGAGGGTCAAGATCAAAATGAAGCAATGGCAGCTAGAGTAGATTGGAAGGTGGGTATAGCTATGGCAAAGGAGGAGGAAAGCGCTAGTGGGGTTAACATAGATCATAGGGAGGTACATACAATTAAACCTGCGGGCATTACGTTTGTAAACTAAACAGAAAATGGGTAGTAATCTTAAATGTCTTTTAGCAAATGCAAGAAGCTTGACAAACAAAATGGGTGAGCTGGAGATACTGGTAAGTGCTGAAAAGTATGATTTAATCGGAATCACAGAAACGTGGTGGGATGAGACCAACGACTGGTCAGTTAATTTAAAAGGCTACTCACTTTTTAGAAAGGACAGAGTAAATAGAAAAGGGGGAGGGAAGGTGTGCATGACGTAACTGGAACTGATGTGGAGACACTGTGGGTGGAGATTAGCTTAGACGCTAAAAAGAATCGCACATTACTTGTAGGTGTATGCTACAAGCCACCAAATATTAGCATTGATGGAGAAGATCAGCTTTTATTACAAATTGAAAAGGCTGCAAATCTGAAAGAAGTTCTAATCATGGGAGATTTTAATTACCCAGATATAGATTGGAATTGTGCACAACTAGTTCCGCTAAGGGCAGCAAGTTTCTGAACCTGCTTAATAACACATTTATGGCACAATTAGTAGACACACCAACTAGAATGGATGCCTGTCTGGATTTAGTAATAACAAACAATGAGCAGCTTATCTCAAACATCAAAGTAAGAGAACACTTGGGCAATAGTGACCATAACATGGTCTCATTTGAGATTAATGCAAAAAAGCAAATTGGTAACTACGCCACCAAAACACTTAATTTTAGAAGGGCCAACTTTGATGGACTAAGGGCATCAATGGAACATTTAGACTGGGAACGATTGTTTTCTGGACTAAACACAGAAGACAAGTGGAATGCCTTTAAGCACACATTACAAAAGTACACATCCCAATATATACCTTTGGGAAACAAATACAAAAGACACAAATCAAAACCAATGTGGCTTACCGGTACCGTGAAACAGGAAATGCAAAACAAGAAAATGGCATTTAAACATTATAAAAGCAAGGGATCAACATTATCATTTATAAAATACAAAGATGCCAACAAAGGCTGCAAAAAGGCAATTAAAATGGCTAAATTGGAAAACGAGAAAAGGATTGCTAAGGAGAGTAAAAATAACCCCAATTTTTTTTATAAGTATCTAAATGGAAAAAAGCTAAAGAGGGAAAATGTTGGGCCCTTGTTATCCCAAATAGAAAATTTGGTAAGCTAGGACAGAGAAAAAGCAGACATTTTAAATACTTTTTATTTTTTTTTTCTTCTGTTTATACTAAGGAAGAACATCTGTTCTTCCTTAGTATAAACAGAAGAAAAAAAAAAAAAAGTATTTAAAATGTCTGCTTTTTCTCTGTCCTCGCTTACCAAATTTTCTAGCCCTGCTACCGGAAGTTACGGAACAGTCACCGCAAACATGGTATTGGCTGACACAGGAAAAAGTGTTTATGCAATTAAACTCTGTTAAGATAGACAAGGCCCCAGGGCCAGATGGTATGCACCCAAGGGTCCTTACAGAGCTAAGCATAATTCTGGCCAGACCAATATTTATGATCTTTAGGGATTCGTTTAGTTCAGGTATAGTGCCAACAGACTGGTGAAAGGCCGATGTCATTCCAATATTTAAAAAGGGATCAAAATCTCTGTGTGGTAATTATAAGCCAGTGAGCTTGACATCTGTAGTGGGGAAATTATTTGAAGGATTGCTAAAGGTGTACACTCAAGAATACATCTTGAATCAGAATATAATTAGTAAAAGTCAACATGGTTTTGTGAAAGACAGGTCTTGTCAAACAAACTTAATAACATTCTATGAAGAGGTCAGTAAAAATATAGATCTAGGTGTGGCAGTTGATGTGATCTATTTGGATTTTGCTAAAGCATTTGATACAGTTCCACACAAAAGGTTACTCCTCAAATTGAGAGAAATAGGATTGGGGGCAAATGTATGTATTTGGATTGAAAATTGGCTAAAAGACAGAACACAGAGGGTTGTTGTAAATGGTAAAGCTTCAAATTGGACCAGTGTAGTGAGCGGAGTACCTCAGGGGTCTGTTTTGGGACCTCTTCTTTTTAATATGTTTATTATTGATCTCCCACGTTGTGTTGAGTGCCATGTCTCAGTGTTTGCTGATGACACAAAATTAGGTAAGGTAATAAAGACTAATCTTGATGTTTTTCTTTACAGGAAGATTTGGACAGAGCGGGGAACTGGACAAGAAAGTGGCAAATGAGGTTCAATATAGACAAATGTAAAGTTATGCATTATGGGAAAAATAATAACAAAGCAACATATACGTTAAATGGTATTTCCCTGGGAAAAACTACTAACGAAAAGGATTTAGGAATCATTGTAGATAACAAACTTGGCAACAGTGCCCAATGCCAGTCAGCAGCTGCAAGGGCCAATAAGATATTGGAATGTATAAAACGAGGTATAGATTCACGGGAGGAGGATATCATCTTGCCTCTTTACAAATCAATGGTAAGGCCTCACCTTGAATATGCAGTACATTTCTGGGCACCAGCCCTTAAAAAGGATATTAAGGAACTAGAAAAAGTGCAAAGGAGAGCTACAAAATTAATAAGGGGATTGGAGGATCTTAGTTATGAAGAGAGACTTAAAAAATTGCATTTATTTACTTTAGAAAAAAGGCGTCTTAGAGGGGATATGATAACATTATATAAATATGTGCAGGGCCAATATAAGGAGCTCTCCAGGGACCTGTTCATTAATAGAAATGTACAAAGAACAAGAGGTCACCCCCTGAGACTGGAAGAGCAAAGATTTCATAGGCAGGAAAGGAAGGGATTCTTTACAGTAAGGTCAATAAAATTATGGAACTCACTGCCAAGAGAGGTAGTGCTATCAACCACAATAGATGCATTTAAAAATGGTCTGGATTTTTTTTTTTTAGAAAAGCAGAACATACAGGGGTATTAATAATAGAATAAGCATTAATAATAGAGCTTTTTGATCAAAGGAGAAATCTGATTGCCCTTTTGGAGTCAAGAAGGAATTTTTTTCCCCCTGGGAGGCAACATTCGAAAAAGCTTCCTTAGGGTTTTTTTTTGCCTTCTTTTGGATCAAAATGCTGAAATGATAGGTAGAAGGGTTGAACTTGATGGACTTGTGTCTTTTTTCAACCTAAATTACTATGTTACTATGTTACCTTCGAGGTCGTCTTATAATCTGACCTAAAATCGAGGTCAGACTATAAGACATGGATCTGCTGACTGGCATTGGGCTAAATCCTTTTCGTTAGTAGTTTTTCCCAGGGAAAAATAAATTTTCTTACCGTAAATTCTATTTTCCTTAACACATTGGCAGTACCAGTGGGTAGTGTCTTTCTCTTCGGGACAAGATAGCCTGTAAAGTTTAATATTGTTAAACCCCGCCCCTTACCTTCCTTCCAGTATATAGGTTAGCTGCTCCGGAGGATCCCCAGTTCTATGCAAAAGACAAGAAACCGATACATATGCCAAAAAATGTTTAATCCAAATTAGGGAGGGAAAATGGTACTGCCAATGTGTTAAGGAAAATAGAATTTAGGGTAAGAAAATTTCTTTTTTCCCTTGCACACATTGGCAGTACCAGTGGGATGTAGCGAGAATAACCACTAGGGAGGGACAATGGGCACCACAGCTGAAAGCACCTTATGCCCAAATGAGGCCTCTGAGGAGGAGAAGATGTCCAACCTGTAGTGTTTTATAAAAAGTATTCACAGACGACCAGGAAGCAGCTTTACATATGTCTTCAGGCGAGGCAGAGGCTCGTTCTGCCCATGAGACTGACAAAGCACGAGTTGAATGGGCCCTTATGGGGAATGACAGAGATAATCCCAGGGAGGTGTACACCAACTTTATGGTATCTGTAAGCCAGCAGGCAATAGTAGCTTTAGAGGCTGGTAATCCCTTTGAGAAACCCTGAGAGTTCAAAAAAAGATGGTCTGACTTTCTAAAAGTTTTGGACCTATCCAAGTAAATTTGCAACGCCCTTTTAACATCTAGACAATGCCAGTCTTGTTCCATGGCATTAGATGGGTTCGGAAAGAACACAGGCAGAACAATTGGTTGATTGATAAAGGCTTTGGAGATTACCTTGGGTAAAAAGGAAGGTTGGAAATGTATTACTACTTTATCCTGGTGAAACCGTAAGCAGCCTTCAGCAGCCGAGAGGGCTTGAAGTTCTTCTACTCGTTTAGCCGATGTTATGGCCACCAAAAATGCTGTTTTAAAGGACAAAAGCTTGAAAGAAGCCGATTCCAAAGGTTCGAAGGGGGCCGCACAGAGTGCCTGCAGTACCTTGGAGAGATCCCAGGTTGGAAAATAGGACTTCCGAGGAGGGCGCTGCCACGTGATGGCTTTGACAAATTTTCTTACCAGAAGCAGGGATGCCAAGTCTTGGAGGAGAAAATGACTCAGTGCTGCTATATGAACTTTGAGTGTCGCTACGCCCAGGCCTTTCAAATAACCGTCCCTCAGAAATGATAACACTGAATCAATAGAAGGAGACAGATCCAAGATCCCACGTTCCTTCAGCCACTCCAAAAATTTTCTCCAAATTCTCAAGTATGTTCCAGCCGTGGAAGGTCTCACCGAACAGAGCAAAATTTTTGCCATTTCTGGATGTACACCTTGATTTTCTAATATCAACTGGCAGAAGCCAGTCCGTCAATCGGAACATCTGCAGAATCTCTTCCATGACTAAATGGTTCTCCAGTATCGTAGAGGATACCGGCAGGATCCAGTATGATATGGTCATGCTTTTGAGGTCCGAGAACCAGCTTCTGTTCGGCCAATATGGAATAATTGCCAGAACTCTTGCCTTGTCCGCTCTGATTTTTGACAATACCCTGGGTATGAGGGCTATTGGAGGAAATACGTATGCCATCCTGAAATCCCATTTTATTGACAGGCCGTCCAGGACAAAGGGATAATCCCCTGGATACAGGGAGGCGAAAACCGGCACTTTAGCATTGCATCCCCTGGCCATCAGATCGATCTCTGGAAAACCGAACCTTTGAGTCAAAGCTAGAAAGGTATCCAGATGAAGAGACCACTCTGTCTGAGACCAACGGAATCTGCTGAGATCGTCCGCAATCACGTTGTCCTTGCCCCTGATGTGTGTCGCAGCTATGTCTGATATGTTGCGTTGGGCCCAGGCCATGATGTCTGCGGATAGGAGTTGAAGGGATCTGTTCTTTGTACCGCCTTGGCGGTTTAAATATGCCACTGTGGTGGAATTGTCCGATTGTATTCGCACTGATTTTCCTGTAATCAGAGGAGCAAAGCTTTCCAGGGCATTTAGCACCGCCAAAAATTCCTTGTAGTTGGATGATTTGACGTACTCCTCTTCGAGCCATTTTCCACTTACGAATTGGGAGTGAAGGTGGGCCCCCCAACCTTGTTTCGAAGCATCTGTTGAAATTGTGGTCCACTGAGTGGGGCGAAATGACACACCCTGTGCTAGGTTCCCCTTGTCTGACCACCAACTCATCTGTGATTTTACCTGTTGGGAAAGGTAGAAGGGCCTGTCCAAATCCATTTCTCTTCCTCACCACTGATGAAGGATGTCCCATTGGAGGGGTCTTAATTGCGCCTTTGCCCAAGGAACTGCTGGAATGGATGAGGTTTGCAGCCCCAGAGTACTCATCGCCTCTCTGACCGAACAGGAAGGGGACGCCTGTAGGACCGACACCTCTTTGCAAAGCTTCTTTATCTTGTGCTGAGGAAGAAAAAGAGAGAGAGCTTGAGAGTTCACCAGAAAAAGCAGGAATTTTTGATTTTGGTATCATGTCAGATTTTTTCCAGTTGATTAGCCAGCCTAGCTTTTGTAATACTCCAACCGTGGTGGTGATGTGGGCAGAAAGGACTTCTTGGGAACTTGCTTTTAAGAACCAATCATCTAAATACGGGACCAGAAAAATACCTTTTTCCCTTAGATGTGCTGTGACCGGAGTAAGGATCTTCGTAAAAATTCTTGGGGCCAATGTCAACCAGAACCGGAGAGCCTTGAATTGGAAATGTATAATTCTGTTTCCCAATAACAGGGCAAACCTTAGGAACTTTCGGATCGACTTGTCCATCGGAATGTGTAAATATGCTTCTTTGAGATCCAGGGTCGCCATGAAGTCACCTTCCTGTAGCATCTGTGTTACTGAATTGATCGAGTCCATACAAAATCTTCGATAAATTACGCAGGTGTTTACCTTTTTTAAATTCAAAACCGGTCGTACCGAACCATATGGTTTGGGAACCAGAAAAAGCCTGGAGTAAGTACCCCTGAAACGGAGATGTGGAGGAACTTGTTCGATTACCCCTTGTTGGAGCATTCTGGAAACTTCTGTCAGCAGTGCTAGATTCTTTTCCTTGGAGACATACGATGAGATCGTGAAGTGAGGAGATGGAAGATGAGGAAACTGGATTCTGTAGCCCTTCGAGATAGTTCTTAAAATACACTGGTTGGAGGTGATCTTTCCCCACTCCTCTACATACCCCAACAGCCTTCCACCCACTCTGTCAGAACTTCTTTCTTTTATCCTGTGGAGTGTTTGGTTTATTGGGACGAAATTCCTTATTTTGGCGACAAAAATTACGGAACCTGTCAGGTTGAGGAAAAGGACGTTGACTTTTATAAGGGTACCTCCTGTTCCACTGATAGGGTTTCCCCTGTGGTAGAGCCCTCTTGGTTTCAGACATCTGTCTAATAAGTTCTTCCAGGGGAGCTCCAAACAGCCTCTGTCTTTCAAAGGGTAATTCACAGAAGGACGATTTTGACGCATTATCTGCTGTCCAACTTCAGAGGCATAAAGCTCTTCTTGCCACCGAAGAGAGATCCATCCCTCTAGCCACCATCTTTAACATTTCTGTAGACAAATCCAACATAAACTCGTTAGACAGATGTAGATTCTTCAAGAGCTGGGACAGAGACCCCTCTGGATCGACCGATGTATAAGTTTCCAAGTTGTGTAACCACACATTTTGTGACTGGGAAACTGCCGTAGCTGCCAACTCAGCTTTACACTGGAACCCCATGGTTTGAAAAATGTGCCTGCAAGAAGTTTCGTCCATAGGGTCTTTCAGACCTGACACTTCTCCAATGGGGATAGTAGTCTTTTTTGATAGCTGTGCTACTTGTATGTCCACCTTTGGTAGTTGTTCCCACTGGTCATCAGGTTGGATCTTGAACAGTTGCTTGAAATGCTTTGAAATAAATGCCCGCTTGCCCGGGTGTTTCCATTCCCTGTAAACCATATCTATGGCTTTAGGGATCACCGGAAAGCCTCTTACATTACTAGGTAGATCGTCTTCTTGAATGGCGATGGTGACCTCCTTCATAAATCTTTTCACTTCCGACACCGGAAATCCAATATCTTCATCCGAAGATTGGTCATCTGATACCGAAGCTGAAGAAGGTGAGCATTCCCCTGAGGAGATCGATTGTGAGTCTGACCTTGCTCTCTTGTGGGGGACGGAAGGTTGCGGCATCTTAATCGACTTGTTAAAAGTTACAAATGTTTGTAAAAGGTTTTCCTGGAACCAAGATAAAAAGGAATGCATATCATTACGTTTTTCTTTTTCCAAATTTTGGAAGTGCAGGTTCTTTCTCTTTTCGGACCTCTCTGGTGATACAGGGTTAGATATCTGCATAAATAGCATGAGAAGGTCTTAATGCCAAATAGCCAGGTTGAAAAAAATGAGGAAACAGGCAAAGGCTAAGAAAAAAAACTATTTTCTTACCTTCCCAACCTCAGATTCGTGTGGGGGGCTGGTGCACACGAAAATCCTATGCTGACCAACTTCCTGAGTCGTCAAACAGGACTGCACAGCTGAAATACCCGTAAAAAATTCCAATTTTGGCTCCCGAAACTGGGAGATACCGAGTGCACATGTATATAGCGCATCCGGCTCCCTCTGGTGGAAAGCAACACCATCTGCGCGTGCGTTCCACCGCTGTGCGCAGGCTCCAGCCTGCTAGCGAACCCGGAAGTCACCCGGACTTCCATAAAGAGAACAATGCTTCCGGACTCTGTAAGCCCGAAAGCAAGAAGTACCTGCTGGCTGACCGTGAATCCCCCCCGGCAGCAACCTGTGTGCCGCACCTGCGATCCTGAACCGTCCCGGAACGGGACAAGAAAGAACTGGGGATCCTCCGGAGCAGCTAACCTATATACTGGAAGAAAGGTAAGGGGCGGGGTTTAACAATATTAAACTTTACAGGCTATCTTGTCCCGAAGAGAAAGACACTACCCACTGGTACTGCCAATGTGTGCAAGGGAAAATACCATTTAACGTATATGTTGCTTTGTTATTATTTTTCCCATAATGCATAACTTTACATTTGTCTATATTGAACCTCATTTGCCACTTTCTTGCCCAGTCCCCCACTCTGTCCAATTCTTCCTCTAAAGAAAAAACATCAAGATTTGTCTTTATTACCTTACCTAATTTTGTGTCATCAGCAAACACTGAGACGTGGCTCTCAGCACAACGTGGGAGATCATTAATAAACATATTAAAAAGAAGAGGTCCAAAACATAACCCTGAGGTACTCCGCTCAATACCCTGGTCCAATTTGAGGCTTTTCCATTTACAACAACCCTCTGTGTTCTATCTTTTAGCCAATTATCAATCCAAATACATACTTTTGCCCCTTAGTCCATCAAAGTTGGCATTTCTAAAATTAAGTTTTTTGGTGGCGTAGTTACCAATTTGCTTTTTTGCATTAATCTCAAACGAAACCATGTTATGGTCACTATTGCCCAAGTGTTCTCTTACTTTGATGTTTGAGATAAGCTGCTCGTTGTTTGTTATTACTAAATCCAGACAGTCATCCATTCTAGTTGGGGTGTCTACTAATTGTGCCATAAATTTGTTATTAAGTAGGTTCAGAAACTTGCTGCCCTTAGCGGAACTAGTTGTGCCACAATTCCAATCTATATCTGGGTAATTAAAATCTCCCATGATTAGAACTTCATTCAGATTTGCAGCCTTTTCAATTTGTAATAAAAGCTGATCTTCTCCATCAATGCTAATATTTGGTGGCTTTTTTGCACCTACAAGTAATGTGCAATTCTTTTTAGCGTCTAAGCTAATCTCCACCCACAGTGTCTCCACATCAGTTCCAGTTACGTCATAAACACCTTCTTTAATACTGGGCTTTAGTTTAGGGTTTACATATAGACAAATTCCTCCCCCTTTTCTATTTACTCTGTCCTTTCTAAAAAGTGAGTAGCCTTGTAAATTAACTGACCAGTCGTGGGTCTCATCCCCCACGTTTCTGTGATTCCGATTAAATCATACTGTTCAGCACTTACCAGTATCTCCAGCTCACCCATTTTGTTTGTCAAGCTTCTTGCATTTGCTAAAAGACATTTAAGATTACTACACAATTTCTGTTTAGTTCACAAACATGTAATGCCCGCAGGTTTAATTGTATGTACCTCCCTATGATCTATGTTAATCCCACCAGCGCTTTCCTCCTCCTTTGCCATAGCTAGACCCACCTTCCAATCTACTCTAGCTGCCATTGCTTCATTGTGATCTTGACCCCCCCCCCCCAGAGCTTAGTTTAAAAGCTCATCTAACCCTCTAGCCATCCTCTCCCCTAATACTGCAGCCCCCTCATAATTGAGGTGCAGCCCATCCCGTCCATAGCTGTAGCTGTAGCTAACTGCAAAGTCTGCCCAGTGCTCCAAGAACCCAAATCCCTCTTGCTTGCACCACATTCGCAACCATGCATTAATCTCTTTAAGCTCCCGCTGTTTCCCTGACGTAGCACGTGGTACTGGTAACATTTCCGAGAATAATACCTTGGAGGTTCTTTCCTTCAGCTTATTTCCTAGTTCCCTAAAATCATTTTTAAGGACCCCCCCCCCCCACCTACCATTAACTTTGTCATTAGTACCAATGTGTACTGTGACCGCTGGATCATGCCCAGCCTCTCCCAACAATCTGCCTACCCCGGTCCGCAACATGCTGAACCCGAGCACCATACAGTTCGGCATTCAGGGTCCTGGCGACAGATTACCCTATCTACTTTCCTAATAATAGAATCCCCTACCACCACAACCTGTCTAGCCTTCCTAGTGTCCTGGCTCCCAACTGTGCTGTAGAGGCTACTCACCTGGCTGCTAGGAGAGTCCGCCTGCCCCAGAAATGCCTCTTCTGAGCTAATCCCCCCAGCATCCTCACACAAGCTGGCAAACATGTTGGGGTGAACCAGCTCAGAACAAGCCTCCCTAGCTCTCCGACCCCTACTGCCCCTTACACAACTAACCCAGCTCTCTGCCCTAGAAACCTCTTCTCCTCCATCATCACCCTCCTCTACACTGGCCCCAGCCAATGCCTGCTCCGTGAGCAGTAAACTCCGCTCCATGTTGCTTATGTCCCTAAGTGTTGCCAGTTGCCTCTTTAGAGCTAATATTATATTTTCCAAAGCAGCAACCTGCTCACATCTGCAGCAGCGGTATGGACCCTGGGGAACTTGTTCCAAGACAGCATACATGCTGCAAGACATGCACTTAGTGGCATTGTCCAACATGCACTCTAATGTAAAAAACCCAATATAAATAGACTAAACAAGGATTTATACTTTACCCTCCTTCTTGTCTTTTAATTCCTTATTTGCTTCTAACTCCTCCACTTAAGCAGCTTGTTCACTTTAGTAGATGTTCACCTGGATTCGCCTGGCTCAGTATTCGCCTGCTTCCTCCAGATAAATAACCTTCAAGTAAACAGACTCCCAGAGAAGGTTAATTAACTGATTGCAAACAGCCTTGCAAACCTTTTCCCTCCAAAACAGTTTTTTTTTTCCAACCAATCTTTAACCAAAATACACACACAATAAACAGTGCTCCCCTTGCATTAAAAAATATAAACACCCTTTCCTTTTTTGCTTCTAACTCCTCCACTTAAGCAGCTTGTTCACTTTAGTAAATAATCACCTGGATTCGCCTGGCTCAGTTTTCGCCTGCTTCCTCCAGATAAATAACCTTCAAGTAAACAAAACCGCCTTGCAAACCTTTTCCCTCTAAAACAGTTTTTTTTGCTCTGCATTTGCTCTGCAGAGCATTTGCTCTGAAAAAAACCTTGTCTTATATTCGATCAAATACGGTAGTACGTGGGGAAATGTGGAATGTGACGTCTTCTGGCAAAAAAGAGAAAGTATCTACGTCAAAAGTGCATACATTCGAAACCCGACGGAATGAAACATGGCACAGAAGAAGCGTCATCTTTGTCATAAGTTGATGCAATGATAATTTGTCATTAAGAGGCCAATCTTTTCAAAACTGGAGAACTGTGTTGACGTCCCATAGCGTCTTGTATTTAGGCATTGATGGTTGTCGAAGTCAAATTCCTCTGAGCAAGTGCCAAATTAATGGGTCCTGTCCCACTGGTTTCCCTTGGACTGGGAAGTGGGCGACCGAGATGGCTGAGCGGACTACATTAATAGAGCAGTAGGACTTGCCATCTGAAAAGAGAGATGATAGAAAGTTCAAGATAGATGAAACAGGGGCTGTAAAGTAATCGAAATTCCGTCCCACACACCAATTGGCCCAGGAGTGCCATGCAGAAAGAAAACATCATCTAGTTCCTGGGGCCCAAGAGTCCCAGAGGAGATCTCTAGCTGTTCATGTCATATGTGACTTGTTATGATCATTTTCATAGCATCTTCTTCTAGAAATTTGACTAAATACTTGTTAATGATAATCTTTTAATTGCACACAATACTGTACTATTTAGTGTGTTGTGAAATGAAGAGATCATCACAAACAAGTCACTAGTCGCATTATACTGTGATTTGAGTTTGGCAATGGTTAATAAATACCGTATTTGCTCGATTATAAGACGACCCTGATTATAAGACGACCCCCCAAACTTTGGATATTCCTTTAGGAAAAAAACTAAAAGCCTGAATATAAGACTACCCTATAGGAAAAAAGTTAAACTTGTATATATTCACATGTAAATTGCTTTTTTAATAAAAAATTATGATATCAAAAAATGTATTTCTAGTTTTTATTTCTTTTTATGTGCCAATGCTGCCTTTCTCTTTCCCTTGCCCCCATTTTTCTCTCTCTCCCCCCTCCCCTTGCCTGTCTCTTAACCCCCTCACTCCCCTTGTCTCTGTCTCTTAACCCCTTCCCTCTCCTTGTCTCTGTCTCTTAACCCCTTCCCTACCCTTGTCTGTCTCTTAACCCCTTCCCTCCCCTTGTCTCTGTCTCTTAACCCCTTCCCTCCCCTTGTCTGTCTCTTAACCCCTTCCCTCGCCTTGTCTGTCTCTTAACCCCTTCCCTCCCCTTGTCTCTGTCTCTTAACCCCCTCCCTCCCCTTGACTCTGTCTCTGCCCCCCTCCCTCCCCCCTGTCTCTCTGTCCCCCCTGTCTCTCTGTCCTCCTCCCTCCCTCCCCCTGTCTCTCTGCCCCCCCTCCCTCCCTTCCCCTTACCTTGATCCCTGGTGGCTAGTGGGGGCAGCCGGGGGATGTCTGCACGATACTTGCAGACATCCTCCATGCTGCCCTACACGGCAGTCTATTATGACGGACAGCTGTCCGTCATAATAGTCTGCCGTGTCGGGCAGCATGGAGGATATCTGCACGTATCGTGCAGACATCCCCCAGCTGCCCGATTCTCCCTGGTGCCTAGTGGGGCAGCAGAGGATGTCTGCGCGATGAGCGCAGACCTCCCCTGCTGCCGCCCGGCACGCTCGCCGGGACTTCTGTGACGAAAGCGGAAGTATCCGGCTTCTTCACAGAAGCCCCGGCGGTCGTGCCGGGCGGAAGCAGGGGAGTCTGCGCTCGTTGCGCAGACTTCCCCTGCTGCTAGAGAGGGGGATCCAGGTCCCCTGCAGCTCTGCTGGGGACCTGGATCCATGTCTTATAATCTGACCTCAATTTGAGGTCAGATTATAAGAGACCTCGATTATAAGACGAGGGGGATTTTTCAGAGCATTTGCTCTGAAAAAAACCTCGTCTTATAATCGAGCAAATACGGTATATTGTGTTTAACACATACCCTTAAACACAACTAGCTAACAGTGCATTGATGATATGTACATAATATACAAATCATGTTATATGTGAGTTGTTAGTTGTTATGAGTATCCTCAAAGGATATTCTTCTAGAAATACATGACTAGTGACTTGTTAATGATAAACTTTTAATTGCACATACTGTTGTACTATTTATTCCACGGTATACAGAGAGCAATGCCTGAGCTTCAGACAGAGTGCATTCAAGGGTGTGCATCTAGTCTCTGTAGGTAGGTCCCAGTCTGTGTTGGAGCCCCTTGGTAATAAAAGACTCAATGATACAATCCACAGAAAAAGAAGACTCAAACTCACACTGACTTGGGGTCCTTTAAACATAATCCTTTACTGAAAATGTAATAAAAAAGCAGCACATCGAAAAAAGCTGGAGCAGTGACTGAAAATACAAGAAAAAGGGCTAAACAAGCTTGGAGATAAGCTATTACCTAGAGAGGGACTTTTTTTTAGCTACAATGTTACATCCATCAGTTATGATGTATTGCAGTCTTGCATCATTGAGAAGAATGGGTAATCTATTTTATATAATAGTGCAAATGTTTGTGTATTGTCTACTGTAATTGGTTATGAAGTGGGGAGCTTTTGTCTAAGGCCCAGTTACATAGTAACATAGTAACATAGTAATTTAGGTTGAAAAAAGACACAAGTCCATCAAGTTCAACCCTTCTACCTATCATTACAGCTTTTGTTCCAAAAGAAGGCAAAAACCCCTAAGGAAGCTATTTCGAATTTTGCCTCCTGGGGGAAAAAATTCCTTCTTGACTCCAAGAGGCAATCAGATTTCTCCTTGGATCAATAAGCTCTTTTATTAATGCTTATTCTATTATTAATAGCCCTGTATGTTCTGCTTTCCTAAAAAAACATCCAAACCATTTTTAAATGCATCTATTGTGGTTGCTAGCACTACCTCTCTTGGCAGATCATTAATAAACAAATTAAAAAGAAGAGGGCCCGAAACAGACTCCTGAGGTACTCCGCTTAATACCCTTGTCCAATTTGAGGATTTTCCATTTACAACAACCCTTTGTGTTCTATCTTTTAGCCAATTTTCAATCCACATACACACATTTGCCCCCAAACCTATTTCTCTCTAATTCTCTCAATTTCTCTCAATTTGTAGAGTAACCTTTTGTGTGGAAATGTATCAAATGCTTTCACAAAATCCAAATAGATCACATCAACTGCCACACCTAGATCTATATTTTTACTGACTTCTTCATAGAATGTTATTAAGTTTGTTTGACAAGACCTGTCTTTCACAAAACCATGTTGACTTTTACTAATTATATTCTGGTTCAAGATGTGTTCTTGAGTGTATACCTTTAGCAATCCTTCAAATAGTTTCCCCACTACAGATGTCAAGCTCACTGGCCTATAATTACCTGGCAGAGATTTTGATCCCTTTTTAAATATTGGAATGACATCCGCCTTTCGCCAGTCTGTTGGCACTGTACCTGAACTGAATGAATCCCTAAAGATCATGAATAGTGGTCTGGCCAGAATTATGCTTAACTCTCTAAGTACCCTTGGGTGTATACCATCTGGTCCTGGGGCCTTGTCTATCTTAACAGAGTTTAATTGCTTAAGCACTTTTTCCTGTGTCAGCCAATCCCATGTTTGCGGCGAATGTCCCATAACTTCCTGTAGCAGGGGCTCGTCCATCTGCTCTTCCTTAGTATAAACAGAAGAAAAAAAAGTATTTAAAATGTCTGCTTTCTCTCTGTCCTCACTTGCCAAATTTCCCAATTGGGATAACAAGGGCCCAACATTTTCCCTTTTTAGCTTTTTTCCATTTATATATTTATAAAACATTTTGGGGTTAGTTTTACTTTCCCTGGCAACCCTTTTCTCATTTTCCAATTTAGCCATTTTAATTGCCTTTTTGCAGGCTTTGCTGGCCTCTTTGTACTCTATAAATGATAATGCTGATCCCGTGTTTTTATAATGTTTGAATGCCATTTTCTTGTTTTGTATTTCCTGTTTCACATTACTGGTAAGCCACATTGGTTTTGATTTGTGTCTTTTGCATTTGTTTCCCAAAGGTATATATTGGGATGTGTACTTTTGTAATGTGTGCTTAAAGGCATTCCACTTGTCTTCTGTGTTTAGTCCAGAAAACAATCGTTCCCAGTCTAAATGTTCCATTGATGCCCTTAGTCCATCAAAGTTGGCCCTTCTAAAATTAAGTGTTTTGGTGGCGTAGTTACCAATTTGCTTTTTTGCATTAATCTCAAATGAGACCATATTATGGTCACTATTCCCCAAGTGTTCTCTTATTTGGATGTTTGAGATAAGCTCCTCATTGTTTGTTATTACCAAATCCAGACAGGCATCCATTCTAGTTGGGGTGTCTACTAATTGTGCCATAAATTTGTTATTAAGCAGGTTCAGAAACTTGCTGCCCCTAGCTGAACTAGTTGTTCCACACTTCCAATCTATATCTGGGTAATTAAAATCTCCCATGATTAGAACTTCATTCATATTTGCAGCCTTTTCAATTTGTAATAAAAGCTGATCTTCTCCATCAATTCTAATATTTGGTGGCTTGTAGCATACACCTACAAATAATGTGCGATTCTTTTTAGCGTCTAAGCTAATCTCCACCCACAGTGTCTCCACATCAGTTCCCGTTACATCATGTACACCTTCTTTAATACTGGGCTTTAATTTAGGATTTACATACAGACAAATCCCTCCCCCTTTTCTATTTACTCTGTCCTTTCTAAAAAGTGAGAAGCCTTGTAAATTAACTGACCAGTTGTGAGTCTCATCCCACCACGTTTCTGTGATTCCGATTAAATCATACTGTTCAGCACTTACCAGTATCTCCAGCTCACCCATTTTGTTTGTCAAGCTTCTTGCATTTGCTAAAAGACATTTAAGATTACTACCCATTTTCTGTTTAATTGACAAACACTTAATGTGTGCAGGTTTAATTATATGGACCTCCCTTTGGTCCATGTTAACCCCACCACTGCTTTCCTCCTCCTCTCCAATAGCTAGACCCACCTTCCAATCTACCCTAGCTACCATTGTTTCATTTTGAACTTGACCCTCCCCCCCAGAGCTTAGTTTAAAAGCTCATCTAATCCTCTAGCCATCCTCGCCCCTAATACTGCAGAAACTCTCATCATTGAAGTGCAGCCCATCCCGTCCAAAGAGTCTGTAGCCAACTGCAAAGTCTGCCCAGTGCTCCAAGAACCCAAATCCTTCTTGCTTGCACCACCTTCGCAACCACGCATTAATCTCCCTAAGCTCCCGCTGTCTCCCTGACGTAGCGCGTGGTTCTGGTAATATTTCTGAGAATATTACCTTGGAGGTCCTTTCCTTTAGCTTCTTTCCTAGTTCCCTAAAATCATTTTTAAGGTTCCCCCACCTACCATTTACTTTGTCATTAGTACCAATGTGTACTATGAGCGCTGGATCATGCCCAGCCCCTCCCAATATTCTGCCTACCCGGTCCGCAACATGCCGAACCCGAGCACCCGGGAGACAACATACAGTTCGGCATTCGGGGTCCTGGCGACAGATTACCCTATCTACCTTCCTAATAATAGAATCCCCTACCACCACAACCTGTCTAGCCTTCCTAGTGTCCTGGCTCCCAACTGTGCTGGAGAGGCTACTCACCTGGCTGCTAGGAGAGTCCGCCTGCCCCAGAAATGCCTCTTCTGAGCTAATCCCCCCAGCATCCTCACACAAGCTGGCAAACATGTTGGGGTGAACCAGCTCAGAACAAGCCTCCCTCCCTTCTTATGTGTTATACCAAGCGCTGTATAAATTGTTGGCACTTTTTAAATAAATGGTATGTCAAATATGCAACTTTGTGTAATTCCATTCTGGATTGGGTCCCAGGACATTCTTGAAAATGAGAGAAATAGAAACATAGAAACATAGAAACATAGAATGTGTCGGCAGATAAGAACCATTCGGTCCATCTAGTCTGCCCAATTTTTTTTTTTTTTTGGAGTACTTTTATTAGTCCCCCGTTCCCAGTCTTATAGCTAGGATAGCCTTGTGTCTATCCCACGCATGCTTAAAATCCTTGACTGTGTTTACCTCTACCACTTCTGCTGGCAGGCTATTCCATACATCCACTACCCTCTCAGTAAAGTAATACTTCCTGATATTACTTTTAAATCGTTGCCCCTCTAATTTAAGACTATGTCCTCTAGTTGTGGTAGTTTTTCTTCTTTTAAATATACTCTCTTCCTTTACTGTGTTGATTCCCTTTATGTATTTAAATGTTTCTATCATATCCCCCCTGTTACGTCTTTCCTCCAAGCTATACATGTTAAGATGCTTTAACCTTTCCTGGTAAGTTTTATCCTTCAACCGATGAACCAGTTTAGTAGCTCTTCTCTGAACTCTCTCCAAAGTATCAATATCCTTTGAAATCTCAATGTATTCTTCCTGGTAAACACTTTATAAATAAATAAACAAATCTGTCTTATAAGTTGTTTAAAGTGGGGTATCCAGTATGTTGGACAAACCACATGTCAGCTTAAAGCCCGCATAAGAGAACATTTTCTGAGTATAGAGGACAAGGATACTAAATCTCCAATTGGTAAACACTTTTTACAGTGTAATGCTGGTAGTACATGTTTTTTAGGTTTTGTGGCATTGAAAAAGTACTGACTCTCCCTTGAGGAGGTAATTTGGCCACTCGCCTAAATCAACATGTGGTATTTTGGATCTTTTATCTAAAACTTGTACCACTTGGCTTAAACACACAATATGATGTACCTGGTTATATTGGATAATACCTAAAATTTCCCTAAATCTGTATCATGCAGTTTACCACGTTCTTATTGATAGAGGTTTTATTATAAATTACTTTGTTTTCTCCTTTGTTTGCATTGAGGTATAAACTTGGTTATGTACCAGTCACAGTCATTGTGTTACTATGTATTTCTTTTCTCACTCAGTTTTGAGATGCACTAACTGGATGGGGTGTACCCATCCTCCATGGTTGGGTTTGGGGGCATGTCTTGTTGTCCGGGTTGTGGCGTCCCTGAGCGCTTGATGCAGCATCCAGATTGCATGCCTTAGGTATAAAGTTAATTGTGTTTTAATCAATTTTAATTGTTTTTTTTATTTTTGTGTGTATATATAGTTGTTGTTGTACTTTAACTCCCAGTCTGCTTTTGACAAAACACCCGTTGGTGTGAAATGCCTCATGAGTTTAGTCTTCCTGTCTCTCATACCCGTCTTAAGGACTAATAAAGGATTTACAATTTATTTCTACTGAGAAGACGTATGTCTTGTTTCTACTGAATGTTTAGTTAACACAATTTGTGTTTATATACCTATTGGCTAGTGGAGCCAGAAGTAGGCTTTATGTGTTCCTGCGCCCAGAAGAGGTAGAACATTTTATTGTCACTTGCATATAAGGTTGGAGACTGTCACATTGGTTTGTCATTCACTAACTGAAATACCCTAGGGTGTCTAGTTTTCAAAAATATATGGTTTGAGGGTGTAAAATACACAGGCCGGCTTCAAAAATGTCCTAAATGGGACATGGGTGCAATTTGTCTGCATGTCAAAATTCCAGGTTGGAAACCAAAAAGCACACCTCCCAACTGTGGATTTTTAGCACCCCAAAAACATGATAAACCTATGCATGGGTGGTATCACTGTTCTCAGGAGAAATAGTAAAATCTATTTAGCAACTATTTTTCATTATCATTTGTCGATGACTAAAAGATTTTTAAAATAGAAATCAAAAAATGTGTGTTTTTTTTATTTCTGCAAATGTGAGCAGGTTGCTGCTTTGGAACATAACATACCAGACCTAAAGAGGCAGCTGGCAAACGTGAGGGACATAGACAACATGGAGCAGATAAGATTTCTCTATTTCATTTGTTTTCTTAAAGTGCCAATAATAATAATAATAAACAGTGATTTTATTATTTGTATTATTTGTTAATGTTCAAGTAATGCTTCCTCTTGTGTATGAGGGGAGACAAGAATTTTTGGGGTAACCCAGGGAATTACAATGGTAGCAAATAAACATAGTGCCCCCTCTTGGTGAAGACTTAACTTTTATTATTTACAGTAAAATAACTGGTGCTCAGAGGACACTAGAAATGGAAATAAAGTGTAAAACCATATTTTAAACCAACAGTCTTGGTTGGAAATATGTAGGGCTGTATATATCAGACTGTTTTGTAAATTGAGCCTTTGAGCCCTTAAGCAATTATATAGCTGGCAATTTTGGGCTATTGGGCTAATAGCTGTATCCCCATAGAAGTCCCAGTGTAAGTTAGGGACCTGGATCCTAGTCTTATAGTCAGACCTCTATTTGAGGTGTGTTAGTAAGACAAACCTCAACTATAAGATGAGGGGTCTTTTTCAGAACATTTGCTCTTAAGAAAACATCAAAAATAATTTTTGGAAGACATTTTTCAATAACAATACAGAAGAGAAAATAATTGTGACAAAAAACATGAAAGGATACAATGAATAACTATCATCCAATAATATATTTTAAGTGTATATTAAAGCAGTACTATTTTATAACAGTGGTAACATTAAAATGTCATATGTGTCTTAAAAGGCTGGCATTTTTATTAAAGAATAAAAATCAAAATAATGATATTTTACCATGCGGTCTGGTGCAGGTCCAATGAAAAACTTATAGGCCATAGTGGCCCCTGACGCCCTGTTCCTGTTTTAGTAAGTCTACAGCAGCAGAGGGTGTCCTAAAGGCCAACTCACAAACTCAAACCTTTTCCAATACCGAGGGAGAACTGAAGTTGCTGAAACCAAGAGATGAGTCAAAATAATTTATGTAGACTTGGACAAATTGTCTGGGAGTTTCTTTTGTACAGGACCAAAAGATGTGGAATAGTGTATCTACCTGCAGGCACTCCCTGCAACCTGTATTAATTCTAGAGAAATGTTGTTTATAGAGCCTGGGCGGAGTCTGTGTTATTCCCTGCAGCGCCAATAGAAGCCCATGCCACTCCTCAACACTGTACTCCTGTTTCAGTTTTCTTTCCCATCCTGTCATAAAGTCTACTTTTGGACCAAGTTCCCCAGCAAAATAGGCATAGCAAACAGAGATAGTGTGTTTCCAATCAGGATCCAAGAGATAAATCTTTTCTAGCGTAAACATGTCAATTTTGTGCTCCTCCAGGCCCAATCAGAAACATTAAAATGTTCACTAATTAAATCAGAGGTGTCCAGACCAAATTTGGTCTGTAACTAGTCAAAAGATAAAAAATAAATAAATCATTAATACATTTGACAGAATGGGAAAGTCAATATTCCACATCTACATCAAGTAAGGTTGCAACAGGTTGCAACACCAACTAGGGGGGTAGCTCTGGATCAGGTAGTAGAAGGGTGTATTTTTTATACACAAAGAGACAAAAAAGGTGTGTGATCCCTCTCAAAGAGAACAGGCAAAAGCTGAAATAGCCAGCCCTATCAGACTAGTCCCACCCATACGGGCAGTATCCAAACTACTTTTCAGCCTTCATTGGCCTTGTCAGTGTGGGATGGTATCTCTCTAGGAGCAAGCGAGTCAGGAACTCACGTCGGGGCATGATCCAATAACTCACTGACACAAAAAAAAGGTGTGGGCTCCCTCTTAGCAAAAATGGGCAAAAGCTGAAATAGCCAGCCCGTAGCCATATAAAGGATACCTACTGTATTTCAGACTAACTGATTGCTTGCTTTTGGGATGTACAAGTGTTTTTCAGAAATGAATCCTGCTGGTTAAAAAAAGAAAACATTTATATTTTAAAAGATTTTTTAATTTGTATTACAATATTTTTAAATAGTATACCGTTTTTAAGTTCTATTAACACATTTGTCTCTTACTAAATTTACCAGAACTTTTTCAATATACAAAGGATGTATATTTTTGTCAGCAATTTCGGTTTAATCACAAGATGGTTAGTTTAATGGCAAGAGGAACAACCATGCTATTTCATCAGTATCATTGACCTTTGACTTGGTTATGACCAACATGTACAAAGAAAGCAAGTAATCAGGGTGACAAAAAACCTCTGTGCTACAGTATGTTGAATTCATTTGTTTTCAGATCAATTAATTCATGTGCGTCCTATGAGATCCTCTCCTTGATTCATTATTGGTTCCCTACATACACATATGAATCCTATATACTTAATGGAAGCATTTAGAATTATATTTAACCAGAAAAAATGGCCTTTCAGGCAAACAATTAATGTCTACGCAGGAAGATAAATTTCTCATGTGAAAAGAAATGTAGAATGTGTCCGCAAATACCATTTGGTCCAGCTAGTGTCACACCCACCTGGAGAGTCTTGGAGCGGATGAAACCCAATTTGCAGCGGAACAGCACTCCCTTACTATTACGACCCTTAGGAGCACTTGGAAGTGGGTCCCAAAGGGTCTGTGGTGGCGTGGAGGCCTTTAATAAAAATAATTTCCAGAAGGCAGCAGCAGGAAAAGCAAACGAAAATGCAGTAGACAGAAGTAAATGATACATCTTGAACTAGGTCAGAAAACAGGCTGTAGCAGCTGTCCAAGGAATCAGGGAGCAGGAACCAGGAACAGAAGCTGGAGCAGGATAAGCAAACGAAAATGCAGTCTTGCAGCAGACAGAAGTAAATGCTTAATCTGGATCTAGGTCAGGAAGCAGGCTGTAGCAGTTGTCTGAGGAATCAGGGAGCAGGAACCGGGAACAGAAGCTGGAGCAGAAAGAGCAAACGAAAATGCAGTCTTGCAGCAGACAGAAGTAAGAAGTAAAAAGCAAAAAGCAAAATAACCAAGCACTGACTGGAAGGTGTGCTGGCTTTAAATAGGTAGCTGGGATCACATGACCGGCCACCTCCCACCAGTAGGTGGGGCACACAGATGTTATATAAAGAATTCAGGGACTCAGCGCCATCTGGTTTTATTCCCTGGTCCATGACCTGTTCCTCCCCAATGGATCTTTCAGGAGCAGTGAGAGCTGCGATTCTGCCGCGAGGGCGGCGTGGACGCCCTGGGGCAGGTGAGTACCTAGCTGTGCCATGACAGCTAGTCTGTCCAATTTTCTTTTGCCTCTGGTCTTATCTTACATCTAGAATAATATTATGACTAGCTATCACAGAATTTACTCCAGAACCCAAATTTGCACTCACTGGACTTGCTTCAGCAACCACTCTGCACTCAGGACTTGCCCCAGCACGCATATTTGTTCTTAGAACTTCACTAGCAAATAAGTGTGCACTCAGGACCTACTCCTGCACTCATATTTATACTCACAGGACTCACATGATTTACCCCAGCACCCAGATTTGCACTCAGAGGACTTACTCCATTGGTACAGAATGTTTCCCCTCACGCTGCCCCACAAGATCTGCCATTGGCAGGTATATTAGAAATTTGAATCCCCTGCCAGTGACTGGGGATTCACCCCCCCCCCCCCCCAAATAAAATGGTGCCCCAAGGCGATTACAATAATGTACCTATCATTACAGTCAGAGGTATTGAACAGTAATCTCGAGACTGGTACATATGAATAAATCAAAAGCAAAGGATAACAAGATGGATGCCAGCAGTCTCCATTTTGTGTCAGTTTTTGGACATCCTTCTGTGTGTTCAAATCTTATTCTGTGTCCCTGAAGCTAAAAGAAAGTCCTCCACATTCCTAACTCTGTTATCTAGTATCACGGGAACAGATAAGGTGGGCATTGTTAGTGGTTTATGACTCTCATTGTATTTCTGAAGACACAGCTGTGTCTATATACATACAAGAGGTGAAGGGGGGCTTCTGTTCAGCTTGCTAGCCCACCCAAACTGACAGACACAGACACACTGAGATTACTTGGATTTTAGATTTGAAGAATATAATAAGGGTTATTTTAAACACACCCAGTTGATTCACATCGCTCATTAAAATATATATAATTATATCACACCTTCACTAATAAATATTTAAAGTATAGCTAATCCTACATATTAATTAGAACATTGTTTTTATTGTTTTATTAGTGTGGTATACATTTTGTTATACGTTTTTATCTAATGTCCAATGATAAGAATATTTACTATAATTTGAAATTGTATTAACACTTCTATATATTGCAAAATATATATTGTATTACGGTACATTATACTCACAATCCAGGTATAGCTATAAATCATGACATCATCTCATTTAAATTAAACACACCCATCCATTCAATTGGCTAGAAGTTACAGAAACAGGGTGTGAGTCTGAGATAAGGTTTGGTTGATAAGTTGATACTGGAGGTATTGAAAGGGGGACCTGATATACCTGAAGAAACCTGGAGAGACTGATTTGGGGAGAGCTGCCACTAGTGGGGTGAAAGATGGTAATGTTTTTGAAAACTTCTGGGGAGAACTCAGGAATATGAGGCTTTTAATAGCACATGTTCACTAGAACAATAGAAATCTCCATACCCATAGTATTGACCTAAGTCCCAGGAGTAACTCCCATCACTCAATTCTTCAATGGAAGGAGTCTCAGCTGCAAACCAACCTCTGCCGGTAATGTATAAATGTGGTAATTTGTTTCTGGCATAATCTAATTTTTATGGATGTAATTAGCATATATATTTGGGTAAATTTAACTTAAATCCCCCAATTTCTGGGATCTATATGTTTTAGCCTGGTGTTTATCTGTAATCTTTTCTGCAAAAGGAAGCCAGAGGAATATCCTATAGATATTACCTAGAACCATAAGTTCTTATAGTCTAGCTATTTACCCAAATATGTAATATCTAATCCCCAGAGATTATCTAAGATTCTCATTATTAAAGTCTAAGCTAGAACACATACATTATCATTTACCGAGCAGATTAAAGAATAGCCACCTTGAGTAGTTATATGATTTAGTAATATTACCTTACCTAAGCAGAGTATATGTTGGTAATTTGTAGGTAATTATGGTGTACTATTGATTTGGATCAAAGCAAACTTTGCTTTATTGTCTATCTACTCCTTCCAGATTGATCAACTAATGTGCTCTCCCCTAGAAGTAATTCACACCGGAGACAAAGTTTCTGATCAGTGAAAAACCTGAGGCAAACCTTTATTTTCCAGAGTGGGGGATTCCTTTTAAAGCAGGAATACGTCACAGTACAGTCATAGTTTAAAGATACAATGTACGTTCAACAATTGGCTAAAAGTTGAAGGGGTCTTCTTTAAGCCCACCCTACAGAATGTGATGTCATCTTTATAGAGTTCTCCCACCACATTCCAGCTCCATCTTGGTTACACGATGGGAGGGGTTAGTACCGGAAGCTGGTCTTTATAAGAATGTGTTACATGAGACTTGCTCCTTAGCAGGGGGGGAAGGGGTAGCTTGGATGGGAGGAGTTTCCATAGGAAGTAGCTTATTTGAACACATGTGTAAAAGATTAAACAGACAAAGGAATGCAATGCTTATACGTAAGCATCTGTAAGAAATTATGACCTTTTAGGGAAGTGTGCCAAATAAGACATAAACACAAATATATAATAGTAAAAGAGACATTGTATCCACAACAGTCCCCCCTATAAAATGGCTCTGTTTACTAACAGCCACTATCTCTAACCCTAATACTGTCCCAATAGAAAAATAACAAAAGGCTATCTTGCTCATCTGTCTGAACAGGCCTCGAACGCTTCACTGCGCGGGTGGCCCATAGCAGCTTGTCCACTACTTCTCCCGCCACAGACTTTTGCCCGTAGAGACAGACGCTATCCCTAAATGCCCTTAAGAGGAAGTAGCTGTTGACTTAGTGCGGTGGGACTGTAAGGGTGTATGTGGTGTTTCATAGTCTATGTCGTCAATCTCTTGGTGAAGGAAGGTCGGGGTGGTTTGATCGATTGTCTGATCAACTGTCTTTTGTAGGCATTTCCTAAGACAGGGTAACACACAACAAACAAGAAGAGCAAGGATGATTATCATTATTAAAATGGCAACACCTATTTGGGCTAGAGCACCTTGCCATCCAGACATCCATCCAAACCATTTTTCCCATGGATCCATGGCCCCAGAATTCCGTTTCAGTTCATTGGACAAACTCTTTAACTTTTCTATTGCCAATGTTACCTTACCATTAGGGCCTGTATTATTTGGGATATAGGTACAGCATGTCATGGTGTCTGGGAGTATTTTACATACTCCCCCTTTCTCTGCCAGAATCATATCTAAGGCCATTCTATTCTGGAAGGTCATCTGGGAAGTTGCTTGTAATTGTTCCGCCAAACCCTGGAGGGCATCTCTGGTATAATTCACAAACCGTTGCTGATTATAATATATGTAATTGATCCAATTTACATTTTTATTGGCCGTAATGATTGGGAAAATAGATTCAAACCCTGCGGACACTTCATCCCTTGCTTTGAATTCATTCGGCACCCCCCTTGGCACTCCTATGGCATCTATATAGATATGGGGATCAAAACTGCCTTTTAGAGGAGTATCTCTCTTTATTCTAGAATATAGGTGTAACGTACCTGGGGTATCTTGGTGTCCGTCAGAGATTATGTTTATAGGCATAATTACCTTAGCTAGAGCACATTCTCCCCACCATACACCTTCCAATCTAGTTCTAATCTGCATATCCCCACAAATCCAATATATGTCTCCAAGGGATCTTACGTGTTGCTGGATTAGGGCGGCTGGGATTGGGCTATATGTGGCACAGTACTTACCAGTGAAATTACCAAAGAATTGGCCTACCCCATCATATATACCGTAACAAGTGTAGTTCCCTGGATATATGGTGATACCTCTATCTGGCTTAACATCTTTAAGGATAATTGGGTATTCCTTTGTCCATGATTCACATTCCGTCCGGTCAGTTTTAATTGCAGTATAGAGACTTAGGAAACACATCTCTATCTCCGGAGGTATGTTCAAAGGGACAGTACCTAAGTGAGGCCTCGCTCCTCCACAGACATAGCAGTTAGATCTGTTGTGTTTGTTAGCATTATATCTCATCCACTCAAGCCATAAGTTAGTATCAAAGAAACCTGTCTCTACAGCCATAGTGTCCTCATACGTGGGGTTAGCTATAGCTATCATGTCTCTTAAAGTTTTAATGTGTGGCTTAAGAGGATTAATAGTCATGTGCGCGGCATCTACCCATTCAGGTGAGTCATACATGTCCCGTAAGTAAAAGGTCCCCTGTTTACTGTATGAACCTCCTCCTTTCCAGTACATTCCCATTACATATTGCCCAGCATCCCCAGGACTTGGATGTTCTATGTTCAAAGCTAATTTTATAGGTGTCGCTCCCCCTGGTTTCCTGAACGTCATTCTTTTCAGTAAGGACTCCCCATTTTCATCCAATCTGTCTAAGGCACTTTGTGGTCTATAGCCCCAGGCAGGTCCTGTATTCCAACCTGCTGCCTTCCACGAACTACACTCATATCCCCAATAGTCATCAGTCACACATATGTATGGGTCCTTTATGTTAGGTATATCTTTGTACACTGTTGACGACAATGACCATGGAAATGTACAATTTACGACATCACAATAATCAAACGTAAATGTGGCTACCCGTGTACTAGAAGAATTGTACCAAAATGTGTAAACATGATTGTCCTTGGTTATAGCAACTTGTTGGGCTTTTATCAGACCTAGCAGCAAGAAAAAATACACAAAATAATTCATGTTATAACAGAATCTGCTTCCTCTGGAGCTGTAACCTTCTTGCAATGTGAAGCGTGTATCCAAGTGCTCTTTCCGGCCAATTTAACTGAGGTAGCTGTGGTTAGAAGAACTTGGAACGCACCATCATATCTGGGTTCAAGGGTAAGTTTTCTCAGGAACTTCTTAACCAGAACCCAATCACCAGGAAGCAACCTGTGTGTGCCTGTATCAGACTCTGGATCTGGAATTGAAGAGAAAACTTGAGCATGTATTTTGTTTAAAGTTTGAGAAAGAGCAGTTACATAATTAACCATAGTATCTGATTGCAGTTGGAGTTGTTGGGGAAAGTAACAACCTAACCTAGGGGCTGAACCAAACAAAACCTCATAGGGGGACAGGTTAAACTTCCCTCTTGGTGTGTACCTGACACTAAACCGAGCTATGGGAAGACTCTCTTGCCAGGGTAAGTTAGTTTCTTGAGCCATCTTAAGCATTCTGGCTTTTAAGGTGCCATTCATGCGTTCTACCTTACCACTACTCTGTGGGTGATAGGGTGTGTGGAATGCAAGGGTCACCCCCAGTGCTGCCCAGACTTCCTTAGTCACTAGTGCTGTGAAAGCCGGGCCCTGGTCACTTTCAATCACTTCAGGAACTCCATATCTGCAGACGATTTCAGTGAGCAACCGCTTGGCAGTGGTCTTGGCGGTCATATTAGTAACCGGGAAAGCTTCTGGCCAGCCTGAGAACATGTCCACCAGAACTAGGGCATATTCATATCGGCCACTCTTTGGCATCTGAATGTGGTCAATTTGGACTCTCTGGAATGGGTAGTGTGGCTTCGCCAGGTGTTTTGAGACAACTTTCTCCAATTTTCCTGGATTGCACTTGGCACAGATAGCACAAGACTTACAGTAGGTTTTAGTCAGAGTGGTAATACCTGGTGCTTCGAAATATTTAGTAATTAAAGAGTTCATAAGAGTCTTAGACAGGTGCGCTGCTCCGTGGGCCCACTGAACCACAGGCGGATACATACTTTTGGGTAGACAAAATTTGTGGTTGCTAGTATACACTCCATCCTGTAAGGTTGCTCCTTTCTGTTTCCAGCTTTCCTTTTCTTCGGGACTTACAGCTGCTTGCTGTTCCTTCAAAAACTTGAGATCCGTAGGTAAGGTTTGCATGGGAAAGATAGGAATTTCCTCACCGGACACTCTTCTGTCCACTTCCCTTGATTCACATGCAGCATCTTTGGCGGCTTGGTCAGCTTTATGATTGCCACACGTTTCTTCCGAATTCCGTCTTCCATGGGCTTTTACTTTCAATATTGCCACTTCTTCAGGAAGGAGTAAAGCATCCATCAATTCCTTGATAGCTGTACCATGTTTAACTGGTGTACCGGTTGCTGTCAGAAAACCTCTTGTCTTCCATATCAGTCCAAAGTCGTGTGCTACACCCAGAGCATATCTGTAAATATTAACACGCTTCCCTTCAAACATTTGGCATGCTACAGTGAGAGCTTTTAGCTCAGCTTCTTGAGCAGACATAGAAGGCGGAAGTGGGGATGCTTGAAGTACCTGATCCACGGTGGTCACGGCAAATCCAGTGTGGTATCTTCCTTGTTCATCTGCAAATCTGGAACCATCCACAAACAGTGTACAGTCAGGATCTGGCAAAACTGTTTCATGTACTGTGGGAAGATGGGTTGTTTCCATCTTCATCTGTTCAAAGCAGTCATGTGGAACATCTGGGTCAGGATCTATGGGTGGGGCATCTTCACATATTTCTGTGTGATGTTGCGGGTAACCAGTAGTCTCACAATTCACAGTTCGCTTGGTTACACCTTCTGTGGAGAGTTGATCTTGATCTTTTGTACTCCATGCTTTGGCTAATGGACCAAGTTCCTTCCATGAGATATCTGGAGACTTAGTAATAGAGACATGAGGAACTGCCATCTCCCAATGGTGGTACATATGAGTCACTTCTGTGGGTAATTGGACTAAAACCACAATGTTGCCTTTTGAATCACAGAACATGTCTGTCAAAGTGAGACGCACTTCAATCAACTGAAACAGTTCTTCTTCATACCGGGAGTCAGGCCCCGGAACATCTCTGAACCACATAGTGCAATGCCATAGAGAAGATGGCTGCTCGTCATGTGGTACTGTGGGCATATGGACATCCAGATCAAGGAAGGCATCAGGATCAATGTCCAGACTGTACCAATAGTGTGGTACTCCCCCCTTGGGAAGAGGCAGAAGAGTGGCAGGATTCAAAGTGTATCTGTGTAGTAAGGAGACATTATCGGGTAGCAATAAAGTTTTGAAGACGAGGTCTCTGTGTAGAGAGATGTTTAGGCTGAATTGCAGGGTTATATAAAGAAAACATGAAAGGATTAGATTTCTTGTGCTGGGGCAATTAGATCGACTCTAGGCCTTTAGCAACCAGGAGGAGAGTATCCAGGGGAATAATCCTGTACTCGGGCCGGGATAGGATTAGGCCTTTCCTTATAGGTTCTTTAAGGCCTGCAACGAAAGCAGCTGCTAGCATCTGGGTGTGGGCCTTACTACATGTATTGAAACCCAGATCAGAGAAGGTTTGAGTTAACCTAGAATTAAATCTTTCAACCGTTTCTGATTTGTCCTGAACAATATCATTGATCGAAGTAGCCTGATCAGCCAATTTATCTTGAGCCCATGCATGGAGCTGTTCACAAAATGTGATACCAGACTGAAAATCTGTGTCAGTAGTGAGACGGGCATCATCAAAGCTCTTTTCCATTATGGGCCAGTAGGCATCCCCTGCTTTAATCTCACACAGACTTAACAAATCGCGCCATGCAGCAGAGTATGTTTTACGGATCTGAACGATCCGTCTGTAAAAGGGCATGGGCTGTTTCTCTGGGTCTGGAAGTGAATTCACCAGGGTTGCAGCTTGGGATGGATTAAAGGTAACATACATCACAGGGGCTCCCCCCATACCCTGCTGGGTTCTGCCAGGACCTGCTAGGGGCATACAAGGGTGATTGTTTGATGGCTGTCCCTCCTGGATATTACCATCATTGTGGAAACCGGCTATTTCAGAGCGAATGAAACCTGGAACTGCTGACTCAAGGGGAGGAACTGCATTATTAAACTGGGGCGAAGCAAAGTGTGAGGTATTGGGATAATGGCCTGATGCAAAGGGGGATGAGGAAGGAAGACAGGCTGCTGCAGCAGGAACAGGTGAACCAACAGTCATAATAGGGAAAGATACACTGGGGGCAGCCATGATAGGGGCAGGACTAGAAGAAGAGATAGGGGTGAGGGAGGAAGTGACCATCATGGAAGGGATGGGTGTGGCAGATACAGGAAATTGTGGCAATGAATGGGCAGAAGTGGAAGCAGCCAAAGGAGAGGTAAGGGCGGAAGTGACAGGGAGAGGTGGAAGGAATTGGGCGGGGACAGAAGAAACTGGAGCTGAAAGAGAGGGTGTATCCACAGAGACAGGCAAGAGAGAAGAATGCAAGGCAACAGGAAGGGAAGGCGTGACTGGGTTTTGAAGTGGAGAAGGAATGGGGGCTGGGAAATAATAGGATCCGTCTGTCCCAAGGACAGGGTACAAGGGGGTAGGAACTGGAGAGGATGTGCTCACAGGTGTGGGCTGAGTGGGGGCTCTAGAGGTAGCCATCTTCCCTTTGTGCCAGGCTCCATCATAAGGAGGGGGATGGGAAATGTTTGTAACAGTTCCAACAAAATCATCTCTCTCATGATATACAAAGACTTTCTGCCCCTTTACATCTATTTCCTCCTCAATCCAGCCCTCCTTCTTAATCCTTTAGCCACTTTATACCAAGCATCTGCAGCTTTCATTAATCCATTATCCAACAATATCCCATTCATATCATGTAAAGGTTTCCTCCACTCCTCCGCCTGCAGTCTGCCCTGAGGAGACATAGTAATTCCACAAATCTTAACAATTTTATCTAATTTTCCTACAGCTAATTTCCCAGCTCTTTCCCTCACAAGATCACAGGCCAACCGACCTTGGAAGGAGCTAACATTTGATTGACCCATGTGCACACTGTAATATTACTGGGAAAAGTAACTGGAAAAGAAATGCAAACTATTCCTGAACAAACCGAAACCTGTAAACTATAAATTCAAGACCAAGGAAAAGGGAATATAAACTTACAAGGAAACCGATTACAGTAATTAGAAACAAAAGAATCAAACCGTGCACACACAAAAAAAAAACAAATTACTGTATTTGCTCGATTATAAGACGAGGTTTTTTTCAGAAAAAAAAATCTGAAAACTACCCCTCGTCTTATAATCGAGGTCTTCTTATAATCTGACCTCAAATTGAGGTCAGATTATAAAACATGGATCCAGGTCCCCAGCAGAGCTGCAGGGGACCTGGATCCCCCTCTCTAGCAGCAGGGGATGTCTGCGCAACGAGCGCAGACTCCCCTGCTTCCACCCGGCACGACCGCCGGGGCTTCTGTGAAGAAGCCGGGTACTTCCGCTTTCGTCACAGAAGTCCCGGCGAGCGTGCCGGGCGGCAGCAGGGGAGGTCTGCGCTCATCGCGCAGACTTCCTCTGCTGCCCCACTAGCCACCAGGGATCAAGGTAAGGGAAAGGGAGGGAGGGCGGCAGAGAGACAGTGGGAGGGAGGGAGGGGGGCAGAGAGACAGGGGGGAGGGAGGGGGGCAGAGACAGAGTCAAGGGGAGGGAGGGGGTTAAGAGACAGAGACAAGGGGAGGGAAGGGGTTAAGAGACAGAGACAAGGGGAGTGAGGGGGTTAAGAGACAGAGACAAGGGGAGGGAAAGGGGTTAAGAGACAGAGGCAAGGGGAGTGAGGGGGTTAAGAGACAGACAAGGGGAGGGGGGAGAGAGAGAAAAATGGGGGCAAGGGAAAGAGAAAGGCAGCATTGGCACATAAAAAGAAATAAAAACTAGAAATACATTTTTTGATATTATAATTTTTTTATTAAAAAAGCAATTTACATATGAATATATACAAGTTGAACTTTTTTCCTATAGGGTAGTCTTATATTCAGGCTTTTAGTTTTTTTCCTAATGGAATATCCAAAGTTTGGGGGGTCGTCTTATAATCAGGGTCGTCTTATAATCGAGCAAATACGGTACTACTGCTTAAACACCAAGAAAGAAGGAGGGGTGAACAGCAGTGAGGGGGAGAAGGACAGTTTTCGGCCAACACAAAGGATTTTTAACCATGTGACTGCTGCAACACACCAAGAAAGAAGGAGGGGTGAACAGCAGTGAGGGGGAGAAGGACAGTTTTCGGCCAACACAAAGGATTTTTAACCATGTGACTGCTGTAGCACACCAAGAAAGAAGGAGGGGTGAACAGCAGTGAGGGGGAGAAGGACAGTTTTCAGCCAACACAAAGGATTTTAACCATGTGACTGCTGTAGCACAGCTCACCTAAAGACAAAAGATAGAATAGGAGAGCAACAAGACATAGACTTATAGTTCACAATGAACATATATGGTACCCAAAAACAAAACATATACAGACAAATACACAATACACAGCTGTAATTAAATTACAAACACCTTAAACTAAATGCCGGCTAATAGTAAAAAACTCAGGTCACACACGCACTCAATTTCACATACAATATCTGCCGATGCCTGTTTGTATTTCTGTTTACCAACAAAAACCGCTCAAGTTTCTTAACCAAGCAGAGCAAAGAAAAACACCCAATCTTCAAACTAAAGTTGAGCAAAATAAAAAAAACACTCAAACTTATTTTCTTAAGAAGAGCCAATAATGCCGAAAACACCCAATCTTCAAACTAAAGTTTGAGCAAAATAAAAAAAGCACTCAAACTTATTTTCTTAAGAAGAGCCAATAATGCCGAAAACACCCAATCTTCAAACTAAAGTTTGAGCAAAATAAAAAATCACTCAAACTTATTTTCTTAAGAAGAGCCAATAAACCACTCAAACTTCTATTCCCGAAGTGAGCTAAATAACACCATTAAAATCTTAACCGAGTTTTTTCCTTAATGGTAAGCAAGTATTACAACAGAAGTACAACAGATTCTCAGGCAAGCAGACTCTTCCACACATAAAACACACACTCATGGATGACTAAGGCAGTAGATAGACAATTGACAGGTTCTATTCAAATAAAGGGGACATTTGGACAAACTATATACCTGTTCAGTAGTTATCCACGAGAAGCCGGGCGCAGACACGGATTGCAGGCCAAGTCCAGAGACAGGAAAATATATATAGGTAATTTACCATATGCAGAGGTGATCAGGCTCCTTGTTTTTTCCAGTCTCTGGGGGTCTCCTCTCCGGTCCTCAATGCGGCTTCCGTAGCAACAGAACCCAAATGTCCCTGTTCGGGCGCCAACTGATTTGGATCAAAGCAAACTTTGCTTTATTGTCTATCTACTCCTTCCAGATTGATAATCTAATGCGCTCTCCCCTAGAAGTAATTCACACCGGAGACAAAGTTTCTAATCAGTGAAAAACCTGAGGCAAACCTTTATTTTCCAGAGTGGGGGATTCCTTTTAAAGCAGGAATACGTCACAGTACAGTCATAGTTTAAAGATACAATATACGTTCAGCAATTGGCTAAAAGTTGAAGGGGTCTTCTTTAAGCCCACCCTACAGAATGTGATGTCATCTTTATAGAGTTCTCCCACCACATTCCAGCTCCATCTTGGTTACACGATGGGAGGGGTTAGTACCGGAAGCTGGTCTTTATAAGAATGTGTTACATGAGACTTGCTCCTTAGCAGGGGGGGAAGGGGTAGCTTGGATGGGAGGAGTTTCCATAGGAAGTAGCTTATTTGAACACATGTGTAAAAGATTAAACAGACAAAGGAATGCAATGCTTATACGTAAGCATCTGTAAGAAATTATGACCTTTTAGGGAAGTGTGCCAAATAAGACATAAACACAAATATATAATAGTAAAAGAGACATTGTATCCACAACACTATCATTAACCATTTTAAATACTAATCATTATCAATGTACGTTGTATCTAAATAAAATGCATGGTCATCTTATGGTCAGAAACGTACTGCATAGTAAATTATTTTACATGCATGTTGATATAGGTACAGAGCTGCATAATTCATGTTTTGTCCTACTTACTTATGTTATAAGTCATACATGTGAATTAAGATTAACATCTGTTGAAATTGTATTTTGTTGTTATGCTATTTCGCTTACCGTTTGATCTTTATTCTATATTCAATAAATTCATTATTATGTTATTAATAATTGTTGCATTGTATTTACTTTTGTAAAAACATCATCCAAACTCTCACATACAAAACAAATTCTTGATATGGGTATTTTTAGTCGGACCCATATATATGAATCATCAATTTTCATATTTTTTTATGATTCATAATTAATAACTCATATTCATATTTTTAGGGTTATTAAATATCCGACATTACATACAATGTCTAATACTGATTATTAATTTTATTCATATATATCTGGACAAAGTTTTGACTAAATTGTAAAACAAGTCAAATCACTCCACGATAACTGCCCTCTTAAAGGTGACCAATGACATTCAGAGTGGCATGGAGAGGGGTGAACTCACAGGTGCAGTTTTCCTAGACTTTGCAAAGGCCTTTGACACGGTTGATCATGAGCTGCTGCTAAACAAGCTAAGTTGTTCCGGTGTAAATGAGAGGTCGCTCTGCTGGTTTCGTTCGTACTTGTCTGATAGAACTCAATATGTGTCCATGGCTGATACTGCCTCCCTCCCGTTGCCAATCAAGTGTGGAGTGCCTCAAGGATCTGTTCTTGGGCCTCTGCTATTCTCGCTATTTATAAATGATCTACCCTCGGTGTGTGACCTGGCTCGTGTGCATATGTATGCTGATGATACGGTCATTTATACGTGCGGTACTCAACTATCGCAAGTCGAGTCCGTGCTACAGGATCAGTTTTCTAAAGTTGAAAATTGGATAGCTAACAACAAATTATTCCTCAATGCTGAAAAAACTGTGTCCATGTTGTTTGGGACAAATGTCAAACTACTTAAATTAAACAATCCTCAATTAACCATCAAGACCAAAACCAGTTATAACCTGACCCAGGTAAACTCATATAAGTATCTTGGCATGTGGCTAGATCCAAACCTATCTTTTGGTCTCCATATTGATAAGCTTGTGTCAAAGCTATATCCTAGAATCGGCTTTCTGTATAGAAACAAATCTAACCTAGATTCCACGGTAAGGAAACGTATTGTGCAGCAAATGTTACTGCCGATCTTAGATTATGGAGATGTTGTGTATGATTCTGCCCCGCAGACCCATCTCGGTAAACTCGACACTATGTACAATACATTGTGTCGTTTTGCGCTACAGTGTGATTATAACATGCATCACTGTAAAATGTTAAAAGAGTTAAACTGGCTGACGCTTGCCTCCAGGCGTGCTCTCCACCTAGCTTGCTTAGTGCATAACCACTTCTCTGGAACGCTCCCCCCCTACCTGAGTGTTATGCTTGCTCTTACTCCCTGCACATCCCACAATCTTAGATCCTGCACCAACCCTTCACTAGCGATTCCCCACTTCAAAAAGGAAGCAGGTAGAGGTGCGTTCTCTTTCAGAGCTCCTCATATGTGGAATAGCATTCCTGTTTCTGCTAAATCATCATCTACTCTAAGATCCCTGAAAATAAGTATCTCCCAAATCCTCAAAACAGATTGTACCTGTTATTAGTTTACAAACTCTTTCGTATACTGTACATGTTGTTCCTTTTTGTATCAATAATGATTTACCCTGTATGTTCTCCTTCCAACTTGTTTAATATATGTATGTATGTATTTTTGAATCGACTGTTAAATGTGTAACTCTGTGTAACTCCATTCTGGACTGGGTCCCCAGGACATACTTGAAAACGAGAGAAATCTCAATGTATTTTTCCTGGTAAAACACTTTCTAAATAAAAGTTAATCTGTCATATTAAATTAGAAAAAAAAAGACATAGCCCATACAAATACAGTGATATTAAAGGCTATAACAAATGAAGAAGCGGGGGAAATGTAGTTGGAGAGAGTAAAAAGGCAGATGGGAAGACAAGAAAAAAAAATGCAGCAGAAGAACAGAGATTAATAACAAAAATGCTGTAAGGGAGTGGAGACAAACATTGGGTAGAGAAGGCGAAGAAAGTCAAAAGGGGGAGGGGAGGTTACATTCTTTAGCAGAACATGGATTGTGATTACAATTTAGGAGTCACCAATTTCACAACTTTTCAAGTGCTGTGCTTAATATTATGGCACTCAAACTGTAAATGGTTCATTGGATATTACAAGTTTTCTGTTCTAAAGGCTACTGAAATTCTAAATTACAGTTCTGAATTAATTTGAGTTAATATGGTTATGTATGGTTTAACAAAAAAGAAAGGATCAATGTTAAGAAAAAATAGAATAATGCATGGGACTATTTTAAAACTTGAAATTTGTGACACAAATAATATTAATGGTAATAACTATAAACATAAATAGATCTGTTAACATAAATAAACCACAAACAAAACACACACATCAGCAGATTTCCAAACATTAAAATAATAAACATACCGTTTTCTGAGAGCAAAACTCATTATGAAGAGTTAGAAACATGCTGCAGTCATCATATTCTATTTTGCACTTGATTGGTTAACAATTTATTCCTAAATTATTTAACAAAATACATGCACATTCTGTGAGGTTAAATTAACACATACATGCTGTATGTATTAAAAATATATACTTCCATAATGTCATACTTTGTAATTTGGACATTAGAACTTAACTGCATAACCAATAGTGTCTTGTCTTTATTATGTTCTTAACATCCCCTATAAAAAAGGAGACTGTGGTGGTACTATACCTCTTCTAAATGAAATGCTGGAGCAGATTTTTTTTTTTTCATTCTAACCTTCTGTGTTGCTACATGAATGCTGGTACCCACTTACAGGGATGCCAGATGATCAGTGCAGAATAAAGGTCCCAAGAGAACTCATCATGTGGTTCTCTATGCCCTGTGATGTCACTAGCAGATGGCATGGGTACCAGCTCTGGCAGTTGGCATCAATGTCAGTTTTTTTTAGAGATCAATGAGACACACATATCTAAAGACTTGGAGACGCAACACTCGGACTGATCTGGAAGGTGGAACAAATATGAAAATTGATTTTGATTGAAATAAAACTTGCAGGTAATTCACAACAGTTCTATTTCATAAAATCCTTTATCATTTATTTTTTGCATGCAAGGTTTAAAAGATATTGTTACATACTGTTCATCTTCTAGCATTTTTTTGTGATGTAATTTTAGCATGATATAATTGTCATGCCATTCAGCTACAGATTAAGACTAAAAGAAATTGGTTAGGACTAAATCAAAATGCAAGTAAAATAAGATCATTGATTTTATCTGCTGAGGTTTATTGCATATTCATGACATTTTTAATAATTGGATAGAAATAAAAATGTTCTCAGTGTTTAAGGTGATTTTAGTTCACTTGTGTTAACCATTATTAATATTGTTCAATAACATTATATTTAGAGCACATTTTATACAAATATTATATTTTATGTATATGTCAAATGAAGGCAGCAGTTATATGTAAAAAAAAATATATAAATAAATAACTTCACTCATCATTTCCCTATTTCTTGTAACTAAATAAATTGGTAAATCTATGAGTTTCACATTTACTGATAATATTGTTAAATAAGAGTATTCCTAGGGAAGTCTGCTTTGTTATTAATGTAGACAATATTCAGTGTTTGTATTGAATGTTTCAGCAATGACCCATGAAATGAGCAAAAAAAATAATGCAAACAGATTCAGCTGACAAGGCAAAACTGAAAATGTGTTTGGCTTATATTACATTATTTAATGTTTTAGTGGGTAGGGACTGGAAATAAATATTTTTGGAATTTGGATATGCATTCAAATGTTAGAATGTCAGTCTTTTGCCTCTCTACTGAACATTGGTATTGTAGGAATTCAGTAGGTTTAACTAGGGGTTTTCCAGCCTGTGATTAACCGATCAATATAGATTTTGTGATTTGAAATGATGTCTCCAGTTACTTTTTGTCACTTGTTATAAATTCAAGCTGTGACCTATATGTATAGTATAAGTATGAGTATTTGGCTGGTCTAGTTATGTATTCCATGGCTCTAAACTCTATTCTATCATTTTTCTTAGGTAATTTGTTTCTGAGCAAAAATGTTAACACTTCCCTTTGACGAACCTGTGGTAATGACAGAATCTCAGATATGTAAAAAATGTTCAAAAAATGATGAGCAGAAAGTAGGGAAAATGCCTGAAGACTGTGCAAAACAGCTAGTATTCCATGGAAAAAATATCAAAAGGACACATAAAGAGGAAACAGAGCGCGAAGAAGAAGAAGAAGAAGAAGAAGAAGAAGAAGAAGAAGACAAACGAGATGAGGAAGACAAGGAGGAAGAAGATGAAAATGGTTTGCCAAGGAGGAGGGGACAAAGGAAAAAAAAAATGACAAAGGTCAGAATTGAAAGAATAAAAGTGAGAAGGTTAGAAGCTAATGCAAGAGAAAGGGGTAGAATGCATGGGCTCAATGATGCATTGGACAATTTAAGAAAAGTTGTACCATGCTATTCCAAGACACAGAAACTGTCTAAAATAGAAACCTTAAGACTGGCTAAAAACTATATTTGGGCTCTCTCTGAGATACTTCGAATTGGGAAGAGACCTGATTTGCTCACTTTTGTGCAAAACTTATGCAAAGGTTTGTCTCAGCCGACCACAAACTTGGTGGCAGGCTGCCTGCAGCTTAATGCCAGAAGTTATCTTATGGGTCAGAGTAGGGAGACGATGCATCACATAAAATCCCCATATACCTCAATTTACCCCCCCTATCACAGCCCTGAACTTAGCACCCCCCATGCGCATGGGATTCTTGACAATTCTAAGGCAGTGAAACCATACAATTACTGTAGTGTTTATGAATCCTTTTATGAAAGCACTTCTCCTGAGAGTACAAGCCCTCAATTTGAAAGTCCCTTGAGCCCTCCTTCCATGAACTATAATGGGATATTTTCCCTGAAGCAAGAAGAGGCCTTGGACTATGGGAAAAATTACAATTACGGCATGCATTATTATGCAATGCCAAGCAGGGTTCCCCTCGGGCAGAGCACTATGTTCAGGTTGCCTACAGACAGCCACTTCACTTATGACTTCCATCTGCGCAGCCAGGCTCTCACCATGCAAGATGAATTAAATGCAGTTTTTCATAATTAATGAGGAAAATGAATATAAACTGTGGTCATTCACTTCACCTTATCTAATTAAGTTAAAGCAGATGCTTGTTCACGAATAATTGACACGCTTGATTAAGGTATCACTCCAATCTTGAGAATGCGTTTTAAACTTCTGTGGTCTATTTTTAGTGACCCTTTGTAAAAAGCTAAATCCTTTGCCATATTTTTAAATATTATTATCAATCCTTTTTTGCAATTGATAAATCAAGACTGTGATTTGTTTATGCACTAACACAATATTTTATGTTTCTTTGTTTATCAATGTTGACATTCTGAAGCTAAATAAAGAAATATGCTAAATATCAAGCCAATGTCTATCTTAATTGTATACAAATTATCAAAATCAATCACATGCTAACCCTTGAAGCACAACACTTGTGAGAAGCAAATTGCTTTACAATGATCACACGCACACATGCCACTCATAGGGTTAAACCGTATTCTAATGAAGGAGCTACTAAAATTAAATGTCTTGCAGACCTCCTCACTTGTGAGCATCTTTGAGACTGCATACAAATACTGATTTGAATTATGCTCATGAAAAGTCAAGATTAAACAAAAAAAAGTTATTAAAAAAAATAGATGGGACATTACCTAAAGATGCTAAACACTGTCATTGTATGGCAACAGATGGCCAGGGATTCAGTGTTTTGAAGATTTTGAATTCTTAATTAATAGTTTTCACAGACATCTCACTAAAATGCAACACTATTCTGCATATTTAAAAAAAGGCCATGAAGAGATAACTTTTTTTGACTACATATGTTCATATTAACTAAAATAATGCTTTCAGCATACCTTTTCCTTAATAACAAAGACAAGTAATACTTCTGTAATAATGTGGGAGAAATAGGTTTGTTGTTTATTGTATTGAGAAAAAAACTTTGTAACGAATCGTTTTTTGATATCCACAGAGAACAATGCAAACTGTTTAGATTTACAATGTTGTTTACAAATACTGCATTACATTATTAAATATTACACATACTGAAAATGCACAAAATATATATACTCTGATAAATGGTATAAAGTGTAAAGTTTAGATAAAAACAAAACAAACAACGTCTTAAAAATTCTGAACCGTGCATACATATACAATAACAATGTGCATATCAGCAGATACATGTTGAATAATTATTGATTTTATTTTGGTTTGTGTTCAACAATGTTAATTATTGGAACATGACTAGTTGCAGAATGAACAAAATCTTCTGCTCTGTTCATAAGTTTGATTATATCTTTGTACAAATCTTGTTTTTTCAATAATTATTTTAAACAGATCAGTTAATATTTATGTTTGAAAAAGGCCTAGGATAGGAAACGTGTTTATTTGCCTTCAACAAGTAGACTGATTCATGTTCACAAGACACAAACATGCTATATGTTTTATAGCCATAATGAATTAGATGTAAATTATTGACTAATGCAAAAGTATTTTACAGACCACACCAAATTCGAACACTTTATTAATAATACTATGTAATTAAATGTTTTTTAAATTTAAAAGTTCATAATGCAATTTATTAAGAAATAATCTGTATATAAATTCACCCTGGGAGGAAACATATCCCACTTAATCCTAAAAAAAGGATTTCACAAGGAATACAAATCCAGTGGAATGAAATTGACATGCCATCTGACCACAGAAAGCAACCATAAAACATCTCTTTTGGCCAATAGTTACATTAGTTGTGCAACATTATTGATTTAATAACATACTATAGAGTAAAAATAAATTGGATGTAATTAGGTCAAATTAAAATTTGAGGATTGAATGCAATTTTGTTTGTTTACAAAATTGAGATGCTTTTAATTCATGCACATGAAAAAATTATTGAAGTTACATTATAAAATGATAAATGGCAATAGGAACATTGTTGCAGATTTTATAATTATACAGCATGCCCTGCAGAAATATGAGATTGTTTTACAGTGATGCCATTTTGTCATTAAACATACAATAAGCCAAAATAACTATACAAATAATTTTTGCTACATGGCCTTAAGTCGGTTGCTTGAATTTGAACTGTAAAGGCTCTTTTTTATTGTTATTATAATACATTTTAAGGTAACTGTAAAGGCAAATCAGAATGAGATTAGAGTTGATACATGTTAATAAGAATCTGATCATTTCATGCAGCAACAGTCTATTATCATTGTGATAATTATTACACTTGGGAAATTTGTGCTTTTCACTTTATAAACTATGATAAAGAGAACCTTTTTATATAATATAATTATTTAATATAATTTATACAATTTGACCAATTATTGTTAATATCATTGCACTTGAATAATTGTCCAAACACTCTATTATTTGTTAATGCATGTAGTCAATACACATCAATACATATTAATTGAACTGCAATTACTATTTCCATGTCATAGTTTTGCTCATGCAATGGAAAGCATTTAAAGGGCATACCATTATTTCTGCCCCAAAATGTTACAATGGGTAAGATTGCATAAAATGATGATGGGCTAAGTGTACTATATCTATACTGCAGTATAACCTGTTTACTGTATATATATATATATATATATATATATATATATATATATATATGTGTATATATATACATATATACCACAAATGCATGCACATCTTACATACTATGCACTGTGAGCCTTGTTGTAAGTCTGATGTAGTTTAAATATTAAAAGTTATAAGGATCAAACACTTTCATTTTTTTTTAGTTATTTGATTTGTAATCTACCCAATGAAACCAAGTGTTGAAATATTTGTTGGTATCATGCCACTTGCCCTCCATTATTCTTGTCACATCAACTTTGTTAATCAAATCAGTCAAAGTATGGGGTAAAATGATTTCCACTTTATATCAATTAAAGCTTTTACCTAATTTAATAAGTCTGTAAGAAAAGTCCTTTTGTATTTTTAATAGACACATTTTTTAATGCAAATAAAAATACAGCAGGATCACCAGATAATGCTTGATCAATAATTTTGATCAATTTAAATGAGGTTGCTGACTAGAAAGGTATAATGTGGTGACATTTCCCTTCAATACAAATTACAGTTCTCGTATAATCTTGGTAATTTACTATAAAATATGTTTTTGTTACTGGGGTCTGCATCAAAAGGTCCTGGTAACCCTTCATTTCATAATCTTGCAAAATCAAGTAATCTAACAGAAACCAGCGCATTCAGCATTTTCTAAACTAAACATATATGCCTTATTAACTGTTCAAATTCAAATAACTTGTTAAAGAATATATTTAATTTATTATGAATCTGTTTACTCATTTTAATATAGTGTTGTAACTGACTGTAGTTAGATTTAATTCTGTCTGATCTAACTGCCAAAGGTTTGATTTTATGTTTTGTATAAAGTAGCTCTAATTCATCTGAAATAAAAATACGTTTTTATTTTTGAGCTTGTGGTCACATGGCTACATTTTATGTAACCTAATATAATACTTGTTTATTTATTCCAGTCTACTTATAGATATTCTGTTTAATAGCTGAAGCTGCCTTGTTAAAAAGCAGCAACGATGAAACATAAATCAGGATGTTGGGATGTTATGATCTTTTTTCCATTAAAATAAAATGCATATGCATATGAAACTGGAATAAAACTGTTCGTACTAGTTAACATGATAAACGAAAGCAAAATATAGCAAAATGCTGGTAAATGCTAATGATGAATAAAATGAAGGAAGTTGGCATAAATGAATACAAAAGCACATTTGTAAAGCTTTTCCATTGGGAATTGTTACAGTAGATTAATTTTGATTCTTGGAACAGCAGTTGGTGCCAGTTTCACTTCTATAGACTGTTTTTTCCTGAACAGTGATATTATTAAATTCATTAAATGTATGTCTATGTAATTAATATAATCAGAATACCTAAATAAATGAGCATTACATATAATTAGGGTTCATTTTACCAAATTAAATTAGAAAATGTATACAGTCGATTTTTCTACAGAATACCGATACTATTTCTAAACAATATATTATTAGAATTTAGAAAACAAAATGAAAAAAGGTGTACTGTTCATTAGCTTTATAGCACAATTTAAATTTCGGCATTTTGCAGTACTTAATGCCTACAGCAAAATATTCTGAAGACGCAGTTAACATGTATCATCAGTAACAATAACAAATATTTATTATAGCAAGGAGTTACCTCTGATTGATATTACTTTTCAGCAGAGGCGTCACTAGAAGTGGGCTACTGGGGCTATAGCCCCGAGTCCCCCCTTCATTTCCACGAATGGAGACTATGGGGATTAAGTATACTTTAGCGCCAAGACTCCAGGGCTATAATAGTTAAAAATAAATCCCCCGGTGAGCTTATAGTCCCAGAAACAGAGGTTTTGGGTGTTAAATAGTACATTTGCGTCTTGCGGTGCACTTTATATCTGAGAGTCAAATAGAACCGTCAAATACTGTGCTTACAGTGCACTTTGAAAAATTCTAATTATTTTGGGTGCTAAATAGTACATTTGCAGCCTGCACTTCATATCTGAGAGTCAAATAGAACCGTCAAATACTGTGCTTACAGCGCATTTTGAAAAATTCTAATTGTTTTGGGTGCTAAATAGTACATTTGCAACATTCACTTCATATCTGACAGTCAAATAGAACCGTCAAATACTGTGCTTACAACGCACATTGAAAAGTTCTAATTGTTTTGGGTGCTAAATAGTACATTTGAAGCCTGCACTTCATATCTGAGAGTCAAATAGAACCGTCAAATACTGTGCTTACAGCGCATTTTGAAAAATTCTAATTGTTTTGGGTGCTAAATAGTACATTTGCGTCTTGCGGTGCACTTCATATCTGAGAGTCAAATAGAACCGTCAAATACTGTGCTTACAGCGCACTTAGAACAATTCAAAAAAATAGTAAATTTAAAGCCTGCACTTCATATCTGAGAGTCAAATAGAACCATCAAATACTGTGCTTACAGCGCACTTTGAAAAATTCTAATAGTTTTGGGTGCTAAATAGTACATTTGCAGCCTGCACTTCATATCTGAGAGTCAGATAGAACCGTCAAATACAGTGCTTACAGCGCACTTTGAAAAATTATAATTGTTTTGTGTGCTAAATAGAACCTTTGCAGCCTGCACTTCATATCTGAGAGTCAAATAGAACCGTCAAATACTGTGCTTACAGTGCACTTTGAAAAATTCCAATTATTTTGGGTGTTAAATAGTACATTTGCGTCTTGCGGTGCACTTGATATCTGAGAGTCAAATAGAACCGTCAAATACTGTGCTTAAAGCGCACTTTGAAAAATTCTAATTGTTTTGGGTGTTAAATAGTACATTTGCGTCTTGCGGTGCACTTCATATCTGAGAGTCAAATAGAACCGTCAAATACTGAGCTTACAGCGCACTTTGAAAAATTCTAATTGTTTTGGGTGTTAAATAGTACATTTGCGTCTTGCTGTGCATTTCATATCTGAGAGTCAAATAGAACCGTCAAATACTGTGCTTAAAGCGCACTTTGAAAATTTCTAATTGTTTTGGGTGCTAAATAGTACATTTGCGTCTTGCGGTGCACTTCATATCTGAGAGTCAAATAGAACCGTTAAATACTGTGCTTACAGCGCACTTTGAAAAATTCTAATTGTTTTGAGTGTTAAATAGTACATTTGCGTGTTGCGGTGTACTTCATATCTGAGAGTCAAATAGAACCGTCAAATACTGAGCTTACAGCGCACTTTGAAAAATTTGAATTGTTTTGGGTGCTAATTAGTATATTTGCGTCCTGCATTTAATATCTGAGAGTCAAATAGAACCGTCAAATACTGTGCTTACAGTGCACTTTGAAAAATTCCAATTATTTTGGGTGTTAAATAGTACATTTGCGTTTTGCTGTGCATTTCATATCTGAGAGTCACATAGAACCGTCAAATACTGTGCTTACAGCGCACTTTGAAAAATATGAATTGTTTTGGGTGCTAAATAGTACATTTGCATCCTGCATTTAATATCTGAGAGTCAAATAGAACCGTCAAATACTGTGCTTACAGTGCACTTTGAAAAATTCCAATTATTTTGGGTGTTAAATAGTACATTTGCGTCTAGCTGTGCATTTCATATCTGAGAGTCAAATAGAACCGTCAAATACTGTGCTTACAGCGCACTTTGAAAAATATGAATTGTTTTGGGTGCTAAATAGTACATTTGCATCCTGCATTTAATATCTGAGAGTCAAATAGAACCGTCAAATACTGTGCTTACAGTGCACTTTGAAAAATTCCAATTATTTTGGGTGTTAAATAGTACATTTGCGTCTTGCTGTGCATTTCATATCTGAGAGTCAAATAGAACCGTCAAATACTGTGCTTACAGCGCACTTTGAAAAATATGAATTGTTTTGGGTGCTAAATAGTACATTTGCATCCTGCACTTCATACCTGCGAGTCAAATAGAACCGTCAAATACTGTGCTTACAGCGTACTTTGAAAAATTCTAATTCTTTTGGGTGCTAAATAGTACATTTGCAGTCTTCACTTCATATCTGAAAGTCAAATAGAACCGTCAAATACTGTGCTTATAACGCACTTTGAAAAATACTAATTGTTTTGGGTGCTAAATAGTACATTTGCAGTCTTCACTTTATATCTGAAAGTCAAATAGAACCGTCAAATACTGTGCTTACAATGCACTGTGAAAAATTCTAATTGTTTTGGGTGCTAAATAGTACATTTGCATCCTGCACTTCATATCTGAGAGTCAAATAGAACCGTGAAATACAGTGCTTACAGCGCACTTTGAAAAATTCTAATTGTTTTGGGCGTTAAATAGTACATTTGCATCTTGCGGTGCACTTCATATCTGAGAGTCAAATAGAACCGTTAAATACTGTGCTTACAGCGCACTTTGAAAAATTCTAATTGTTTTGAGTGTTAAATAGTACATTTGCGTGTTGCGGTGTACTTCATATCTGAGAGTCAAATAGAACCGTCAAATACTGAGCTTACAGCGCACTTTGAAAAATTTGATTGTTTTGGGTGCTAATTAGTATATTTGCGTCCTGCATTTAATATCTGAGAGTCAAATAGAACCGTCAAATACTGTGCTTACAGTGCACTTTGAAAAATTCCAATTATTTTGGGTGTTAAATAGTACATTTGCGTTTTGCTGTGCATTTCATATCTGAGAGTCACATAGAACCGTCAAATACTGTGCTTACAGCGCACTTTGAAAAATATGAATTGTTTTGGGTGCTAAATAGTACATTTGCATCCTGCATTTAATATCTGAGAGTCAAATAGAACCGTCAAATACTGTGCTTACAGTGCACTTTGAAAAATTCCAATTATTTTGGGTGTTAAATAGTACATTTGCGTCTAGCTGTGCATTTCATATCTGAGAGTCAAATAGAACCATCAAATACTGTGCTTACAGCGCACTTTGAAAAATATGAATTGTTTTGGGTGCTAAATAGTACATTTGCATCCTGCATTTAATATCTGAGAGTCAAATAGAACCGTCAAATACTGTGCTTACAGTGCACTTTGAAAAATTCCAATTATTTTGGGTGTTAAATAGTACATTTGCGTCTTGCTGTGCATTTCATATCTGAGAGTCAAATAGAACCGTCAAATACTGTGCTTACAGCGCACTTTGAAAAATATGAATTGTTTTGGGTGCTAAATAGTACATTTGCATCCTGCACTTCATACCTGCGAGTCAAATAGAACCGTCAAATACTGTGCTTACAGAGTACTTTGAAAAATTCTAATTCTTTTGGGTGCTAAATAGTACATTTGCAGTCTTCACTTTATATCTGAAAGTCAAATAGAACCGTCAAATACTGTGCTTATAACGCACTTTGAAAAATACTAATTGTTTTGGGTGCTAAATAGTACATTTGCAGTCTTCACTTTATATCTGAAAGTCAAATAGAACCGTCAAATACTGTGCTTACAATGCACTGTGAAAAATTCTAATTGTTTTGGGTGCTAAATAGTACATTTGCATCCTGCACTTCATATCTGAGAGTCAAATAGAACCGTGAAATACAGTGCTTACAGCGCACTTTGAAAAATTCTAATTGTTTTGGGCGTTAAATAGTACATTTGCATCTTGCGGTGCACTTCATATCTGAGAGTCAAATAGAACCGTAAAATACGGTGCTGAAAGCGCACTTTTAAAAATTCTAATAGTTTTGGGTGCAAAATAGAACATTTGCAGCCTGGACTTCATATCTGAGAGTCAAATAGAGCCGTCAAATACTGGGGTTACAGCACACTATGACAAATTCTTATTGTTTTGGGTGTTAAATAGTACATTTGCTTCTTGCGGTGCACTTCATATCTGAGAGTCAAATAGAACCGTCAAATACTGTGCTTACAGCGCACTTTGAAAAATTCTAATTGTTTTGGGTGCTAAATAGTATATTTGCATCCTGCATTTAATATCTGAAAGTCAAATACAACCGTCAAATACTGTGCTTACAGCGCACTTTGAAAAATTCTAATTGTTTTGGGTGCTAAATAGTACATTTGTGTTCTGCATTTCATATCTGAGAGTCAAATAGAACCGTTAAATACTCTGCATACAGCGCATTTTGAAAAATTCTAATTGTTTTGGGTGCTAAATAGTATATTTGCATCCTGCATTTAATATCTGAGAGTCAAATAGAAAGGTCAAATACAGTGCTTACAGCGCACTTTGAAAAATTCTAATTGTTTTTGGTGTTAAATAGTACATTTGCATTTTGCGGTGCACTTCATATCTGAGAGTCAAATAGAACCATCAAATACTGTGCTTACAGTGCACTTTGAAAAATTCTAATTATTTTGGGTGCTAAATAGTACATTTGCAGCCTGCACTTCATATCTGAGAGTCAAATAGAACCGTTAAATGCTCTGCTTACAGCGCATTTTGAAAAATTCTAATTGTTTTGTGTGCTAAATAGTACATTTGCATCTTGCGGTGCACTTCATATCTGAGAGTCAAATAGAACCGTCAAATACTGTGCTTACAGCGCACTTTGAAAAATACGAATTGTTTTGGGTGCTAAATAGTACATTTGCATCCTGCACTTCATACCTGCGAGTCAAATAGAACCGTCAAATACTGTGCTTCCAGCGTACTTTGAAAAATTCTCATTGTTTTGGGTGCTAAATAGTACATTTGCAACATTCACTTCATATCTGAAAGTCAAATAGAACCGTCAAATACTGTGCTTACAACGCACATTGAAAAATTCTAATTGTTTTGGATGCTAAATAGTACATTTGAAGCCTGCACTTCATATCTGAGAGTCAAATAGAACCGTCAAATCCTGTGCTTACAGCGCATTTTGAAAAATTCTAATTGTTTTGGGTGCTAAATAGTACATTTGCGTCTTGCGGTGCACTTCATATCTGAGAGTCAAATAGAACCGTCAAATACTGTGCTTACAGCGCACTTAGAAAAATTCAAAAAAATAGTAAATTTAAAGTCTGCACTTCATATCTGAGAGTCAAATAGAACCGTCAAATACTGTGCTTACAGCACACTTTGAAAAATACGAATTGTTTTGGGTGCTAAATAGTACATTTGCATCCTGCACTTCATACCTGCGAGTCAAATAGAACCGTCAAATACTGTGCTCCCAGCGTACTTTGAAAAATTCTCATTGTTTTGGGTGCTAAATAGTACATTTGCAACATTCACTTCATATCTGAAAGTCAAATAGAACCGTCAAATACTGTGCTTACAACGCACATTGAAAAATTCTAATTGTTTTGGGTGCTAAATAGTACATTTGAAGCCTGCACTTCATATCTGAGAGTCAAATAGAACCATCAAATACTGTGCTTACAGCGCATTTTGAAAAATTCTAATTGTTTTGGGTGCTAAATAGTACATTTGCGTCTTGCGGTGCACTTCATATCTGAGAGTCAAATAGAACCGTCAAATACTGTGCTTACAGCGCACTTAGAAAAATTTAAAAAAATAGTAAATTTAAAGTCTGCACTTCATATCTGAGAGTCAAATAGAACCATCAAATACTGTGCTTAAAGCGCACTTTGAAAAATTCTAATAGTTTTGGGTGCTAAATAGTACATTTGCAGCCTGCACTTCATATCTGAGAGTCAGATAGAACCGTCAAATACAGTGCTTACCAGGGGCGGGCTGGGCCGGGGGGCAGGGTGGCAATTGCCCCCCAGGCCGCCCTAAGCTATTTAAAACACGGCCGCTGGGCCAGTGTTTAAAAACAAAACAAAAAACAAAAAAAAAAACCGTGCTTGCAGGCAGAGACTGAGAAGGGATCGGAAGATCCCCTCTCACCTCCGCTCTGCCTGCAAAGCTGCACGGGGAGCCGAACAGGCAGCACAGAGAAACCTCCGTGCTGCCTGTTCGGCTCCCTGTGCAGTCTGACACGGAAGTGCCGACAGTCACGTGATCAGCGCTCTGACGTCAGACGCGCGCCGATCACGTGACCTGTCGGCACAACCGCCGGGAGGCCGAACAGGCAGCATGGAGGGACCATGCTGCCTGCCACCAGGGAAGTCCTGCCACTAGCCACCAGAGAAAAAGGTAAGGGGGGGGGGGGGGGCTTTTAAACACTGGCATATTATTGGACAAATTGGCTGGGGAATATTAAATGGCAGAATAACACTGGCATATTATTGGACAAATTGGATGGGGAATATTACATGGCAAATAAGACTGGCATATTATTGGGCAAATTGGCTGGGGCATATTACATGGCAAATAAGACTGGCATATTATTGGGCAAATTGGCTGGGGCATATTACATGGCAAATAAGACTGGCATATTATTGGGCAAATTGGCTGGGGCATATTACATGGCAATTAACACTGGCATATTGGGCAAATTAGCAGGGGCATATTAAATTGCAGATAACCTTGGAATATTATTGGGCAAATTTACTGAGTCATATTAAATTGCAGAATAACACTGGCATATTATGGGACAAATTGGCTGGGGAATATTAATGGCAAATAATATTGGAAATGTGTATGTAATGGGGTGATGGAGGCATGTAAATGTGGTGATGGGGCATGTCCTGGTGTGCAACGTGGGTTATGGGTCATGTCGTAGGTGTGCAACGTGGGTAGGGGGGGGGGGTGCCCAAATTTTGGGATATTGGGTGTCTAAATCCTGGCATGTTGAGGGGCATAATCCTGGCATTTTGAGGGGGAAATCCTGGCATATTGAGGGGGCATCATCTTGGCATATTGAGAGGAAAATCCTGGCATATTGGGTGTCTAAATCCTGGCATATTGAGGGGCATAATCCTGGCATATTGAGGGGCATAATCCTGGCATATTGAGGGGGCATCATCTTGGCATATTGAGGAGAAAATCCTGGCATTTTGAGGGGCATAATCCTGGCATATTGAGGGGCATAATCCTGGCATATTGAGGGCATAATCCTGGCATACTGAGGGGCATAATCCTGGCATTTTGTAAGGGAAAATTCTAGCATATTAAATGGCAAATCCTGGTATATTGTGGGGGAAAATCCTGGCAATATTCGTTATAAAACAAGGAAAAGATGGCCGTGGATGGGGAGGCGATTCGATGATGCAATGGGCCACTTGACTGGATTTGCCCCCCAGGCCTAAAGCTGCCAGCCCTCCCCTGGTGCTTACAGCGCACTTTGAAAAATTATAATTGTTTTGGGTGCTAAATAGTATATTTGCATCCTTCATTTAATATCTGAGAGTCAAATAGAACCGTCAAATACTGTGCTAACAGCGCACTTTGAAAAATTCTAATTGTTTTTGGTGATAAATAGTACATTTGCATTTTGCGGTGCACTTCATATCTGAGAGTCAAATAGAACCGTCAAATACTGTGCTTACAGCGCACTTTGAAAAATTCTCATTGTTTTGGGTGCTAAATAGTATATTTGCATCCTGCATAAAATAGAACCGTCAAATACTGTGCTTACAGCGCACTTTTAAAAATTCTAATTGTTTTGGGTGCTAAATAGTACATTTGCAGCCTGCACTTCATATCTGAGAGTCAGATAGAACCGTCAAATACAGTGCTTACAGCGCATTTTGAAAAATTATAATTGTTTTGGGTGCTAAATAGTATATTTGCATCCTTCATTTAATATCTGAGATTCAAATAGAACCGTCAAATACTGTGCTTACAGCGCACTTTGAAAAATTCGAATTGTTTTTGGTGATAAATAGTACATTTGCATTTTGCGGTGCACTTCATATCTGAGAGTCAAATAGAACCGTCAAATACTGTGCTTACAGCGCACTTTGAAAAATTCTCATTGTTTTTGGTGCTAAATAGTATATTTGCATCCTGCATAAAATAGAACCGTCAAATACTGTGCTTACAGCGCACTTTTAAAAATTCTAATTGTTTTGGGTGTTAAATAGTACATTTGCATCTTGTGGTGCACTTCATATCTGAGAGTCATATAGAACCGTCAAATACTGTGCTTACAGTGCACTTTGAAAAATACGAATTGTTTTGGGTGCTAAATAGTACATTTGCATCCTGCACTTCATACCTGCGAGTCAAATAGAACCGTCAAATACTGTGCTTCCAGCGTACTTTGAAAAATTCTCATTGTTTTGGGTTCTAAATAGTACATTTGCAACATTCACTTCATATCTGAAAGTCAAATAGAACTGTCAAATACTGTGCTTACAACGCACATTGAAAAATTCTAATTGTTTTGGGTGCTAAATAGTACATTTGAAGCCTGCACTTCATATCTGAGAGTCAAATAGAACCGTCAAATACTGTGCTTACAGCGCATTTTGAAAAATTCTAATTGTTTTGGGTGCTAAATAGTACATTTGCGTCTTGCGGTGCACTTCATATCTGAGAGTCAAATAGAACCGTCAAATACTGTGCTTACAGCGCACTTTGAAAAATTCTAATAGTTTTGGGTGCTAAATAGTACATTTGCAGCCTGCACTTCATATCTGAAAGTCAGATAGAACCGTCAAATACAGTGCTTACAGCGCACTTAGAAAAATTCAAAAAAATAGTAAATTTAAAGCCTGCACTTCATATCTGAGAGTCAAATAGAACCATCAAATACTGTGCTTACAGCGCACTTTGAAAAATTCGAATAGTTTTGGGTGCTAAATAGTACATTTGCAGCCTGCACTTCATATCTGAAAGTCAGATAGAACCTTCAAATACAGTGCTTACAGTGCACTTTGAAAAATTCCTAATTGTTTTGGGTGCTAAATAGTATATTTGCATCCTTCATTTAATATCTGAGAGTCAAATAGAACCGTCAAATACTGTGCTTACAGCGCACTTTGAAAAATTCGAATTGTTTTTGGTGATAAATAGTACATTTGCATTTTGCGGTGCACTTCATATCTGAGAGTCAAATAGAACCGTCAAATACTGTGCTTACAGCGCACTTTGAAAAATTCTCATTGTTTTTGGTGCTAAATAGTATATTTGCATCCTGCATAAAATAGAACCGTCAAATACTGTGCTTACAGCGCACTTTTAAAAATTCTAATTGTTTTGGGTGTTAAATAGTACATTTGCATCTTGAGGTGCACTTCATATCTGAGAGTCATATAGAACCGTCAAATACTGTGCTTACAGTGCACTTTGAAAAATACGAATTGTTTTGGGTGCTAAATAGTACATTTGCATCCTGCACTTCATACCTGCGAGTCAAATAGAACCGTCAAATACTGTGCTTCCAGCGTACTTTGAAAAATTCTCATTGTTTTGGGTTCTAAATAGAACATTTGCAACATTCACTTCATATCTGAAAGTGAAATAGAACTGTCAAATACTGTGCTTACAACGCACATTGAAAAATTCTAATTGTTTTGGGTGCTAAATAGTACATTTGAAGCCTGCACTTCATATCTGAGAGTCAAATAGAACCGTCAAATACTGTGCTTACAGCGCATTTTGAAAAATTCTAATTGTTTTGGGTGCTAAATAGTACATTTGCGTCTTGCGGTGCACTTCATATCTGAGAGTCAAATAGAACCGTCAAATACTGTGCTTACAGCGCACTTTGAAAAATTCTAATAGTTTTGGGTGCTAAATAGTACATTTGCAGCCTGCACTTCATATCTGAAAGTCAGATAGAACCGTCAAATACAGTGCTTACAGCGCACTTAGAAAAATTCAAAAAAATAGTAAATTTAAAGCCTGCACTTCATATCTGAGAGTCAAATAGAACCATCAAATACTGTGCTTACAGCGCACTTTGAAAAATTCGAATAGTTTTGGGTGCTAAATAGTACATTTGCAGCCTGCTCTTCATATCTGAAAGTCAGATAGAACCTTCAAATACAGTGCTTACAGTGCACTTTGAAAAATTATAATTGTTTTGGGTGCTAAATAGAACATTTGCAGCCTGCACTTCATATCTGAGAGTCAAATAGAACCGTCAAATACTGTGCTTACAGTGCACTTTGAAAAATTCCTAATTGTTTTGGGTGCTAAATAGTATATTTGCATCCTTCATTTAATATCTGGGAGTCAAATAGAACCGTCAAATACTGTGCTTACAGCGCACTTTGAAAAATTCTAATTGTTTTGAGTGTTAAAAAGTACATTTGCGTCTTGCTGTGCATTTCATATCTGAGAGTCAAATAGAACCGTCAAATACTGTGCTAAAAGCGCACTTTGAAAATTTCTAATTGTTTTGGGTGCTAAATAATACATTTGCGTCTTGCGGTGCACTTCATATCTGAGAGTCAAAAAGAACCATCAAATACTGTGCTTACAGGGCACTTTGAAAAATTCTAATTGTTTTGAGTGTTAAATAGTACATTTGCGTGTTGCGGTGTACTTCATATCTGAGAGTCAAATAGAACCGTCAAATACTGAGCTTACAGCGCACTTTGAAAAATTCGAATTGTTTTGGGTGCTAATTAGTATATTTGCGTCTTGCATTTAATATCTGGGAGTCAAATAGAACCGTCAAATACTGTGCTTACAGTGCACTTTGAAAAATTCCAATTATTTTGGGTGTTAAATAGTACATTTGCGTCTTGCTGTGCATTTCATATCTGAGAGTCAAATAGAACCGTCAAATACTGGGCTTACAGCGCACTTTGAAAAATATGAATTGTTTTGGGTGCTAAATAGTACATTTGCATCCTGCACTTCATACCTTCGAGTCAAATAGAACCGACAAATGCTGTGCTTACATCGTACTTTGAAAAATTCTAATTCTTTTGGGTGCTAAATAGTACATTTGCAGTCTTCACTTTATATCTGAAAGTCAAATAGAACCGTCAAATACTGTGCTTACAACGCACTTTGAAAAATACTAATTGTTTTGGGTGCTAAATAGTACATTTGCAGTCTTCACTTTATATCTGAAAGTCAAATAGAACCTTCAAATACTGTGCTTACAATGCACTGTGAAAAATTATAATTGTTTTGGGTGCTAAATAGTATATTTGCAGCCTGCACTTCATATCTGAGAGTCAAATAGAACCGTAAAATACGGTGCTTAAAGCGCACTTTTAAAATTTCTAATTGTTTTGGGTGCTAAATAGTACATTTGCGTCTTGAGGTGCACTTCATATCTGAGAGTCAAATAGAACCAGCAAATACTGTGCTTACAGCGCACTTAGAAAAATTCAAATATATCGTACATTTAAAGCCTGCACTTCATATCTGAGAGTCAAATAGAACCATCAAATACTGTGCTTACAGCGCACTTTGAAAAATTCTAATAGTTTTGGGTGCAAAATAGAACATTTGCAGCCTGGACTTCATATCTGAGAGTCAAATAGAGCCGTCAAATACTGTGGTTACAGCACACTTTGACAAATTCTAATTGTTTTGGGTGTTAAATAGTACATTTGCTTCTTGCGGTGCACTTCATATCTGAGAGTCAAAAAGAACCGTCAAATACTGTGCTTACAGCGCACTTTGAAAAATTCTAATTGTTTTGGGTGCTAAATAGTATATTTGCATCCTGCATTTAATAACTGAAAGTCAAATAGAATCGTCAAATACTGTGCTTACAGCGCACTTTGAAAAATTCTAATTGTTTTGGGTGCTAAATAGTACATTTGCATCTTGCGGTGCACTTCATATCTGAGAGCCAATTAGAACCGTCAAATACTGTGCTTACAGCGCACTTTGAAAAATACGAATTGTTTTGGGTGCTAAATAGTACATTTGCATCCTGCACTTCATACCTGCGAGTCAAATAGAACCGTCAAATACTGTGCTTCCAGCGTACTTTGAAAAATTCTCATTGTTTTGGGTGCTAAATAGTACATTTGCAACATTCACTTCATATCTGAAAGTCAAATTGAACCGTCAAATACTGTGCTTACAACGCACATTGAAAAATTCTAATTGTTTTGGGTGCTAAATAGTATATTTGCATCTTGCATTTAATAACTGAAAGTCAAATAGAACCGTCAAATACTGTGCTTACAGCGCATTTTGAAAAATTCTAATTGTTTTGGGTGCTAAATAGTACATTTGTGTTCTGCATTTCATATCTGAGAGTCAAATAGAACCGTTAAATACTCTGCTTACAGCGCATTTTGAAAAATTCTAATTGTTTTGGGTGCTAAATAGTATATTTGCATCCTGCATTTAATATCTGAGAGTCAAATAGATAGGTCAAATACTGTGCTTACAGCGCACTTTGAAAAATTCTAATTGTTTTTGGTGTTAAACAGTACATTTGCATTTTGCGGTGCACTTCATATCTGAGAGTCAAATAGAACCGTCAAATACTGTGCTTACAGCGCACTTTTAAAAACTCTAATTGTTTTGGGTGTTAAATAGTACATTTGCATCTTGCGGTGCACTTCATATCTGAGAGTCATATAGAACAATCAAATACTGTGCTTACAGCGCACTTTGAAAAATTCTAATTGTTTGGGGTGTTAAACAGTACATTTGTGTCTTGCGGTGCACTTCATATCTGAGAGTCAAATAGAACCATCAAATACTGTGCTTACAGTGCACTTTGAAAAATTCTAATTATTTTGGGTGCTAAATAGTACATTTGCAGCCTGCACTTCATATCTGAGAGTCAAATAGAACCGTTAAATGCTCTGCTTACAGCGCATTTTGAAAAAATCTAATTGTTTTGTGTGCTAAATAGTACATTTGCATCTTGCGGTGCACTTCATATCTGAGAGTCAAATAGAACCGTCAAATACTGTGCTTACAGCGCACTTTGAAAAATTCTAATAGTTTTGAGTGCAAAATAGAACATTTGCAGCCTGGACTTCATATCTGAGAGTCAAATAGAGCCGTCAAATACTGTGGTTACAGCACACTTTGACAAATTCTAATTGTTTTGGGTGTTAAATAGTACATTTGCTTCTTGCGGTGCACTTCATATCTGAGAGTCAAAAAGAACCGTCAAATACTGTGCTTACAGAGCACTTTGAAAAATTCTAATTGTTTTGGGTGCTAAATAGTACATTTGCATCTTGCGGTGCACTTCATATCTGAGAGTCAAATAGAACCGTCAAATACTGTGCTTACAGCGCACTTTGAAAAATTCGAATTGTTTTGGGTGCTAAATAGTACATTTGCATCCTGCACTTCATACCTGCGAGTCAAATAGAACCGTCAAATACTGTGCTTCCAGCGTACTTTGAAAAATTCTCATTGTTTTGGGTGCTTAATAGTACATTTGCAACATTCACTTCATATCTGAAACTCAAATAGAACCGTCAAATACTGTGCTTACAACGCACATTGAAAAATTCTAATTGTTTTGGGTGCTAAATAGTATATTTGCATCCTGCATTTAATAACTGAAAGTCAAATAGAACCGTCAAATACTGTGATTACAGCGCACTTTGAAAAATTCTAATTGTTTGGTGTGTTAAACAGTACATTTGTGTCTTGCGGTGCACTTCATATCTGAGAGTCAAATAGAACCATCAAATACTGTGCTTACAGTGCACTTTGAAAAATTCTAATTATTTTGGGTGCTAAATAGTACATTTGCAGCCTGCACTTCATATCTGAGAGTCAAATTGAACTGTTAAATGCTCTGCTTACAGCGCATTTTGAAAAATTCTAATTGTTTTGTGTGCTAAATAGTACATTTGCATCTTGCGGTGCACTTCATATCTGAGAGTCAAATAGAACCGTCAAATACTGTGCTTACAGCGCACTTTGAAAAATTCTAATAGTTTTGGGTGCAAAATAGAACATTTGCAGCCTGGACTTCATATCTGAGAGTCAAATAGAGCCGTCAAATACTGTGGTTACAGCACACTTTGACAAATTCTAATTGTTTTGGGTGTTAAATAGTACATTTGCTTCTTGCGGTGCACTTCATATCTGAGAGTCAAAAAGAACTGTCAAATACTGTGCTTACAGCGCACTTTGAAAAATTCTAATTGTTTTGGGTGCTAAATAGTATATTTGCATCCTGCATTTAATTACTGAAAGTCAAATAGAACCATCAAATACTGTGCTTACAGCGCACATTGAAAAATTCTAATTGTTTTGGGTGCTAAATAGTACATTTGCATCTTGCGGTGCACTTCATATCTGAGAGTCAAATAGAACCGTCAAATACTGTGCTTACAGCGCACTTTGAAAAATTCTCATTGTTTTGGGTGCTAAATAGTACATTTGCAACATTCACTTCATATCTGAAACTCAAATAGAACCGTCAAATACTGTGCTTACAACGCACATTGAAAAATTCTAATTGTTTTGGGTGCTAAATAGTATATTTGCATCCTGCATTTAATAACTGAAAGTCAAATAGAACCGTCAAATACTGTGCTTACAGCGCACTTTGAAAAATTCTAATTGTTTTGGGTGCTAAATAGTACATTTGTGTTCTGCATTTCATATCTGAGAGTCAAATAGAACCGTTAAATACTCTGCTTACAGCGCATTTTGAAAAATTCTAATTGTTTTGGGTGCTAAATAGTATATTTGCATCCTGCATTTAATATCTGAGAGTCAAATAGATAGGTCAAATACTGTGCTTACAGCGCACTTTGAAAAATTCTAATTGTTTTTGGTGTTAAATAGTACATTTGCATTTTGCGGTGCACTTCATATCTGAGAGTCAAATAGAACCGTCAAATACTGTGCTTACAGCGCACTTTGAAAAATTCTCATTGTTTTGGGTGCTAAGTAGTATATTTGCATCCTGCATAAAATAGAACCGTCAAATACTGTGCTTACAGCGCACTTTTAAAAATTCTAATTGTTTTGGGTGTTAAATAGTACATTTGCATCTTGTGGTGCACTTCATATCTGAGAGTCATATAGAACCGTCAAATACTGTGCTTACAGTGCACTTTGAAAAATACGAATTGTTTTGGGTGCTAAATAGTACATTTGCATCCTGCACTTCATACCTGCGAGTCAAATAGAACCGTCAAATACTGTGCTTCCAGCGTACTTTGAAAAATTCTCATTGTTTTGGGTTCTAAATAGTACATTTGCAACATTCACTTCATATCTGAAAGTCAAATAGAACTGTCAAATACTGTGCTTACAACGCACATTGAAAAATTCTAATTGTTTTGGGTGCTAAATAGTACATTTGCGTCTTGCGGTGCACTTCATATCTGAGAGTCAAATAGAACCGTCAAATACTGTGCTTACAGCGCACTTTGAAAAATTCTAATAGTTTTGGGTGCTAAATAGTACATTTGCAGCCTGCACTTCATATCTGAAAGTCAGATAGAACCGTCAAATACAGTCCTTACAGCGCACTTAGAAAAATTCAAAAAAATAGTAAATTTAAAGCCTGCACTTCATATCTGAGAGTCAAATAGAACCATCAAATACTGTGCTTACAGCGCACTTTGAAAAATTCTAATAGTTTTGGGTGCTAAATAGTACATTTGCAGCCTGCACTTCATTTCTGAAAGTCAGATAGAACCGTCAAATACAGTGCTTACAGCGCACTTTGAAAAATTATAATTGTTTTGGGTGCTAAATAGTACATTTGCAGCCTGCACTTCATATCTGAGAGTCAGATAGTACCGTCAAATACAGTGCTTACAGCGCACTTTGAAAAATTATAATTGTTTTGGGTGCTAAATAGTATATTTGCATCCTTCATTTAATATCTGAGAGTCAAATAGAACCGTCAAATACTGTGCTTACAGCGCACTTTGAAAAATTCTAATTGTTTTTGGTGATAAATAGTACATTTGCATTTTGCGGTGCACTTCATATCTGAGAGTCAAATAGAACCGTCAAATACTGTGCTTACAGCGCACTTTGAAAAATTCTCATTGTTTTCGGTGCTAAATAGTATATTTGCATCCTGCATAAAATAGAACCGTCAAATACTGTGCTTACAGCGCACTTTTAAAAATTCTAATTGTTTTGGGTGCTAAATAGTACATTTGCAGCCTGCACTTCATATCTGAGAGTCAGATAGAACCGTCAAATACAGTGCTTACAGCGCATTTTGAAAAATTATAATTGTTTTGGGTGCTAAATAGTATATTTGCATCCTTCATTTAATATCTGAGAGTCAAATAGAACCGTCAAATACTGTGCTTACAGCGCACTTTGAAAAATTCTAATTGTTTTTGGTGATAAATAGTACATTTGCATTTTGCGGTGCACTTCATATCTGAGAGTCAAATAGAACCGTCAAATACTGTGCTTACAGCGCACTTTGAAAAATTCTCATTGTTTTGGGTGCTAAGTAGTATATTTGCATCCTGCATAAAATAGAACCGTCAAATACTGTGCTTACAGCGCACTTTTAAAAATTCTAATTGTTTTGGGTGTTAAATAGTACATTTGCATCTTGTGGTGCACTTCATATCTGAGAGTCATATAGAACCGTCAAATACTGTGCTTACAGTGCACTTTGAAAAATACGAATTGTTTTGGGTGCTAAATAGTACATTTGCATCCTGCACTTCATACCTGCGAGTCAAATAGAACCGTCAAATACTGTGCTTCCAGCGTACTTTGAAAAATTCTCATTGTTTTGGGTTCTAAATAGTACATTTGCAACATTCACTTCATATCTGAAAGTCAAATAGAACTGTCAAATACTGTGCTTACAACGCACAATTGAAAAATTCTAATTGTTTTGGGTGCTAAATAGTACATTTGAAGCCTGCACTTCATATCTGAGAGTCAAATAGAACCGTCAAATACTGTGCTTACAGCGCATTTTGAAAAATTCTAATTGTTTTGGGTGCTAAATAGTACATTTGCGTCTTGCGGTGCACTTCATATCTGAGAGTCAAATAGAACCGTCAAATACTGTGCTTACAGCGCACTTTGAAAAATTCTAATAGTTTTGGGTGCTAAATAGTACATTTGCAGCCTGCACTTCATATCTGAAAGTCAGATAGAACCGTCAAATACAGTGCTTACAGCGCACTTAGAAAAATTCAAAAAAATAGTAAATTTAAAGCCTGCACTTCATATCTGAGAGTCAAATAGAACCATCAAATACTGTGCTTACAGCGCACTTTGAAAAATTCTAATAGTTTTGGGTGCTAAATAGTACATTTGCAGCCTGCAATTCATTTCTGAAAGTCAGATAGAACCGTCAAATACAGTGCTTACAGCGCACTTTGAAAAATTATAATTGTTTTGGGTGCTAAATAGAACATTTGCAGCCTGCACTTCATATCTGAGAGTCAAATAGAACCGTCAAATACTGTGCTTACAGTGCACTTTGAAAAATTCCTAATTGTTTTGGGTGCTAAATAGTATATTTGCATCCTTCATTTAATATCTGAGAGTCAAATAGAACCGTCAAATACTGTGCTTACAGCGCACTTTGAAAAATTCTAATTGTTTTGAGTGTTAAAAAGTACATTTGCGTCTTGCTGTGCATTTCATATCTGAGAGTCAAATAGAACCGTCAAATACTGTGCTAAAAGCGCACTTTGAAAATTTCTAATTGTTTTGGGTGCTAAATAATACATTTGCGTCTTGCGGTGCACTTCATATCTGAGAGTCAAAAAGAACCATCAAATACTGTGCTTACAGCGCACTTTGAAAAATTCTAATTGTTTTGTTTGTTAAATAGTACATTTGCGTGTTGCGGTGTACTTCATATCTGAGAGTCAAATAGAACCGTCAAATACTGAGCTTACAGCGCACTTTGAAAAATTCGAATTGTTTTGGGTGCTAAATAGTACATTTGCATCCTGCATTTAATATCTGAGAGTCAAATAGAACCGTCAAATACTGTGCTTACAGTGCACTTTGAAAAATTCCAATTATTTTGGGTGTTAAATAGTACATTTGCGTCTTGCTGTGCATTTCATATCTGAGAGTCAAATAGAACCGTCAAATACTGTGCTTACAGCGCACTTTGAAAAATATGAATTGTTTTGGGTGCTAAATAGTACATTTGCATCCTGCACTTCATACCTGCGAGTCAAATAGAACCGTCAAATACTGTGCTTACAGCGTACTTTGAAAAATTCTAATTATTTTGGGTGCTAAATAGTACATTTGCAACATTCACTTCATATCTGAAAGTCAAATAGAACCGTCAAATACTGTGCTTACAACGCACATTGAAAAATTCTAATTGTTTTGGGTGCTAAATAGTATATTTGCATCCTGCATTTAATAACTGAAAGTCAAATAGAACCGTCAAATACTGTGCTTACAGCGCATTTTGAAAAATTCTAATTGTTTTGGGTGCTAAATAGTACATTTGTGTTCTGCATTTCATATCTGAGAGTCAAATAGAACCGTTAAATACTCTGCTTACAGCGCATTTTGAAAAATTCTAATTGTTTTGGGTGCTAAATAGTATATTTGCATCCTGCATTTAATATCTGAGAGTCAAATAGATAGGTCAAATACTGTGCTTACAGCGCACTTTGAAAAATTCTAATTGTTTTTGGTGTTAAATAGTACATTTGCATTTTGCGGTGCACTTCATATCTGAGAGTCAAATAGAACCGTCAAATACTGTGCTTACAGCGCACTTTTAAAAATTCTAATTGTTTTGGGTGTTAAATAGTACATTTGCATCTTGCGGTGCACTTCATATCTGAGAGTCAAATAGAACCATCAAATACTGTGCTTACAGTGCACTTTGAAAAATTCTAATTATTTTGGGTGCTAAATAGTACATTTGCAGCCTGCACTTCATATCTGAGAGTCAAATAGAACCGTTAAATGCTCTGCTTACAGCGCATTTTGAAAAATTCTAATTGTTTTGTGTGCTAAATAGTACATTTGCATCTTGCGGTGCACTTCATATCTGAGAGTCAAATAGAACCGTCAAATACTGTGCTTACAGCGCACTTTGAAAAATTCTAATAGTTTTGGGTGCAAAATAGAACATTTGCAGCCTGGACTTCATATCTGAGAGTCAAATAGAGCCGTCAAATACTGTGGTTACAGCACACTTTGACAAATTCTAATTGTTTTGGGTGTTAAATAGTACATTTGCTTCTTGCGGTGCACTTCATATCTGAGAGTCAAAAAGAACCGTCAAATACTGTGCTTACAGCGCACTTTGAAAAATTCTAATTGTTTTGGGTGCTAAATAGTATATTTGCATCCTGCATTTAATAACTGAAAGTCAAATAGAACCATCAAATACTGTGCTTACAGCGCACATTGAAAAATTCTAATTGTTTTGGGTGCTAAATAGTACATTTGCATCTTGCGGTGCACTTCATATCTGAGAGTCAAATAGAACCGTCAAATACTGTGCTTACAGCGCACTTTGAAAAATACGAATTGTTTTGGGTGCTAAATAGTACATTTGCATCCTGCACTTCATACCTGCGAGTCAAATAGAACCGTCAAATACTGTGCTTCCAGCGTACTTTGAAAAATTCTCATTGTTTTGGGTGCTAAATAGTACATTTGCAACATTCACTTCATATCTGAAACTCAAATAGAACCGTCAAATACTGTGCTTACAACGCACATTGAAAAATTCTAATTGTTTTGGGTGCTAAATAGTATATTTGCATCCTGCATTTAATAACTGAAAGTCAAATAGAACCGTCAAATACTGTGCTTACAGCGCACTTTGAAAAATTCTAATTGTTTGGGGTGTTAAACAGTACATTTGTGTCTTGCGGTGCACTTCATATCTGAGAGTCAAATAGAACCATCAAATACTGTGCTTACAGTGCACTTTGAAAAATTCTAATTATTTTGGGTGCTAAATAGTACATTTGCAGCCTGCACTTCATATCTGAGAGTCAAATAGAACCGTTAAATGCTCTGCTTACAGCGCATTTTGAAAAATTCTAATTGTTTTGTGTGCTAAATAGTACATTTGCATCTTGCGGTGCACTTCATATCTGAGAGTCAAATAGAACCGTCAAATACTGTGCTTACAGCGCACTTTGAAAAATTCTAATAGTTTTGGGTGCAAAATAGAACATTTTCAGCCTGGACTTCATATCTGAGAGTCAAATAGAGCCGTCAAATACTGTGGTTACAGCACACTTTGACAAATTCTAATTGTTTTGGGTGTTAAATAGTACATTTGCTTCTTGCGGTGCACTTCATATCTGAGAGTCAAAAAGAACTGTCAAATACTGTGCTTACAGCGCACTTTGAAAAATTCTAATTGTTTTGGGTGCTAAATAGTATATTTGCATCCTGCATTTAATAACTGAAAGTCAAATAGAACCATCAAATACTGTGCTTACAGCGCACATTGAAAAATTCTAATTGTTTTGGGTGCTAAATAGTACATTTGCATCTTGCGGTGCACTTCATATCTGAGAGTCAAATAGAACCGTCAAATACTGTGCTTACAGCGCACTTTGAAAAATACGAATTGTTTTGGGTGCTAAATAGTACATTTGCATCCTGCACTTCATACCTGCGAGTCAAATAGAACCGTCAAATACTGTGCTTCCAGCGTACTTTGAAAAATTCTCATTGTTGTGGGTGCTAAATAGTACATTTGCAACATTCACTTCATATCTGAAACTCAAATAGAACCGTCAAATACTGTGCTTACAACGCACATTGAAAAATTCTAATTGTTTTGGGTGCTAAATAGTATATTTGCATCCTGCATTTAATAACTGAAAGTCAAATAGAACCGTCAAATACTGTGCTTACAGCGCACTTTGAAAAATTCTAATTGTTTTGGGTGCTAAATAGTACATTTGTGTTCTGCATTTCATATCTGAGAGTCAAATAGAACCGTTAAATACTCTGCTTACAGCGCATTTTGAAAAATTCTAATTGTTTTGGGTGCTAAATAGTATATTTGCATCCTGCATTTAATATCTGAGAGTCAAATAGATAGGTCAAATACTGTGCTTACAGCGCACTTTGAAAAATTCTAATTGTTTTTTGGTGTTAAATAGTACATTTGCATTTTGCGGTGCACTTCATATCTGAGAGTCAAATAGAACTGTCAAATACTGTGCTTACAGCGCACTTTTAAAAATTCTAATTGTTTTGGGTGTTAAATAGTACATTTGCATCTTGCGGTGCACTTCATATCTGAGAGTCATATAGAACAATCAAATACTGTGCTTACAGCGCACTTTGAAAAATTCTAATTGTTTGGGGTGTTAAACAGTACATTTGTGTCTTGCGGTGCACTTCATATCTGAGAGTCAAATAGAACCATCAAATACTGTGCTTACAGTGCACTTTGAAAAATTCTAATTATTTTGGGTGCTAAATAGTACATTTGCAGCCTGCACTTCATATCTGAGAGTCAAATAGAACCGTTAAATGCTCTGCTTACAGCGCATTTTGAAAAATTCTAATTGTTTTGTGTGCTAAATAGTACATTTGCATCTTGCGGTGCACTTCATATCTGAGAGTCAAATAGAACCGTCAAATACTGTGCTTACAGCGCACTTTGAAAAATTCTAATAGTTTTGGGTGCTAAATAGTACATTTGCAACATTCACTTCATATCTGAAACTCAAATAGAACCGTCAAATACTGTGCTTACAACGCACATTGAAAAATTCTAATTGTTTTGGGTGCTAAATAGTATATTTGCATCCTGCATTTAATAACTGAAAGTCAAATAGAACCGTCAAATACTGTGCTTACAGCGCACTTTGAAAAATTCTAATTGTTTTGGGTGCTAAATAGTACATTTGTGTTCTGCATTTCATATCTGAGAGTCAAATAGAACCGTTAAATACTCTGCTTACAGCGCATTTTGAAAAATTCTAATTGTTTTGGGTGCTAAATAGTATATTTGCATCCTGCATTTAATATCTGAGAGTCAAATAGAAAGGTCAAATACTGTGCTTACAGCGCACTTTGAAAAATTCTAATTGTTTTGGGTGTTAAATAGTACATTTGCATCTTGCGGTGCACTTCATATCTGAGAGTCATATAGAACTATCAAATACTGTGCTTACAGCGCACTTTGAAAAATTCTAATTGTTTGGGGTGTTAAACAGTACATTTGTGTCTTGCGGTGCACTTCATATCTGAGAGTCAAATAGAACCATCAAATACTGTGCTTACAGTGCACTTTGAAAAATTCTAATTATTTTGGGTGCTAAATAGTACATTTGCAGCCTGCACTTCATATCTGAGAGTCAAATAGAACCGTTAAATGCTCTGCTTACAGCGCATTTTTAAAAATTCTAATTGTTTTGTGTGCTAAATAGTACATTTGCATCTTGCGGTGCACTTCATATCTGAGAGTCAAATAGAACCGTCAAATACTGTGCTTACAGCGCACTTTGAAAAATACGAATTGTTTTGGGTGCTAAATAGTACATTTGCATCCTGCACTTCATACCTGCGAGTCAAATAGAACCGTCAAATACTGTGCTTCCAGCGTACTTTGAAAAATTCTCATTGTTTTGGGTGCTAAATAGTACATTTGCAACATTCACTTCATATCTGAAAGTCAAATAGAACCGTCAAATACTGTGCTTACAACGCACATTGAAAAATTCTAATTGTTTTGGATGCTAAATAGTACATTTGAAGCCAGCACTTCATATCTGAGAGTCAAATAGAACCGTCAAATACTGTGCTTACAGCGCATTTTGAAAAATTCTAATTGTTTTGGGTGCTAAATAGTACATTTGCGTCTTGCGGTGCACTTCATATCTGAGAGTCAAATAGAACCGTCTAATACTGATCTTACAGCGCAGTTAGAAAAATTCAAAAAAATAGTAAATTTAAAGTCTGCACTTTATATCTGAGAGTCAAATAGAACCGTCAAATACTGTGCTTACAGCGCACTTTGAAAAATACGAATTGTTTTGGGTTCTAAATAGTACATTTGCATCCTGCACTTCATACCTGCGAGTCAAATAGAACCGTCAAATACTGTGCTTCCAGCGTACTTTGAAAAATTCTCATTGTTTTGGGTGCTAAATAGTACATTTGCAACATTCACTTCATATCTGAAAGTCAAATAGAACCGTCAAATACTGTGCTTACAACGCACATTGAAAAATTCTAATTGTTTTGGGTGCTAAATAGTACATTTGAAGCCTGCACTTCATATCTGAGAGTCAAATAGAACCGTCAAATACTGTGCTTACAGCGCATTTTGAAAAATTCTAATTGTTTTGGGTGCTAAATAGTACATTTGCGTCTTGCGGTGCACTTCATATCTGAGAGTCAAATAGAACCGTCAAATACTGTGCTTACAGCGCACTTAGAAAAATTCAAAAAAATAGTAAATTTAAAGTCTGCACTTCATATCTGAGAGTCAAATAGAACCATCAAATACTGTGCTTACAGCGCACTTTGAAAAATTCTAATAGTTTTGGGTGCTAAATAGTACATTTGCAGCCTGCACTTCATATCTGAGAGTCAGATAGTACCGTCAAATACAGTGCTTACAGCGCACTTTGAAAAATTATAATTGTTTTGGGTGCTAAATAGTATATTTGCATCCTTCATTTAATATCTGAGAGTCAAATAGAACCGTCAAATACTGTGCTTACAGCGCACTTTGAAAAATTCTAATTGTTTTTGGTGATAAATAGTACATTTGCATTTTGCGGTGCACTTCATATCTGAGAGTCAAATAGAACCGTCAAATACTGTGCTTACAGCGCACTTTGAAAAATTCTCATTGTTTTCGGTGCTAAATAGTATATTTGCATCCTGCATAAAATAGAACCGTCAAATACTGTGCTTACAGCGCACTTTTAAAAATTCTAATTGTTTTGGGTGCTAAATAGTACATTTGCAGCCTGCACTTCATATCTGAGAGTCAGATAGAACCGTCAAATACAGTGCTTACAGCGCATTTTGAAAAATTATAATTGTTTTGGGTGCTAAATAGTATATTTGCATCCTTCATTTAATATCTGAGAGTCAAATAGAACCGTCAAATACTGTGCTTACAGCGCACTTTGAAAAATTCTAATTGTTTTTGGTGATAAATAGTACATTTGCATTTTGCGGTGCACTTCATATCTGAGAGTCAAATAGAACCGTCAAATACTGTGCTTACAGCGCACTTTGAAAAATTCTCATTGTTTTGGGTGCTAAGTAGTATATTTGCATCCTGCATAAAATAGAACCGTCAAATACTGTGCTTACAGCGCACTTTTAAAAATTCTAATTGTTTTGGGTGTTAAATAGTACATTTGCATCTTGTGGTGCACTTCATATCTGAGAGTCATATAGAACCGTCAAATACTGTGCTTACAGTGCACTTTTAAAAATACGAATTGTTTTAGGTGCTAAATAGTACATTTGCATCCTGCACTTCATACCTGCGAGTCAAATAGAACCGTCAAATACTGTGCTTCCAGCGTACTTTGAAAAATTCTCATTGTTTTGGGTTCTAAATAGTACATTTGCAACATTCACTTCATATCTGAAAGTCAAATAGAACTGTCAAATACTGTGCTTACAACGCACATTGAAAAATTCTAATTGTTTTGGGTGCTAAATAGTACATTTGAAGCCTGCACTTCATATCTGAGAGTCAAATAGAACCGTCAAATACTGTGCTTACAGCGCATTTTGAAAAATTCTAATTGTTTTGAGTGCTAAATAGTACATTTGCGTCTTGCGGTGCACTTCATATCTGAGAGTCAAATAGAACCGTCAAATACTGTGCTTACAGCGCACTTTGAAAAATTCTAATAGTTTTGGGTGCTAAATAGTACATTTGCAGCCTGCACTTCATATCTGAAAGTCAGATAGAACCGTCAAATACAGTGCTTACAGCGCACTTAGAAAAATTAAAAAAAATAGTAAATTTAAAGCCTGCACTTCATATCTGAGAGTCAAATAGAACCATCAAATACTGTGCTTACAGCGCACTTTGAAAAATTCTAATAGTTTTGGGTGCTAAATAGTACATTTGCAGCCTGCACTTCATTTCTGAAAGTCAGATAGAACCGTCAAATACAGTGCTTACAGCGCACTTTGAAAAATTATAATTGTTTTGGGTGCTAAATAGTACATTTGCAGCCTGCACTTCATATCTGAGAGTCAGATAGTACCGTCAAATACAGTGCTTACAGCGCACTTTGAAAAATTATAATTGTTTTGGATGCTAAATAGTACATTTGAAGCCAGCACTTCATATCTGAGAGTCAAATAGAACCGTCAAATACTGTGCTTACAGCGCACTTTAAAAAATTCTAATTGTTTTTGGTGATAAATAGTACATTTGCACTTTGCGGTGCACTTCATATCTGAGAGTCAAATAGAACCGTCAAATACTGTGCTTACAGCGCACTTTGAAAAATTCTCATTGTTTTGGGTGCTAAGTAGTATATTTGCATCCTGCATAAAATAGAACCGTCAAATACTGTGCTTACAGCGCACTTTTAAAAATTCTAATTGTTTTGGGTGTTAAATAGTACATTTGCATCTTGTGGTGCACTTCATATCTGAGAGTCATATAGAACCGTCAAATACTGTGCTTACAGTGCACTTTGAAAAATACGAATTGTTTTGGGTGCTAAATAGTACATTTGCATCCTGCACTTCATACCTGCGAGTCAAATAGAACCGTCAAATACTGTGCTTCCAGCGTACTTTGAAAAATTCTCATTGTTTTGGGTTCTAAATAGTACATTTGCAACATTCACTTCATATCTGAAAGTCAAATAGAACTGTCAAATACTGTGCTTACAACGCACATTGAAAAATTCTAATTGTTTTGGGTGCTAAATAGTACATTTGAAGCCTGCACTTCATATCTGAGAGTCAAATAGAACCGTCAAATACTGTGCTTACAGCGCATTTTGAAAAATTCTAATTGTTTTGGGTGCTAAATAGTACATTTGCGTCTTGCGGTGCACTTCATATCTGAGAGTCAAATAGAACCGTCAAATACTGTGCTTACAGCGCACTTTGAAAAATTCTCATTGTTTTGGGTGCTAAGTAGTATATTTGCATCCTGCATAAAATAGAACCGTCAAATACTGTGCTTACAGCGCACTTTTAAAAATTCTAATTGTTTTGGGTGTTAAATAGTACATTTGCATCTTGTGGTGCACTTCATATCTGAGAGTCATATAGAACCGTCAAATACTGTGCTTACAGTGCACTTTGAAAAATACGAATTGTTTTGGGTGCTAAATAGTACATTTGCATCCTGCACTTCATACCTGCGAGTCAAATAGAACCGTCAAATACTGTGCTTCCAGCGTACTTTGAAAAATTCTCATTGTTTTGGGTTCTAAATAGTACATTTGCAACATTCACTTCATATCTGAAAGTCAAATAGAACTGTCAAATACTGTGCTTACAACGCACATTGAAAAATTCTAATTGTTTTGGGTGCTAAATAGTACATTTGAAGCCTGCACTTCATATCTGAGAGTCAAATAGAACCGTCAAATACTGTGCTTACAGCGCATTTTGAAAAATTCTAATTGTTTTGGGTGCTAAATAGTACATTTGCGTCTTGCGGTGCACTTCATATCTGAGAGTCAAATAGAACCGTCAAATACTGTGCTTACAGCGCACTTTGAAAAATTCTAATAGTTTTGGGTGCTAAATAGTACATTTGCAGCCTGCACTTCCTATCTGAAAGTCAGATAGAACCGTCAAATACAGTGCTTACAGCGCACTTAGAAAAATTCAAAAAAATAGTAAATTTAAAGCCTGCACTTCATATCTGAGAGTCAAATAGAACCATCAAATACTGTGCTTACAGCGCACTTTGAAAAATTCTAATAGTTTTGGGTGCTAAATAGTACATTTGCAGCCTGCAATTCATTTCTGAAAGTCAGATAGAACAGTCAAATACAGTGCTTACAGCGCACTTTGAAAAATTATAATTGTTTTGGGTGCTAAATAGAACATTTGCAGCCTGCACTTCATATCTGAGAGTCAAATAGAACCGTCAAATACTGTGCTTACAGTGCACTTTGAAAAATTCCTAATTGTTTTGGGTGCTAAATAGTATATTTGCATCCTTCATTTAATATCTGAGAGTCAAATAGAACCGTCAAATACTGTGCTTACAGCGCACTTTGAAAAATTCTAATTGTTTTGAGTGTTAAAAAGTACATTTGCGTTTTGCTGTGCATTTCATATCTGAGAGTCAAATAGAACCGTCAAATACTGTGCTAAAAGCGCACTTTGAAAATTTCTAATTGTTTTGGGTACTAAATAATACATTTGCGTCTTGCGGTGCACTTCATATCTGAGAGTCAAAAAGAACCATCAAATACTGTGCTTACAGCGCACTTTGAAAAATTCTAATTGTTTTGAGTGTTAAATAGTACATTTGCGTGTTGCGGTGTACTTCATATCTGAGAGTCAAATAGAACCGTCAAATACTGAGCTTACAGCGCACTTTGAAAAATTCGAATTGTTTTGGGTGCTAATTAGTATATTTGCGTCCTGCATTTAATATCTGGGAGTCAAATAGAACCGTCAAATACTGTGCTTACAGTGCACTTTGAAAAATTCCAATTATTTTGGGTGTTAAATAGTACATTTGCGTGTTGCTGTGCATTTCATATCTGAGAGTCACATAGAACCGTCAAATACTGTGCTTACAGCGCACTTTGAAAAATATGAATTGTTTTGGGTGCTAAATAGTACATTTGCATCCTGCATTTAATATCTGAGAGTCAAATAGAACAGTCAAATACTGTGCTTACAGTGCACTTTGAAAAATTCCAATTATTTTGGGTGTTAAATAGTACATGTATGTTGTAGAGGGGATAGTGCATATCATTACAGTTCCAAAAAACCAAAACCTTGTCCCTCCTTCCCCCCTAATAAAGACACGAGACCTTAGCTTGGTGTAAATAGGCCACAGCACTTTTATTATAAACAAAATATATATTATATTAGACTGTATAAAAGCCACGCCACCATTTTAATTTTTTATTAACATATATACAGCCTAACAAAATGTCTATGAACCCCCTTGCCAATCCCCAAGTTTAAACCAATAAAAAACTCATTGATGCAACCGGCATCAATAACTCACTTGTGGTACTAACTTGTGGTACTCCCCTCCCCCCTCGTCCAGGGGTCTCTTACCCCACCATACCTTTTTTACTCTCCTCTATGCTCACCACTAGCCGAACCATAGCTCAGTGGGCACGTCCTATATTGGCGATGTATCACCTTTGAGGTAAGGGGAGGGCTGAGCCCAAACTTCCACCATCTGCACGACCACCTTTTAACAACCCTGACTGGCAAGGACAGGTTCCCCCCGAGTGCTGCGACAAAAAAGAAATATCAGAACAACATATATATAAAATACTAATACATAGGGATGGGAGGGTGGGAATTTTTATCTAAGTGACTCACCAAGATTTTTGGGGAAAATGGCTGAAGAGAACTTTACTACAAACTATTTATAAACTTTTACCCAACCCCGCCCCCAACTGCTGTCTATCATATTTCTACCCCACACACATACATGCCCTTAAAGCTACAGCTTCGCCTAGCTACCAGGGTTCTTGTATGTTGTAGAGGGGATAGTGCATATCATTACAGTTCCAAAAAATCAAAACCTTGTCCCTCCTTCCCCCCTAATAAAGACACGAGACCTTAGCTTGGTGTAAATAGGCCACAGCACTTTTATTATAAACAAAATATATATTATATTAGACTGTATAAAAGCCACGCCACCATTTTAATTTTTTATTAACATATATACAGCCTAACAAAATGTCTATGAACCCCCTTGCCAATTCCCAAGTTTAAACCAATAAAAAACTCATTGATGCAACCGGCATCAATAACTCACTTGTGGTACTAACTTGTGGTACTCCCCTCCCCCCTCGTCCAGGGGTCTCTTACCCCACCATACCTTTTTTACTCTCCTCTATGCTCACCACTAGCCGAACCATAGCTCAGTGGGCACGTCCTATATTGGCGATGTATCACCTTTGAGGTAAGGGGAGGGCTGAGCCCAAACTTCCACCATCTGCACGACCACCTTTTAACAACCCTGACTGGCAAGGACAGGTTCCCCCCGCCACCAGCCCCGCTGTTTTACCCCCTAAAATCAGCGGGAGCTACCCCCCACCAGTGCCATGGCCTTTTCCAAACCTTCCTGGAGAGCTAAGTTAAAGAGATCCAAGCCAACCTCGGTTAGGTGCACCCCATCGCTCCTAAAAAACACAGCCGCATCCCTTTCAAATATGCGATGACGAATGGGCACCCCCCCCCCACTCTTAGGATAAACTTAGACACCTGCCTATTTACTTTTATCCTACAGCGCTCCATCGCCTTTTGGTTGGTGGCGCAGCGCCAATAGTTCCGTGGGACTAATTCGGACCATACTAGCCGAACCTCAGGGAATATTACTAAAAGTCTGGCGAGGTCTTGCTTTATCAACTCGCACAAACCAAGCACGGGGATGGAGCCCAGGTCATTGCCACCAAGATGAATCAGGAGAATGTCAGGTGGACCCAATACCCTAGCTAACTGGACTAGCTCAGGCAATAACCTGACCCACCGCATACCCCTGATACCTATCCAGCGCACTTCAGCTGAGGAAGAGAGGAATCCCAGACGTTCCCCACCCGGACGGACAGCAGCCCTCCTCCTCGCCCAAAAGATATAGGAATGGCCTATGAGCCAGACCTTCCTGCATGTTGTACCTGAGAAGACAAAGCAGAAGACACTGCAGTTAGGCCATCCGGGCGAACATACGAAAGAAAGCGCCGGGATTCCCATCTACCAATGCGCTGAATTGCCCTTTCAGTGAACCCAAGCCTATCTGCCTCTGATGCCGCCCCGATACGGAATGAATGACCCCCAAGACCGTCGCTGTTTAAACCCAAAGCCTCCAATGTCAACTTGAACACCCTAATGAACTGAAATCGTGAGAGAGGAACCCCATCCTGATGCACCAGCAAAGGTAATGCAGATGACGGACAGGAAAGGGAATACAGGTCAAAACAAGCCACCGGGCACACCGCAGATCCCGCGACCTCTCTAAGAGTGACCCAGGACCCCTTAGCCATGACGTCGGTTTTTGACTGCCTGAGTTTGAACCGAACGCTACCCGGTTCCCGAATCACATCCTCAAACATAATCCCCCCGATAACATTCTTTGATGGGCAGACCAGCTCCCCCACCCTTAGCGCCCCAAAGAAGGCGAAGGTGAATGCTAGACGGAAGAGCGTCGATTCAAACCCTGACACGCATACCGAAGGTAGAGTCTGGCAAATACCTAATAGCAGAGCCCCCGATACCGGTGCCCGTGAATCCCGAGTCCTGGGGCACCCCCTCCTAAATCCCTTCAGCGATTGGCGAACTATAAAGTCCTTAGTCACGTCCCGCAGACCCGACAACTTGAACCAAAAACTAATACCCGCTAATCTAGCCGACACAACATTAGGGGAGGCACCTGCCGCTTCCCAAGACCACAACAGCCAGAGCAACCCGTGCAGGCGTTCAGCGTCATCACGGAAACCACCCCTCGACTGCTCGAGCCCGATCCAATCACTCCAGGTCTTACCATACCGGGACCAAGTGGACGCCGAAACCGGTTGGCTGATCCATTGGGCTATTCTTCCAACCCAAGGCTCCATAGCTCCTGCGGGCAACGAAAGCCCTCCGCATCTGCCCCAGGGGCCACCGCCCGAAACACGTCCCACTGCAAACGAGAAAGTGCGTCTGCCATTACATTAACAACACCCGGGATATGTTCCGCCCTACAAGATATGTTATACTTAAGGCAAAGCAGCACCAGCTTGCGCAGCAGGCGGATCACCGGAGGGGATGACGCCGTAAGGTTGTTAATTGCCATGACTACCCCCAAGTTATCGCAATGAAAGACCACTTTCTTATCCCGAAGCACAGAGCCCCAGAGCACTACCGCCACCAGAATGGGAAAAAGCTCCAAGAACGCCAAGTTCCTGGTTAGCCCAGCCGAGTGCCACTCTTCCGGCCACTGAGCCGAACACCAGCGACTATCCAGTATGGCCCCAAAACCCACCGAGCCCGCCGCGTCCGTGAACAGGTGAAGATCACTGTTCGACACCTCTTGGGCCTGCCACAATGACCTACCATTGTAGTCTGCCAAAAACAGTTGCCAGACTGTCAAGTCCGCGATAAGAGGGCGGGTTAATCTAATAAAATGCGTCGGATGGCTCACGCCCGCCGTGGCCGCAGCTAAACGCCTATTGAAAACCCGTCCCATAGGCATAATTTTGCACGCAAAATTAAGCTTGCCCAAGAGCGACTGCAGCTGCTGCAAACGGATTTTTTTCAGACCCATGGCCGCCGAGATGTCAGCGCGCAACCCTATCAGCTTATCCATGGGAAGCCTACATTCTCCCGCTACTGAGTCCAGCTCAATGCCCAAAAAACAAAGACAGGTCACCGGGCCCTCCGTTTTTTCTCGAGCAAGTGGTACCCCAAAGCCGCGGGTAACTGCCTCCACCACCCCCAGTAAATGAGCACATACGTAAGAATCCTTGGGGCCCACCAGAAGGAAGTCATCCAGGTAGTGCAGAATGGACTCACATCCCGCCTCCATTTTAATCACCCACTCCAAGAACGTGCTAAAACATTCAAAGTATGAGCATGAAATGGAGCATCCCATCGGAAGACTTAGGTCCACATAAAATTGACCCTGGAAGTGACAACCCAATAGGTGATGGCACGCTGGATGAACCGGCAGCAGCCGGAATGCTGATTCAATATCCGTTTTTGCCATCAATGCCCCCGGACCCGCTGCCCTTACCACACGCACTGCGGAATCGAACGAAGCGTATGACACCCTACATACTTCAGCGTCGATATCATCATTCACCGAACCCCCGTTGGGGTACGATAAATGGTGTATCAACCTGAATTTCCCATTCTCCTTTTTTGGAACCACGCCCAGCGGGGAGACCCTCAGATTAGCCAAAGGAAGGTGGTCGAAAGGACCCGCCATACGCCCTGCGGCAACTTCCTTCCCCAGCTTTTCCCTGACCACCTCCGGATAGTCTTTTACCGAACGCAGGTTCCATAAACAGAGCTGAACCTCCCTCTCCTGAAAAGGAATCCAGAACCCATCTGTAAAACCCTTGAGGAGTGTGTCAGCAGCTCTGCGGTTAGGGTATCTACTTAACCATGGACCCATCGCGCCGACGTCCACCGGCGTCCTCCCCTTTCTCCCCCAAATCCGACCTGTCACCCGACTTCCCTTTTTTAAAACATCTGGTAGCGGGGTGAGCACCCCCGCACCCAGAGCATTCATGTTTAAAGCGGCACCCCGCCCCCCATTTGCATTGGCCGTCGTTGTATTTCCAACAACTGCCGCTACGCCGGGTAGAGGCCGGTGGTGTGGGTGATCCCATCCCACCGGCCCCCCCGAGAAAGGACGACATACCCCCTTGGTGAGAAGCGGGTCTAGTCATGATGGCCAGCCATAGCCCTATGTCCATTTGATCCCAATCCAAAGTGGGACGTAATGCTAGGCGTTGGCGGAACTGCTCATCGTACCGCCACCACCCTAGCCCCCCATACACCCTGCAGGCATGCCATATCATGTCCTGATAGCAGAACAGGGCAGAGCACCTATTGGGCGGCTTCTCCCCTATAATGCTGGCTAGAATTGAAAAGGCCCGAACCCAATTCCCAAATGTTTTGGGGATCTTACGGTACTTGTACCTTTCTTTCTCCTTCTCAGCCTCCTTTAACTCCTTCTCCGGAGGGGGAACCTCCTCCAGTGGAAGGAGCGAGTAAATCTCTATAAACTCCCGAGCCAAATCTTTTCCCGCACCTCCTGCTTTACGTGTAACCCCAGGGGCCCGGACCAGCACATGTACGTAGCCCCATGTGCCATTGGGGCCACCGTCGCCATCGGGTCAATCCCCGTTGCGGAGGCCCCGGCGACCACCATTGAAGTCCCCTCCAGTGGGTCCGTTTCAAGGCTAGCCGCCGAGGTCTGAGAAACAACCGCTGGGGGAAGGGGCACCGAAACAGTACCCGACGCGGCCGGCGTAACCGACCCCCCGTCAACCGCACGAGAACCCCAAACTGCGCCGACCTGCGAATCAATGCTGACTGCCTGTGTCTGCAATGGGGGTCCCTGAGCCTGTTCTAGCAAACCGCGCAAACCTTGCATAAAACCCGCCCAAGCCTGACTCTGTGGGCCCTGCACCCCTTCGCTCCCTTGCGCAACCCCCCAAGAAAAGGGGATTGTAGACTCACCAGCCATAGCAGCTGCAGGACCCACAGAGGGCTGTAAGGCGGTAGTAGTCCCCGCTTCCCCTGTCCCCTGTGATGGAGGGATGGAGCCAGGGTGCAAAGTGGTAGAGAAATCCTGAAAATAAGAAGGCATTGTTAAACCTGACCACCCACCCCTTAGTGGATGAGGCCCAACCGCAGGAACCATGTTGCTAGGCCCAGGGGGGTGACTAGGGGGAGCTGGGGAGGTAGAGGAAGCACTGTCCTCCTCAGCAGAGTCATAGCTGCGCTGGCAGCTATCCACAACCCACCCCCCATCGCCTGGAGGTAAACCCAGGGCCCTCCGTTTTGAGGCCTGCGGCCTACTTACATGTCGCGGTGCCCGACGGGATCCACTCCTCCTGGCTGCATGCTGCGTCGCGTGTGGAGGAAGGGGGGTCATCCGGGCTGCCCTAGACCTCGTGGCAGCCCTGGACAAATCAGCTACAGGCTGATATCGCGTGGTAGCAGCTTGCTCCGCACGAGCTGCACCATGCGACGGGGATAGGCCCACTGACACACGAGGCCCCTCCACCGCCGGAGAAGGCCTCGCACGGGACCTAACGGGCCCCGGAGCCCCTAGCTGAGCGCTCCGGGCCCGACTGCGGGTGGTGGGGGGGTGAGGCCCGCCCGCCGCGGGCATGGGCCTCACTGCAGCACTTACCCCCGGGGCCTGGGCCGCAGAGGCCCCGCTCTGGCCGCGTGGAGAGGTGCCCCGGCCTGGGCTAAACCTCTCAGGGGGGTGGGAGCGCCGCCTGGCGCTGCGTCTGCCGCTTCCCCCGTCCTGGTCCACCGCAGGGGCAGCCTGCAGCCGTGAAAACTGCATCTGAAGCTGCCTGCCACCATCCACCAAAGCCTCAGCCCTGAGAGCTGCGAGGATCCCCTCCACATCCATGCTCCAGGCCGTCAAACAGGTAACACTTCAGATAAAACAGGAAATTTTTATCTAAGTGACTCACCAAGATTTTTGGGGAAAATGGCTGAAGAGAACTTTACTACAAACTATTTATAAACTTTTACCCAACCCCGCCCCCAACTGCTGTCTATCATATTTCTACCCCACACACATACATGCCCTTAAAGCTACAGCTTCGCCTAGCTACCAGGGTTCTTTTGCGTCTTGCTGTGCATTTCATATCTGAGAGTCAAATAGAACCGTCAAATACTGGGCTTACAGCGCACTTTGAAAAATATGAATTGTTTTGGGTGCTAAATAGTACATTTGCATCCTGCACTTCATACCTTCGAGTCAAATAGAACCGTCAAATGCTGTGCTTACAGCGTACTTTGAAAAATTCTAATTCTTTTGGGTGCTAAATAGTACATTTGCAGTCTTCACTTTATATCTGAAAGTCAAATAGAACCGTCAAATACTGTGCTTACAACGCACTTTGAAAAATACTAATTGTTTTGGGTGCTAAATAGAACATTTGCAGTCTTCACTTTATATCTGAAAGTCAAATAGAACCTTCAAATACTGTGCTTACAATGCACTGTGAAAAATTATAATTGTTTTGGGTGCTAAATAGTACATTTGCAGCCTGCACTTCATATCTGAGAGTCAAATAGAACCGTAAAATACGGTGCTTAAAGCGCACTTTTAAAATTTCTAATTGTTTTGGGTGCTAAATAGTACATTTGCGTCTTGCGGTGCACTTCATATCTGAGAGTCAAATAGAACCAGCAAATACTGTGCTTACAGCGCACTTAGAAAAATTCAAATATATAGTACATTTAAAGCCTGCAATTCATATCTGAGAGTCAAATAGAACCATCAAATACTGTGCTTACAGCGCACTTTGAAAAATTCTAATAGTTTTTTGAGCAAAATAGAACATTTGCAGCCTGGACTTCATATCTGAGAGTCAAATAGAGCCGTCAAATACTGTGGTTACAGCACACTTTGACAAATTCTAATTGTTTTGGGTGTTAAATAGTACATTTGCTTCTTGCGGTGCACTTCATATCTGAGAGTCAAAAAGAACCGTCAAATACTGTGCTTACAGGGCACTTTGAAAAATTCTAATTGTTTTGGGTGCTAAATAGTATATTTGCATCCTGCATTTAATAACTGAAAGTCAAATAGAACCGTCAAATACTGTGCTTACAGCGCACTTTGAAAAATTCTAATTGTTTTGGGTGCTAAATAGTATATTTGCATCCTGCATTTAATAACTGAAAGTCAAATAGAACCGTCAAATACTGTGCTTACAGCGCACTTTGAAAAATTCTAATTGTTTTGGGTGCTAAATAGTACATTTGCATCTTGCGGTGCACTTCATATCTGAGAGTCAAATAGAACCGTCAAATACTGTGCTTACAGCGCACTTTGAAAAATACGAATTGTTTTGGGTGCTAAATAGTACATTTGCATCCTGCACTTCATACCTGCGAGTCAAATAGAACCGTCAAATACTGTGCTTCCAGCGTACTTTGAAAAATTCTCATTGTTTTGGGTGCTAAATAGTACATTTGCAACATTCACTTCATATCTGAAAGTCAAATAGAACCGTCAAATACTGTGCTTACAACGCACATTGAAAAATTCTAATTGTTTTGGGTGCTAAATAGTATATTTGCATCCTGCATTTAATAACTGAAAGTCAAATAGAACCGTCAAATACTGTGCTTACAGCGCATTTTGAAAAATTCTAATTGTTTTGGGTGCTAAATAGTACATTTGTGTTCTGCATTTCATATCTGAGAGTCAAATAGAACCGTTAAATACTCTGCTTACAGCGCATTTTGAAAAATTCTAATTGTTTTGGGTGCTAAATAGTATATTTGCATCCTGCATTTAATATCTGAGAGTCAAATAGAAAGGTCAAATACTGTGCTTACAGCGCACTTTGAAAAATTCTAATTGTTTTTGGTGTTAAATAGTACATTTGCATTTTGCGGTGCACTTCATATCTGAGAGTCAAATAGAACCGTCAAATACTGTGCTTACAGCGCACTTTTAAAAATTCTAATTGTTTTGGGTGTTAAATAGTACATTTGCATCTTGCGGTGCACTTCATATCTGAGAGTCATATAGAACAATCAAATACTGTGCTTACAGCGCACTTTGAAAAATTCTAATTGTTTGGGGTGTTAAACAGTACATTTGTGTCTTGCGGTGCACTTCATATCTGAGAGTCAAATAGAACCATCAAATACTGTGCTTACAGTGCACTTTGAAAAATTCTAATTATTTTGGGTGCTAAATAGTACATTTGCAGCCTGCACTTCATATCTGAGAGTCAAATAGAACCGTTAAATGCTCTGCTTACAGCGCATTTTGAAAAATTCTAATTGTTTTGTGTACTAAATAGTACATTTGCATCTTGCGGTGCACTTCATATCTGAGAGTCAAATAGAACCGTCAAATACTGTGCTTACAGCGCACTTTGAAAAATTCTAATAGTTTTGGGTGCAAAATAGAACATTTGCAGCCTGGACTTCATATCTGAGAGTCAAATAGAGCCGTCAAATACTGTGGTTACAGCACACTTTGACAAATTCTAATTGTTTTGGGTGTTAAATAGTACATTTGCTTCTTGCGGTGCACTTCATATCTGAGAGTCAAATAGAACCGTCAAATACTGTGCTTACAGCGCACTTTGAAAAATTCTAATTGTTTTGGGTGCTAAATAGTATATTTGCATCCTGCATTTAATAACTGAAAGTCAAATAGAACCATCAAATACTGTGCTTACAGCGCACATTGAAAAATTCTAGTTGTTTTGGGTGCTAAATAGTACATTTGCATCTTGCGGTGCACTTCATATCTGAGAGTCAAATAGAACCGTCAAATACTGTGCTTACAGCGCACTTTGAAAAATACGAATTGTTTTGGGTGCTAAATAGTACATTTGCATCCTGCACTTCATACCTGCGAGTCAAATAGAACCGTCAAATACTGTGCTTCCAGCGTACTTTGAAAAATTCTCATTGTTTTGGGTGCTAAATAGTACATTTGCAACATTCACTTCATATCTGAAACTCAAATAGAACCGTCAAATACTGTGCTTACAACGCACATTGAAAAATTCTAATTGTTTTGGGTGCTAAATAGTATATTTGCATCCTGCATTTAATAACTGAAAGTCAAATAGAACCGTCAAATACTGTGCTTACAGCGCACTTTGAAAAATTCTAATTGTTTTGGGTGCTAAATAGAACATTTGTGTTCTGCATTTCATATCTGAGAGTCAAATAGAACCGTTAAATACTCTGCTTACAGCGCATTTTGAAAAATTCTAATTGTTTTGGGTGCTAAATAGTATATTTGCATCCTGCATTTAATATCTGAGAGTCAAATAGAAAGGTCAAATACTGTGCTTACAGCGCACTTTAAAAAATTCTAATTGTTTTTGGTGTTAAATAGTACATTTGCATTTTGCAGTGCACTTCATATCTGAGAGTCAAATAGAACCGTCAAATACTGTGCTTACAGCGCACTTTTAAAAATTCTAATTGTTTTGGGTGTTAAATAGTACATTTGCATCTTGCGGTGCACTTCATATCTGAGAGTCATATAGAACAATCAAATACTGTGCTTACAGCGCACTTTGAAAAATTCTAATTGTTTGGGGTGTTAAACAGTACATTTGTGTCTTGCGGTGCACTTCATATCTGAGAGTCAAATAGAACCATCAAATACTGTGCTTACAGTGCACTTTGAAAAATTCTAATTATTTTGGGTGCTAAATAGTACATTTGCAGCCTGCACTTCATATCTGAGAGTCAAATAGAACCGTTAAATGCTCTGCTTACAGCGCATTTTGAAAAATTCTAATTGTTTTGTGTGCTAAATAGTACATTTGCATCTTGCGGTGCACTTCATATCTGAGAGTCAAATAGAACCGTCAAATACTGTGCTTACAGCGCACTTTGAAAAATACGAATTGTTTTGGGTGCTAAATAGTACATTTGCATCCTGCACTTCATACCTGCGAGTCAAATAGAACCGTCAAATACTGTGCTTCCAGCGTACTTTGAAAAATTCTCATTGTTTTGGGTGCTAAATAGTACATTTGCAACATTCACTTTATATCTGAAAGTCAAATAGAACCGTCAAATACTGTGCTTACACCGCACATTGAAAAATTCTAATTGTTTTGGGTGCTAAATAGTACATTTGAAGCCTTCACTTCATCTCTGAGAGTCAAATAGAACCGTCAAATACTGTGCTTATAGCGCATTTTGAAAAGTTCTAATTGTTTTGGGTGTTAAATAGTACATTTGCATCTTGCGGTGCACTTCATATCTGAGAGTCAAATAGAACCGTCAAATACTGTGCTTACAGCGCACTTTGAAAAATACGAATTGTTTTGGGTGCTAAATAGTACATTTGCATCCTGCACTTCATACCTGCGAGTCAAATAGAACCGTCAAATACTGTGCTTCCAGCGTACTTTGAAAAATTCTCATTGTTTTGGGTGCTAAATAGTACATTTGCAACATTCAAATCATATCTGAAAGTCAAATAGAACCGTCAAATACTGTGCTTACAACGCACATTGAAAAATTCTAATTGTTTTGGATGCTAAATAGTACATTTGAAGCCTGCACTTCATATCTGAGAGTCAAATAGAACCGTCAAATACTGTGCTTACAGCGCATTTTGAAAAATTCTATTTGTTTTGGGTGCTAAATAGTACATTTGCGTCTTGCGGTGCACTTCATATCTGAGAGTCAAATAGAACCGTCAAATACTGTGCTTACAGCGCACTTAGAAAAATTCAAAAAAATAGTAAATTTAAAGTCTGCACTTCATATCTGAGAGTCAAATAGAACCGTCAAATACTGTGCTTACAGCGCACTTTGAAAAATACGAATTGTTTTGGGTGCTAAATAGTACATTTGCATCCTTCACTTCATACCTGCGAGTCAAATAGAACCGTCAAATACTGTGCTTCCAGCGTACTTTGAAAAATTCTCATTGTTTTGGGTGCTAAATAGTACATTTGCAACATTCACTTCATATCTGAAAGTCAAATAGAACCGTCAAATACTGTGCTTACATGCACATTGTAAAATTCTAATTGTTTTGGGTGCTAAATAGTACATTTGAAGCCTGCACTTCATATCTGAGAGTCAAATAGAACCGTCAAATACTGTGCTTACAGCGCATTTTGAAAAATTCTAATTGTTTTGGGTGCTAAATAGTACATTTGCGTCTTGCGGTGCACTTCATATCTGAGAGTCAAATAGAACCGTCAAATACTGTGCTTACAGCGCACTTAGAAAAATTCAAAAAAATAGTAAATTTAAAGTCTGCACTTCATATCTGAGAGTCAGATAGAACCGTCAAATACAGTGCTTACAGCGCACTTTGAAAAATTATAATTGTTTTGGGTGCTAAATAGTATATTTGCATCCTTCATTTAATATCTGAGAGTCAAATAGAACCGTCAAATACTGTGCTTACAGCGCACTTTGAAAAATTCTAATTGTTTTTGGTGATAAATAGTACATTTGCATTTTGCGGTGCACTTCATATCTGAGAGTCAAATAGAACCGTCAAATACTGTGCTTACAGCGCACTTTGAAAAATTCTCATTGTTTTGGGTGCTAAATAGTATATTTGCATCCTGCATTTAATATCTGAGAGTCAAATAGAACCGTCAAATACTGTGCTTACAGCGCACTTTTAAAAATTCTAATTGTTTTGGGTGTTAAATAGTACATTTGCATCTTGTGGTGCACTTCATATCTGAGAGTCATATAGAACCGTCAAATACTGTGCTTACAGTGCACTTTGAAAAATACGAATTGTTTTGGGTGCTAAATAGTACATTTGCATCCTGCACTTCATACCTGCGAGTCAAATAGAACCGTCAAATACTGTGCTTCCAGCGTACTTTGAAAAATTCTCATTGTTTTGGGTTCTAAATAGTACATTTGCAACATTCACTTCATATCTGAAAGTCAAATAGAACCGTCAAATACTGTGCTTACAACGCACATTGAAAAATTCTAATTGTTTTGGGTGCTAAATAGTACATTTGAAGCCTGCACTTCATATCTGAGAGTCAAATAGAACCGTCAAATACTGTGCTTACAGCGCATTTTGAAAAATTCTAATTGTTTTGGGTGCTAAATAGTACATTTGCGTCTTGCGGTGCACTTCATATCTGAGAGTCAAATAGAACCGTCAAATACTGTGCTTACAGCGCACTTAGAAAAATTCAAAAAAATAGTAAATTTAAAGCCTGCACTTCATATCTGAGAGTCAAATAGAACCGTCAAATACTGTGCTTACAGTGCACTTTGAAAAATTCCAATTGTTTTGAGTGTTAAAAAGTACATTTGCGTCTTGCTGTGCACTTCATATCTGAGAGTCAAAAAGAACCATCAAATACTGTGCCTACAGCGCACTTTGAAAAATTCTAATTGTTTTGAGTGTTAAATAGTACATTTGCGTGTTGCGGTGTACTTCATATCTGAGAGTCAAATAGAACCGTCAAATACTGTGCTTACAGCGCACTTAGAAAAATTCAAAAAAATAGTAAATTTAAAGTCTGCACTTCATATCTGAGAGTCAAATAGAACCGTCAAATACTGTGCTTACAGCGCACTTTGAAAAATACGAATTGTTTTGGGTGCTAAATAGTACATTTGCATCCTTCACTTCATACCTGCGAGTCAAATAGAACCGTCAAATACTGTGCTTCCAGCGTACTTTGAAAAATTCTCATTGTTTTGGGTGCTAAATAGTACATTTGCAACATTCACTTCATATCTGAAAGTCAAATAGAACCGTCAAATACTGTGCTTACATGCACATTGTAAAATTCTAATTGTTTTGGGTGCTAAATAGTACATTTGAAGCCTGCACTTCATATCTGAGAGTCAAATAGAACCGTCAAATACTGTGCTTACAGCGCATTTTGAAAAATTCTAATTGTTTTGGGTGCTAAATAGTACATTTGCGTCTTGCGGTGCACTTCATATCTGAGAGTCAAATAGAACCGTCAAATACTGTGCTTACAGCGCACTTAGAAAAATTCAAAAAAATAGTAAATTTAAAGTCTGCACTTCATATCTGAGAGTCAGATAGAACCGTCAAATACAGTGCTTACAGCGCACTTTGAAAAATTATAATTGTTTTGGGTGCTAAATAGTATATTTGCATCCTTCATTTAATATCTGAGAGTCAAATAGAACCGTCAAATACTGTGCTTACAGCGCACTTTGAAAAATTCTAATTGTTTTTGGTGATAAATAGTACATTTGCATTTTGCGGTGCACTTCATATCTGAGAGTCAAATAGAACCGTCAAATACTGTGCTTACAGCGCACTTTGAAAAATTCTCATTGTTTTGGGTGCTAAATAGTATATTTGCATCCTGCATTTAATATCTGAGAGTCAAATAGAACCGTCAAATACTGTGCTTACAGCGCACTTTTAAAAATTCTAATTGTTTTGGGTGTTAAATAGTACATTTGCATCTTGTGGTGCACTTCATATCTGAGAGTCATATAGAACCGTCAAATACTGTGCTTACAGTGCACTTTGAAAAATACGAATTGTTTTGGGTGCTAAATAGTACATTTGCATCCTGCACTTCATACCTGCGAGTCAAATAGAACCGTCAAATACTGTGCTTCCAGCGTACTTTGAAAAATTCTCATTGTTTTGGGTTCTAAATAGTACATTTGCAACATTCACTTCATATCTGAAAGTCAAATAGAACCGTCAAATACTGTGCTTACAACGCACATTGAAAAATTCTAATTGTTTTGGGTGCTAAATAGTACATTTGAAGCCTGCACTTCATATCTGAGAGTCAAATAGAACCGTCAAATACTGTGCTTACAGCGCATTTTGAAAAATTCTAATTGTTTTGGGTGCTAAATAGTACATTTGCGTCTTGCGGTGCACTTCATATCTGAGAGTCAAATAGAACAGTCAAATACTGTGCTTACAGCGCACTTAGAAAAATTCAAAAAAATAGTAAATTTAAAGCCTGCACTTCATATCTGAGAGTCAAATAGAACCGTCAAATACTGTGCTTACAGTGCACTTTGAAAAATTCCAATTGTTTTGAGTGTTAAAAAGTACATTTGCGTCTTGCTGTGCACTTCATATCTGAGAGTCAAAAAGAACCATCAAATACTGTGCCTACAGCGCACTTTGAAAAATTCTAATTGTTTTGAGTGTTAAATAGTACATTTGCGTGTTGCGGTGTACTTCATATCTGAGAGTCAAATAGAACCGTCAAATACTGAGCTTACAGCGCACTTTGAAAAATTCGAATTGTTTTGGGTGCTAAATAGTACACTTGCGTCTTGCGGTGCACTTCATATCTGAGAGTCATATAGAACCGTCAAATACTGTGCTTACAGGGCACTTTGAAAAATTCCAATTGTTTTGGGTGCTAAATAGTACATTTGCGTCCTGCATTTAATATCTGGGAGTCAAATAGAACCGTCAAATACTGTGCTTAAAGTGCACTTTGAAAAATTCCAATAATTTTGGGTGTTAAATAGTACATTTGCGTCTTGCTGTGCATTTCATATCTGAGAGTAAAATAGAACCGTCAAATACTGAGCTTACAGCGCACTTTGAAAAATTCGAATTGTTTTGGGTGCTAATTAGTATATTTGCGTCCTGCATTTAATATCTGGGAGTCAAATAGAACCGTCAAATACTGTGCTTACAGTGCACTTTGAAAAATTCCAATTATTTTGGGTGTTAAATAGTACATTTGCGTCTTGCTGTGCATTTCATATCTGAGAGTCAAATAGAACCGTCAAATACTGGGCTTACAGCGCACTTTGAAAAATATGAATTGTTTTGGGTGCTAAATAGTACATTTGCATCCTCCACTTCATACCTTCGAGTCAAATAGAACCGTCAAATGCTGTGCTTACAGCGTACTTTGAAAAATTCTAATTCTTTTGGGTGCTAAATAGTACATTTGCAGTCTTCACTTTATATCTGAAAGTCAAATAGAACCGTCAAATACTGTGCTTACAACGCACTTTGAAAAATACTAATTGTTTTGGGTGCTAAATAGTACATTTGCAGTCTTCACTTTATATCTGAAAGTCAAATAGAACCTTCAAATACTGTGCTTACAATGCACTGTGAAAAATTATAATTGTTTTGGGTGCTAAATAGTACATTTGCAGCCTGGACTTCATATCTGAGAGTCTTATAGAGCCGTCAAATACTGTGGTTACAGCACACTTTGACAAATTCTAATTGTTTTGGGTGTTAAATAGTACATTTGCGTCTTGCGGTGCACTTCATATCTGAGAGTCAAATAGAACCAGCAAATACTGTGCTTACAGCGCACTTAGAAAAATTCAAATATATAGTACATTTAAAGCCTGCACTTCATATCTGAGAGTCAAATAGAACCGTCAAATACTGTGCTTACAGCGCACTTTGAAAAATTCTAATAGTTTTGGGTGCAAAATAGAACATTTGCAGCCTGGACTTCATATCTGAGAGTCAAATAGAGCCGTCAAATACTGTGGTTACAGCACACTTTGACAAATTCTAATTGTTTTGGGTGTTAAATAGTACATTTGCTTCTTGCGGTGCACTTCATATCTGAGAGTCAAAAAGAACCGTCAAATACTGTGCTTACAGCGCACTTTGAAAAATTCTAATTGTTTTGGGTGCTAAATAGTATATTTGCATCCTGCATTTAATAACTGAAAGTCAAATAGAACCGTCAAATACTGTGCTTTCAGCGCACTTTGAAAAATTCGAATTGTTTTGGGTGCTAAATAGTACATTTGCATCTTGCGGTGCACTTCATATCTGAGAGTCAAATAGAACCGTCAAATACTGTGCTTACAGCGCACTTTGAAAAATACAAATTGTTTTGGGTGCTAAATAGTACATTTGCATCCTGCACTTCATACCTGCGAGTCAAATAGAACCGTCAAATACTGTGCTTCCAGCGTACTTTGAAAAATTCTCATTGTTTTGGGTGCTAAATAGTACATTTGCAACATTCACTTCATATCTGAAAGTCAAATAGAACCGTCAAATACTGTGCTTACAACGCACATTGAAAAATTCTAATTGTTTTGGGTGCTAAATAGTATATTTGCATCCTGCATTTAATAACTGAAAGTCAAATAGAACCGTCAAATACTGTGCTTACAGCGCACTTTGAAAAATTCTAATTGTTTTGGGTGCTAAATAGTACATTTGCATCTTGCGGTGCACTTCATATCTGAGAGTCAAATAGAACCGTCAAATACTGTGCTTACAGCGCACTTTGAAAAATACGAATTGTTTTGGGTGCTAAATAGTACATTTGCATCCTGCACTTCATACCTGCGAGTCAAATAGAACCGTCAAATACTGTGCTTCCAGCGTACTTTGAAAAATTCTCATTGTTTTGGGTGCTAAATAGTACATTTGCAACATTCACTTCATATCTGAAAGTCAAATAGAACCGTCAAATACTGTGCTTACAGCGCATTTTGAAAAATTCTAATTGTTTTGGGTGCTAAATAGTACATTTGCGTCTTGCGGTGCACTTCATATCTGAGAGTCAAATAGAACCGTCAAATACTGTGCTTACAGCTCACTTAGAAAAATTCAAAAAAATAGTTAATTTAAAGCCTGCACTTCATATCTGAGAGTCAAATAGAACCATCAAATACTGTGCTTACAGCGCACTTTGAAAAATTCTAATAGTTTTGGGTGCTAAATAGTACATTTGCAGCCTGCACTTCATATCTGAAAGTCAGATAGAACCGTCAAATACAGTGTTTACAGCGCACTTTGAAAAATTATAATTGTTTTGGGTGCTAAATAGAACATTTGCAGCCTGCACTTCATATCTGAGAGTCAAATAGAACCGTCAAATACTGTGCTTACAGTGCACTTTGAAAATTTCCAATTGTTTTGAGTGTTAAATAGTACATTTGCGTCTTGCTGTGCATTTCATATCTGAGAGTCAAATAGAACCGTCAAATACTGTGCTTAAAGCGCACTTTGAAAATTTCTAATTGTTTTGGGTGCTAAATAGTACATTTGCGTCTTGCGGTGCACTTCATATCTGAGAGTCAAAAAGAACCATCAAATACTGTGCTTACAGCGCACTTTGAAAAATTCTAATTGTTTTGAGTGTTAAATAGTACATTTGCGTGTTGCGGTGTACTTCATATCTGAGAGTAAAATAGAACCGTCAAATACTGAGCTTACAGTGCACTTTGAAAAATACGAATTGTTTTGGGTGCTAAATAGTACATTTGCATCCTGCATTTAATATCTGAGAGTCAAATAGAACCGTCAAATACTGTGCTTACAGTGCACTTTGAAAAATTCCAATTATTTTGGTTGTTAAATAGTACATTTGCGTCTTGCTGTGCATTTCATATCTGAGAGTCAAATAGAACCGTCAAATACTGGGCTTACAGCGCACTTTGAAAAATATGAATTGTTTTGGGTGCTAAATAGTACATTTGCATCCTGCACTTCATACCTTCGAGTCAAATAGAACCGTCAAATACTGTGCTTACAGCGTACTTTGAAAAATTCTAATTCTTTTGGGTGCTAAATAGTACCGTATTTTCCGGCGTATAAGACGACTGGGCGTATAAGACGACCCCCCAACTAAGTCATCTTATAAGCCGGAAAAATCGTATCTATATTTTAACCTTTAAGGTTAAAATATAGAGTTTCCCACCCTCCTCCCCCCTTCCCCAATCCCCAATCCCCAGTACTTACCTATTTTCTGCTCTGTCTCCCGCTGTTAAGCCGGTCCGTGGCTGTGAGGGAAGCGTTGTGAGCTCCCCTCAGGCCGCGCGGACAATAAAGTTTTGTTGAAAAAAAAGTTTCAACAGACTTTATTGAACAGCGCGAGCGGAGACAGAGCAGAAGATAGGTGAGTAAATCCCAGTACCCGGCGTATAAGACGACCCCCCAACTTTTGAGAAGATTTTCAGGGGTTAAAAAGTCGTCTTATACGCCGGAAAATACGGTACATTTGCAGTCTTCACATTATATCTGAAAGTCAAATAGAACCTGTAGCGGAGATGCAATATTACCCAGGTTATCTCCGCTTATAATCCAAGTCTCAGGAACAAGTAAATAGTAAATCCAAATGCAGGGTTTCCAGCAGGTCAAATACAGCAATATCCCAACAGCAATCCCAATAACTGGACGACACACAGTTTCAGGAGCATAACTGACAAGCCTTTTACAGCAAGATTGAACTCTTTTATTTGACAACCAACACAGGCTTATATACACCAAACTGCAATCAGATAACACTTGATTAAACAATAGAAAACTTAAACACATCACCAGTAAAGCAGTGTCTAGCCACTTTAATCTGGAGCCAGAAGCAAGGTAGTCAGACTGGGTGGCTGACATAACTAAACAATGGAAGGCTTTAATACACAGAAAATACAGCAGATACACAGATGCAGCTTTATACAGTATTTTTGTAGGGTTGCCTGGTGCCATCCGCTACACTGCTCCCCCTTGCCCACAAGCCGGCATACACAGTCTGATCCAACACGGATCGGCTTGGGGATGTCCGGGGAGGCTCACGGATCATTTCTCTAGGTCCGTTTGCCGAGACAACCCATCAGCATTTCCATTCTGTTTACCTGGGCGGTACTGGATATTAAAGTCAAAGAACTGCAGCGCCAGACTCCAGCGCAGCAGCCGGGCATTGTCCCCAGCCACCCGGTTTAGCCATACTAACGGGTTGTGATCCGTGAGCAGGGAAAAAGCTTGTCCGTACAAATATGGCTGTAATTTCTTCAGGGCCCACACCACAGCCAGGCATTCTTTCTCGATGGCGGCGTAGCTTACTTCTCGAGGTTACAGTTTCCGGCTGATGTAAGCCACGGGATGTTCTCCGCCATCGGCCCCGACTTGGCTTAATACTGCTCCCAATCCAAACATAGAAGCGTCCGTGTGGACAAGAAAACGTTTAGTTGGATTGGGAGCTGCCAAGACAGGGGCATTTGTCAATGCATCTTTTAACAACTGAAAGGCCTGTTCACACTCCGGGGTCCAGGTTACTTGGCGTGGTAGGTTTTTACGTGTCAAGTCGGTGAGAGGTTTGGCCAGGGCACTGTAATTCGGGACAAATTTCCGGTAGTATCCGGCCGTTCCTAAGAACGCTAACACCTGGGTCTTAGTCCTAGGGGGACTGGCTGGTTCCGGCTTTTGCTTGCCACATCCTACCCGATGACCTAGGTACTGTACTTCAGCCATTCCTATGCTGCATTTGGCTGGTTTCAGCGTTAAACCAGCGGCCCTAATCCTGTCTAGGACCGCTCCTATATGGGTCAGGTGTTCCTGCCAGGTATTGCTGAAAATGGCAATATCGTCGAGGTATGCGCAGGTATAATCCTGGAACCCATCTAGGAGGCGGTCCACCATCCGCTGAAAAGTAGCCGGGGCGTTTTTCATCCCAAACGGCATGACCTTAAATTGGTACAAGCCGAATGGGGTGACAAAGGCCGACTTAGGGATGGCGTCTTGTGCCAGGGGTATTTGCCAATACCCTTTACACAAGTCAATTGTGGTGAGATAGTGCCCCCTCGCCATCCGATCCAGGAGTTCGTCTATCCTGGGCATCGGATAGGCGTCCGATACCGTCTTCTCATTTAATCTCCGGTAGTCTACACAGAACCGGGTCGTGCCGTCCCGCTTTGGCACTAGCACTACCGGAGATGCCCAGGGGCTGTCAGAGGGCTCAATCACCCCCAGCTGGAGCATCTCATCTATCTCCTTGCGCATGTTCGCCCGTACCGCTTCTGGGATGCGGTACGGGGTCTGACGCATGGGAAGTTGCCCTGGGGTGTCTACTCGGTGAGTGGCCAGAGGAGTGTAACCAGGTACATTAGAGAAGATATCCTGCTTCTCCCTCAACAGCTGTTGTACCTCGCTCCGCTCCTGTGGGCTCAACCGATCCCCCAGGGTGACCTCCCCTAAGTCCCCGGATAACTGACCCTCTCCCAGCAGATCCGGGAGAGGTAAACTGTCAAACTCCTCGGAGTTAGGCGCACATATAGCGGTCACTTCCTCCGAGCGCTCCTGGTAGGGCTTCATCATGTTCACATGGAGCATGCGTCGCCCCCCAGTACCAACGCACGAGCCGATTATATAAGTGGTGTCACACCGTTGTTCCACCACCTTATAAGGGCCCTGCCAGGCGGCCTGCAGCTTATCGTGTCGGACAGGTTTTAAGATTAACACCTTCTGCCCGACCTGAAAGCTACGATCCCTGGCGCCCCGATCATACCATGTGCGTTGGCGTGTCTGAGCCGCCTGCAAATTCTCGCGTACCGTCTGAGTTAAGGCCTCAAGGCGGTCTCGGAATGCCAACACATAGGGTATGATGGGGGTGCCGTCAGTGCTCCGTTCTCCCTCCCAATGCTCTCTGATCAAATCTAAAGGCCCTCGTACCCTGCGGCCAAACAATAGTTCAAATGGGGAGAACCCAGTGGATTCTTGCGGCACCTCCCGGTAAGCAAAGAGGAGGTGTGGCAGGAACTTCTCCCAGTCCTTGTGGGTCTCTGCGAAGGTTCGGAGCATTTGTTTCAATGTACCGTTGAAACGTTCGCAGAGCCCATTCGTCTGGAGGTGGTAAGGGGAACTTAATGTCACAAAACTTCCAGAGGCGCTGCGTGACTTCGGCGGTGAACTGGGTGCCCTGATCGGAGACAATCTCCCTGGGGAGTCCCACCCGGGAGAATATCTTCATCAGGGCTTCGGCTACTGTCTCAGCCTGTATATTCGTCAGGGCCACCGCCTCTGGATATCTGGTGGCATAATCTACTGCTGTCAGGATAAATCTTTTACCTGACGGGCTTGCTTTGTTGAGGGGTCCTATTAGGTCAACTGCTACCCTGCTAAAGGGTTCCTCGATTATGGGGAGGGGATGTAACTTGGCCTTGCGCCGGTCCCCCCTTTTCCCCACCCTTTGACAGGTATCGCACGTGTTGCAATACCTGCGCACCTCCTGGCTAATTCCCGGCCAAAAGAAACTTTGGGTTAACCTGTATCGGGTCCTGCTGACCCCTAAATGTCCAGATAGCGGAATGTCATGGGCTATCCGTAGTAACTCCGCCCGGTACCGCTGAGGTACCACTAACTGCCTCATCACAATCGGGTCTGACCCGGATACCTGCTTATCCGTCTCCCGATATAACAGCTGGTTGTCCCAAATAAACCTTTCGCCCTCCCCCCCAGGCGTGTCTGCTGTCACCTTGTCCCTATACACCTGCAAGGTGGGGTCAGTCACTACCTCAGCTGCAAATTCGTTAGGAGGGGCCCAGGGGACACAGTCAGGGGAAGGGGAAGGTTCTCTTACCTGAACCTCCGGGAGTGTGTTGTAGTCCTGGGCGCGGGCCTGTTGTCGAGTGACCACAGGGTGAGCTTCTCCTGTGGTGGGTGTCTGGGGCTCAAAAGCAGATGTGAGCCTCCCCAGATCGTTCCCCAATAAAACCTCCGCCGGTAACTGCGGCATCAACCCCACCTCCACATGCCCTGCCCCCACTCCCCAATGCAAATGTACCCTTGCTGTGGGTAGCCGGTATACTGCTCCCCCGGCTACCCTGACGGCCACAGTCTTATTAAGTTTAGCTTGGTCTGAGACCAGGTGACTTTTTACCAGGGTGATGGTGGCTCCTGAGTCACGTAGCCCCTGAACCGCTTTACCCTCCAGATACACGGTCTGCCTGTGATGCTGGCGGTTGTCTGCGTTAGCCTGGACGGGATCTGCCTCGTGCAGTACCTCCCACTGCTCTACTGTTGTGATGGGAACTGCTGAACCATACGGTGTGGCCACGATGTCCTGGTAGTGATGGGCTGCGGCGGCTCTCGGTGGTGGTGGCGGACCGGGTCGAATCCAGGTGGAACGGTCCCGCAGCTGGGGGCATTCCCTTTTATAATGTCCACACTTCTGGCAGTGGTGGCAAGGGCCCGACGTGGGCTGGTGGAAAAGTGGCTGTGCAGCGGTTGGTGGTGGTGGTGGCAGTAACCTTGGTAGAGCTGGCGTGTAGTTATTTCCCCCAAAGGTATTTTTGGAGCTGCAGGTTTTTGCTGCCTGCGTGCATCCAGGTACTCGTCCGCCTTCCTGGCTGCTTCGGTAAGGGAGGTAGGGTTTCTGTCTCTTACCCACTCCTGTACCTCGCTGGTTACTCCTTCATAAAATTGCTCCAGCAGTACCATTTGCAATACATCCTCCATAGACCGTGCCTTGCTCGCTTGCACCCACCCCAAGACTGCTCATTGCAGTCTGCATGCCCACTCAGCATGTGAGTCTTTCTCCACCTTCTTTAAATCCCTGAATCTCCGCCGGTATGCTTCTGGTGTTATAGCATACCTGGCCAATATAATTTCTTTCACTTTGTGGTAATCCCGTATTTCATCATTCGGTACAGTCCGATATGCCTCAGCTGCCCTCCCAGTTAACCTCCCTGCCAAAATAGGTACCCAGTCCTCTGTGCTGATTCTATGCAGTGCACACAGTCTCTCGAAATCTTGCAGGAAAGCGTCTATATCTTCCTCTGCCTCCACATATGTTTTAAAAGCCTGGTACGGTATTTTCGGCTTACCTTCATGTGGCATATTTACTGCAGAGCTGCGTTCTGGGGCCGCTGTTTGACTCCTCAGTATAAATTCCTGGACCTCCGTTATTGTTCTGGAAACAATCTCTGTTGGAGGGTGTTCCCCATAGAAAGACAGCCGAAATTGTACCTGCCTCTGGAACTCCCTTTGTTCCGGTGTTTCTCCCGAATTCCCCTGTTCGGGAACCGAATCGCCTTCCCTTTGGTACTCCGCCATCAGTTCAGTGATAAGTGCCGCTTTTGTCTTATTGCTGGCTTGTATACCCTTTGCCTCCAGAAGGTCTTTTAGCGTGGAGCGTTTTAGTGTGGCAAAATCAATCTCCATCCGTACTCCATTTAGGCTTGTTCCTCTGTGAGTCTGGATCCCAGCGCTGCCAACCAATGTAGCGGAGATGCAATATTACCCAGTTTATCTCCGCTTATAATCCAAGTGAGACTCAGGAACAAGTAAATAGTAAATCCAAATGCAGGGTTTCCAGCAGGTCAAATACAGCAATATCCCAACAGCAATCCCAATAACTGGACGACACACAGTTTCAGGAGCATAACTGACAAGCCTTTTACAGCAAGATTGAACTCTTTTATTTGACAACCAACACAGACTTATATACACCAAACTGCAATCAGATAACACTTGATTAAACAATAGAAAACTTAAACACATCACCAGTAAAGCAGTGTCTAGCCACTTTAATCTGGAGCCAGAAGCAAGGTAGTCAGACTGGGTGGCTGACATAACTAAACAATGGAAGGCTTTAATACACAGAAAATACAGCAGATACACGGATGCAGCTTTATACAGTATTTTTGTAGGGTTGCCTGGTGCCATCCGCTACAGAACCGTCAAATACTGTGGTTACAACGCACTTTGAAAAATACTAATTGTTTTGGGTGCTAAATAGTACATTTGCAGTCTTCACTTTATATCTGAAAGTCAAATAGAACCGTCAAATACTGTGCTTACAATGCACTGTGAAAAATTATAATTGTTTTGGGTGCTAAATAGTACATTTGCAGCCAGCACTTCATATCTGAGAGTCAAATAGAACCGTAAAATACGGTGCTTAAAGCGCACTTTTAAAATTTCTAATTGTTTTGGGTGCTAAATAGTACATTTGCGTCTTGCTGTGCACTTCATATCTGAGAGTCAAATAGAACCAGCAAATACTGTGCTTAAAGCGCACTTAGAAAAATTCAAATATATAGTACATTTAAAGCCTGCACTTCATATCTGAGAGTCAAATAGAACCATCAAATACTGTGCTTACAGCGCACTTTGAAAAATTCTAATAGTTTTGGGTGCAAAATAGAACATTTGCAGCCTGGACTTCATATCTGAGAGTCAAATAGAGCCGTCAAATACTGTGGTTACAGCACACTTTGACAAATTCTAATTGTTTTGGGTGTTAAATAGTACATTTGCTTCTTGCGGTGCACTTCATATCTGAGAGTCAAAAAGAACCGTCAAATACTGTGCTTACAGCGCACTTTGAAAAATTCTAATTGTTTTGGGTGCTAAATAGTACATTTGTGTTCTGCATTTCATATCTGAGAGTCAAATAGAACCGTTAAATACTCTGCTTACAGCGCACTTTGAAAAATTCTAATTGTTTTGGGTGCTAAATAGTATATTTGCATTATGCATTTAATATCTGAGAGTCAAATAGAACGTCAAATACTGTGCTTACAGCGCACTTTGAAAAATTCTAATTGTTTTTGGTGTTAAATAGTACATTTGCATTTTGCGGTGCACTTCATATCTGAGAGTCAAATAGAACCGTCAAATACTGTGCTTACCGCGCACTTTGAAAAATTCTCATTGTTTTGGGTGCTAAATAGTATATTTGCATCCTGCATTTAATATCTGAGAGTCAAATAGAACCGTCAAATACTGTGCTTACAGCGCACTTTGACAAATTCTAATTTTTTTGGGTGTTAAATAGTACATTTGCATCTTGCGGTGCACTTCATATCTGAGAGTCATATAGAACCGTCAAATACTGTGCTTACAGCGCACTTTGAAAAATTCTAATTGTTTTGGGTGTTAAACAGTACATTTGTGTCTTGCGGTGCACTTCATATCTGAGAGTCAAATAGAACCGTCAAATACTGTGCTTACAGCGCACTTTGAAAAATTCTCATTGTTTTGGGTGCTAAATAGTTTATTTGCATCCAGCATTTAATATCTGATTGTCAAATAGAACCGTCAAATACTGTGCATACAGCGCATTTTTAAAAAATCTAATTGTTTTGTGTGTTAAATAGTACATTTGCATCTTGCGGTGCACTTCATATCTGAGAGTCAAATAGAACCGTCAAATACTGTGCTTACAGCGCACTTTGAAAAATTAAATTTGTTTTGGGAGCTAAATAGTATATTGGCACCCTGCATTTAAATTCTGAGAGTCAAATAGAACCGTCAAATACTCTACTTACAGCGCACTTTGAAAAATTCTAATTGTTTTGGGTGCTAAATAGTACATTTGCGTCCTGCACTTCATATCTGAGAGTCAAATAGAACCATCAAATAATGTGCTTACAGCGCACTTTGAAAAATTCTAATTGATTTGGGTGCTAAATAGTACATTTGCGTCCTGCCTTTCATATCTGAGAGTCAAATAGAACCGTCTAATACTGTGCTTACAGCGCACTTTGAAAAATTCTAATTGTTTTGGGGGCTAAATAGTATATTTGCATCCTGCATTTAATATCTGAGAGTCAAATAGAACCGTCAAATACTGTGCTTACAGCGCACTTTGAAAAATGTATATTGTTTTGGGTGTTTAATAGTACATTTGCATCTTGCGGTGCACTTCATATCTGAGAGTCAAATAGAACCGTCAAATACTGTGCTTACAGCGCACTTTGAAAAATTCTAATTCTTCTGGCTGCTAAAGAGTACTTTTGCAGCCTGCACTTCATATCTGAGAGTCAAATAGAACCGTCAAATACTATGCTTACAGCGCACTTTAAAAAATTCTAATTGTTTTGGGTGCTAAATAGTATATTTGCTTCCTGCACTTCAAATCTGAGATTCAAATAGAACCGTCAAATAATGTGCTTACAGCGCACTTTGAAAAATTCTAATTCTTTTGGGTGCTAAAAAGTATATTTGCATCCTGCATTTAATATCTGAGAGTCAAATAGAACCGTCAAATACTGTGCTTACAGCGCACTTTGAAAAATTCTAATTGTTTTGGGTGTTAAATAGTACATTTGCATCTTGCGGTGCACTTCATATCTGAGAGTCAAATAGAACCGTCAAATACTGTGCTTACAGCGCACTTTGAAAAATTATATTTGTTTTGGGAGCTAAATAGTATATTTGCACCCTGCATTTAAATTCTGAGAGTCAAATAGAACCGTCAAATACTCTACTTACAGCGCACTTTGAAAAATTCTAATTGTTTTGGGTGCAAAATAGTACATTTGCGTCCTGCACTTCATATCTGAGAGTCAAATAGAACCGTCAAATAATGTGCTTACAGCGCACTTTGAAAAATTCTAATTGTTTTGGGTGCTAAATAGTACATTTGCGTCCTGCCTTTCATATCTGAGAGTCAAATAGAACCGTCTAATACTGTGCTTACAGCGCACTTTGAAAAATTCTAATTTTTTTGGGTGCTAAATAGTACATTTGCATCTTGCGGTGCACTTCATATCTGAGAGTCAAATAGAACCGTCAAATACTGTGCTTACAGCGCACTTTGAAAAATTCTAATTGTTTTGGGTGTTAAATAGTACATTTGCATCTTGCGGTGCACTTCATATCTGAGAGTCAAATAGAACCGTCAAATACTGTGCTTACAGCGCACTTTGAAAAATTATATTTGTTTTGGGAGCTAAATAGTATATTTGCATCCTGCATTTAAATTCTGAGAGTCAAATAGAACCGTCAAATACTCTACTTACAGCGCACTTTGAAAAATTCTAATTGTTTTGGGTGCAAAATAGTACATTTGCGTCCTGCACTTCATATCTGAGAGTCAAATAGAACCGTCAAATAATGTGCTTACAGCGCACTTTGAAAAATTCTAATTGTTTTGGGTGCTAAATAGTACATTTGCGTCCTGCCTTTCATATCTGAGAGTCAAATAGAACCGTCTAATACTGTGCTTACAGCGCACTTTGAAAAATTATATTTGTTTTGGGAGCTAAATAGTATATTTGCACCCTGCATTTAAATTCTGAGAGTCAAATAGAACCGTCAAATACTCTACTTACAGCGCACTTTGAAAAATTCTAATTGTTTTGGGTGCTAAATAGTACATTTGCGTCCTGCACTTCATATCTGAGAGTCAAATAGAACCATCAAATACTGCGCTTACAGCGCACTTTGAAAAATTCTCATTGTTTTGGGTGCTAAATTGTATATTTGCATCCAGCATTTAATATCTGAGAGTCAAATAGAACCATCAAATACTGCGCTTACAGCGTACTTTGAAAAATTCTAATTGTTTTGGGTGCTAAATAGTACATTTGCGTCCTGCACTTCATATCTGAGAGTCAAATAGAACCGTCAAATAATGTGCTTACAGCGCACTTTGAAAAATTCTAATTGTTTTGGGTGCTAAATAGTACATTTGCGTCCTGCCTTTCATATCTGAGAGTCAAATAGAACCGTCTAATACTGTGCTTACAGCGCACTTTGAAAAATTCTAATTGTTTTGGGGGCTAAATAGTATATTTGCATCCTGCATTTAATATCTGAGAGTCAAATAGAACCGTCAAATACTGTGCTTACAGCGCACTTTGAAAAATGTATATTGTTTTGGGTGTTTAATAGTACATTTGCATCTTGCGGTGCACTTCATATCTGAGAGTCAAATAGAACCGTCAAATACTGTGCTTACAGCGCACTTTGAAAAATTCTAATTCTTCTGGCTGCTAAAGAGTACTTTTGCAGCCTGCACTTCATATCTGAGAGTCAAATAGAACCGTCAAATACTATGCTTACAGCGCACTTTAAAAAATTCTAATTGTTTTGGGTGCTAAATAGTACATTTGCTTCCTGCACTTCAAATCTGAGATTCAAATAGAACCGTCAAATAATGTGCTTACAGCGCACTTTGAAAAATTCTAATTCTTTTGGGTGCTAAAAAGTATATTTTCATCCTGCATTTAATATCTGAAAGTCAAATAGAACCGTCAAATACTGTGCTTACAGCGCACTTTGACAAATTCTAATTGTTTTGGGTGTTAAATAATACATTTGCATCATGCGGTGCACTTCATATCTGAGAGTCAAATAGAACCGTCAAATACTGTGCTTACAGCTCACTTTGAAAAATTCTAATTCTTTTGGGTGCTAAATAGTACATTTGCGTCCTGCACTTCATATCTGAGAGTCAAATAGAACCGTCAAATACTGTGCTTACAGCGCACTTTGAAAAATTCTAATTGTTTTGGGTGTTAAATAGTACATTTGCATCTTGCGGTGCACTTCATATCTGAGAGTCAAATAGAACCGTCAAATACTGTGCTTACAGCGCACTTTGAAAAATTATATTTGTTTTGGGAGCTAAATAGTATATTTGCATCCTGCATTTAAATTCTGAGAGTCAAATAGAACCGTCAAATACTCTACTTACAGCGCACTTTGAAAAATTCTAATTGTTTTGGGTGCAAAATAGTACATTTGCGTCCTGCACTTCATATCTGAGAGTCAAATAGAACCGTCAAATAATGTGCTTACAGCGCACTTTGAAAAATTCTAATTGTTTTGGGTGCTAAATAGTACATTTGCGTCCTGCCTTTCATATCTGAGAGTCAAATAGAACCGTCTAATACTGTGCTTACAGCGCACTTTGAAAAATTATATTTGTTTTGGGAGCTAAATAGTATATTTGCACCCTGCATTTAAATTCTGAGAGTCAAATAGAACCGTCAAATACTCTACTTACAGCGCACTTTGAAAAATTCTAATTGTTTTGGGTGCTAAATAGTACATTTGCGTCCTGCACTTCATATCTGAGAGTCAAATAGAACCATCAAATACTGCGCTTACAGCGCACTTTGAAAAATTCTCATTGTTTTGGGTGCTAAATTGTATATTTGCATCCAGCATTTAATATCTGAGAGTCAAATAGAACCATCAAATACTGCGCTTACAGCGTACTTTGAAAAATTCTAATTGTTTTGGGTGCTAAATAGTACATTTGCGTCCTGCACTTCATATCTGAGAGTCAAATAGAACCGTCAAATAATGTGCTTACAGCGCACTTTGAAAAATTCTAATTGTTTTGGGTGCTAAATAGTACATTTGCGTCCTGCCTTTCATATCTGAGAGTCAAATAGAACCGTCTAATACTGTGCTTACAGCGCACTTTGAAAAATTCTAATTGTTTTGGGGGCTAAATAGTATATTTGCATCCTGCATTTAATATCTGAGAGTCAAATAGAACCGTCAAATACTGTGCTTACAGCGCACTTTGAAAAATGTATATTGTTTTGGGTGTTTAATAGTACATTTGCATCTTGCGGTGCACTTCATATCTGAGAGTCAAATAGAACCGTCAAATACTGTGCTTACAGCGCACTTTGAAAAATTCTAATTCTTCTGGCTGCTAAAGAGTACTTTTGCAGCCTGCACTTCATATCTGAGAGTCAAATAGAACCGTCAAATACTATGCTTACAGCGCACTTTAAAAAATTCTAATTGTTTTGGGTGCTAAATAGTACATTTGCTTCCTGCACTTCAAATCTGAGATTCAAATAGAACCGTCAAATAATGTGCTTACAGCGCACTTTGAAAAATTCTAATTCTTTTGGGTGCTAAAAAGTATATTTTCATCCTGCATTTAATATCTGAAAGTCAAATAGAACCGTCAAATACTGTGCTTACAGCGCACTTTGACAAATTCTAATTGTTTTGGGTGTTAAATAATACATTTGCATCATGCGGTGCACTTCATATCTGAGAGTCAAATAGAACCGTCAAATACTGTGCTTACAGCTCACTTTGAAAAATTCTAATTCTTTTGGGTGCTAAATAGTACATTTGCGTCCTGCACTTAATATCTGAGAGTCAAATAGAACCGTCAAATACTGTGCTTACAGTGCACTTTGAAAAATTCCAATTGTTTTGGGTGCTAAATAGTACATTTGCAGCCTGGACTTCATATCTGAGAGTCAAATAGAATCGTCAAATACTATGCTTACAGCGCACTTTGAAAAATTCTAATTGTTTTGGGTGCTAAATAGTACATTTGTGTCCTGCATTTCATATCTGAGAGTCAAATAGAACCATCAAATACTCTGCTTACAGCGCACTTTGAAAAATTCTAATTGTTTTGGTGCTAAATAGTATATTTGTATCCTGCATTTAATATCTGAGAGTCAAATAGAACCGTCAAATACTGTGCTTACAGCGCACTTTGAAAAATTCTAATTGTTTTGGGTGTTAAATAGTACATTTGCATCTTGCGGTGCACTTCATATCTGAGAGTCATATAGAACCGTCAAATACTGTGCTTACAGCGCACTTTGAAAAATTCTAATTGTTTTGGGTGTTAAACAGTACATTTGTGTCTTGCGGTGCACTTCATATCTGAGAGTCAAATAGAACCATCAAATACTGTGCTTACAGCGCACTTTGAAAAATCCTCATTGTTTTGGGTGCTAAATAGTATATTTGCATCCAGCATTTAATATCTGAGAGTCAAATAGAACCGTCAAATACTGTGCTTACAGCTCATTTTTTAAAAATCTAATTGTTTTGGGTGTTAAATAGTACATTTGCATCTTGCGGTGCACTTCATATCTGACAGTAAAATAGAACCGTCAAATAATGTGCTTACAGCGCACTTTGATTAATTCTAATTGTTTTGGGTGTTAAATAGTACATTTGCATCTTGCGGTGCACTTCATATCTGACAGTAAAATAGAACCATCAAATAATGTGTTTACAGCGCACTTTGAAAAATTCTAATTGTTCTTGGTGCTAAATAGTATATTTGCATCCTGCATTTAATATCTGAGAGTCAAATAGAACCGTCAAATACTGTGCTTACAGCGCACTTAGAAAAATTCAAAAAAATAGTAAATTTAAAGTCTGCACTTCATATCTGAGAGTCAAATAGAACCGTCAAATACTGTGCTTACAGCGCACTTTGAAAAATTATATTTGTTTTGGGAGCTAAATAGTATATTTGCACCCTGCATTTAAATTCTGAGAGTCAAATAGAACCGTCAAATACTCTACTTACAGCGCACTTTGAAAAATTCTAATTGCTTTGGGTGCTAAATAGTACATTTGCGTCCTGCACTTCATATCTGAGAGTCAAATAGAATCATCAAATACTGTGCTTACAGCGCACTTTGAAAAATTCTCATTGTTTTGGGTGCTAAATTGTATATTTGCATCCAGCATTTAATATCTGAGAGTCAAATAGAACCATCAAATACTGCGCTTACAGCGTACTTTGAAAAATTCTAATTGTTTTGGGTGCTAAATAGTACATTTGCGTCCTGCACTTCATATCTGAGAGTCAAATAGAACCGTCAAATAATGTGCTTACAGCGCACTTTGAAAAATTCTAATTCTTTTGAGTGCTAAATAGTACATTTGCGTCCTGCCTTTCATATCTGAGAGTCAAATAGAACCGTCTAATACTGTGCTTACAGCGCACTTTGAAAAATTCTAATTGTTTTGGGGGCTAAATAGTATATTTGCATCCTGCATTTAATATCTGAGAGTCAAATAGAACCGTCAAATACTGTGCTTACAGCGCACTTTGAAAAATGTATATTGTTTTGGGTGTTTAATAGTACATTTGCATCTTGCGGTGCACTTCATATCTGAGAGTCAAATAGAACCGTCAAATACTCTGCTTACAGCGCACTTTGAAAAATTCTAATTCTTTTGGGTGCTAAAAAGTATATTTGCATCCTGCATTTAATATCTGAAAGTCAAATAGAACCGTCAAATACTGTGCTTACAGCGCACTTTGACAAATTCTAATTGTTTTGGGTGTTAAATAATACATTTGCATCATGCGGTGCACTAAATATCTGAGAGTCAAATAGAACCGTCAAATACTGTGCTTACAGTGCACTTTGAAAAATTCCAATTGTTTTGGGTGCTAAATAGTACATTTGCAGCCTGGACTTCATATCTGAGAGTCAAATAGAATCGTCAAATACTATGCTTACAGCGCACTTTGAAAAATTCTAATTGTTTTGGGTGCTAAATAGTACATTTGTGTCCTGCATTTCATATCTGAGAGTCAAATAGAACCATCAAATACTCTGCTTACAGCGCACTTTGAAAAATTCTAATTGTTTTGGTGCTAAATAGTATATTTGTATCCTGCATTTAATATCTGAGAGTCAAATAGAACCGTCAAATACTGTGCTTACAGCGCACTTTGAAAAATTCTAATTGTTTTGGGTGTTAAATAGTACATTTGCATCTTGCGGTGCACTTCATATCTGAGAGTCATATAGAACGGTCAAATACTGTGCTTACAGCGCACTTTGAAAAATTCTAATTGTTTTGGGTGCTAAATAGTATATTTGCATCCTGCATTTAATAACTGAAAGTCAAATAGAACCGTCAAATACTATGCTTACAGCGCACTTTGAAAAATTCTAATTGTTTTGGGTGCTAAATAGTACATTTGTGTTCTGCATTTCATATCTGAGAGTCAAATAGAACCGTTAAATACTCTGCTTACAGCGCACTTTGAAAAATTCTAATTGTTTTGGGTGCTAAATAGTATATTTGCATTATGCATTTAATATCTGAGAGTCAAATAGAACGTCAAATACTGTGCTTACAGCGCACTTTGAAAAATTCTAATTGTTTTTGGTGTTAAATAGTACATTTGCATTTTGCGGTGCACTTCATATCTGAGAGTCAAATAGAACCGTCAAATACTGTGCTTACAGCGCACTTTGAAAAATTCTCATTGTTTTGGGTGCTAAATAGTATATTTGCATCCTGCATTTAATATCTGAGAGTCAAATAGAACCGTCAAATACTGTGCTTACAGCGCACTTTTAAAAATTCTAATTGTTTTGGGTGTTAAATAGTACATTTGCATCTTGCGGTGCACTTCATATCTGAGAGTCATATAGAACCGTCAAATACTGTGCTTACAGCGCACTTTGAAAAATTCGAATTGTTTTGGGTGTTAAACAGTACATTTGTGTCTTGCGGTGCACTACATATCTGAGAGTCAAATAGAACCATCAAATAATGTGTTTACAGCGCACTTTGAAAAATTCTAATTGTTCTTGGTGCTAAATAGTATATTTGCATCCTGCATTTAATATCTGAGAGTCAAATAGAACCGTCAAATACTGTGCTTACAGCGCACTTTGAAAAATTCTAATTGTTTTGGGTGTTAAATAGTACATTTGCATCTTGCGGTGCACTTCATATCTGAGAGTCAAATAGAACCGTCAAATACTGTGCTTACAGCGCACTTTGAAAAATTATATTTGTTTTGGGAGCTAAATAGTATATTTGCACCCTGCATTTAAATTCTGAGAGTCAAATAGAACCGTCAAATACTCTACTTACAGCGCACTTTGAAAAATTCTAATTGTTTTGGGTGCTAAATAGTACATTTGCGTCCTGCACTTCATATCTGAGAATCAAATAGAACCGTCAAATAATGTGCTTACAGCGCACTTTGAAAAATTCTAATTCTTTTGGGTGCTAAAAAGTATATTTGCATCCTGCATTTAATATCTGAAAGTCAAATAGAACCGTCAAATACTGTGCTTACAGTGCACTTTGACAAATTCTAATTGTTTTGGGTGTTAAATAATACATTTGCATCCTGCGGTGCACTTCATATCTGAGAGTCAAATAGAACCGTCAAATACTGTGCTTACAGCTCACTTTGAAAAATTCTAATTCTTTTGGGTGCTAAATAGTACATTTGCGTCCTGCACTTAATATCTGAGAGTCAAATAGAACCGTCAAATACTGTGCTTACAGTGCACTTTGAAAAATTCCAATTGTTTTGGGTGCTAAATAGTACATTTGCAGCCTGGACTTCATATCTGAGTCAAATAGAACCATCAAATACTCTGCTTACAGCGAACTTTGAAAAATTCTAATTGTTTTGGTGCTAAATAGTATATTTGTATCCAGCACCCTGGGAAATATGCAAATATTGGACAGGGCATGTATGAGTGAGGGGGAGTGTATGAGATGACTGACGGTTGCCGGGGGGAGGGGTCCCAGGGGAGGTGATAAAGGTCCTGGGACCCCTCTTCCCGGCAGCCATTTTACTGCAGAATCATAACCACTCAGTAGCAAAATTCCCGCCCTCCCTTCCCTTCATTTTGTATTATTGTTGGTGTTTTTATTATGATTGTACTAATTTTCTGTTTTGTCGCAGCAGGCGTGGGTTTTCGGTCCTTGCCAGTCAGGGGGTTGGTATTTGGAATAATGGAGTTGGGAATGTACAAGAAGGATGGGGCGCTCGGTCCTCCCTTAACCTTTTAATGTGAAGTCAGTTCATTGGACGTGCCCACTGAGCTAAAAGAGCCGGCTAGTGGTTAGCATTGTGGTAAGACGGAATGGTTAAGGTATGGGATACCTTATGGGACGAGGAGGGGAGGCGAGCGCCTCTGAGGTAAAAATGTTATGCATTATGTTATGTACGTTATTTAAGTTAATGTTTGGCTGGCAAGGGGTTAGAGACTTTGTTAGGCTGTATCAGTTATATTTTATATAAAGAAAGGATGGTGGTTGGCGGATACAGCCTTATACTGTTTTTAATAAAATTTGCTGTGGCCTATTTATACCATCAACATGTCTCGTGTCCAGTTATTGGGGGGTATAAAAGGGGGGATTGGGGGAAGGCATGTGGCTATCACCGGGTGTTTTTTTCTCAGGAATCGGGCACTCTATCCCCTCTGCGTACATACATGCATTTAATATCTGAGAGTCAAATAGAACCGTCAAATACTGTGCTTACAGCGCACTTTGAAAAATTCTAATTGTTTTGGGTGTTAAATAGTACATTTGCATCTTGCAGTGCACTTCATATCTGAGAGTCATATAGAACCGTCAAATACTGTGCTTACAGCGCACTTTGAAAAATTCTAATTGTTTTGGGTGTTAAACAGTACATTTGTGTCTTGCGGTGCACTTCATATCTGAGAGTCAAATAGAACCATCAAATACTGTGCTTACAGCGCACTTTGAAAAATTCTCATTGTTTTGGGTGCTAAATAGTATATTTGCATCCAGCATTTAATATCTGAGAGTCAAATAGAACCGTCAAATACTGTGCTTACAGTGCACTTTGAAAAATTCCAATTGTTTTGGGTGCTAAATAGTACATTTGCAGCCTGGACTTCATATCTGAGAGTCAAATAGAATCGTCAAATACTATGCTTACAGCGCACTTTGAAAAGTTCTAATTGTTTTGGGTGCTAAATAGTACATTTGTGTCCTGCATTTCATATCTGAGAGTCAAATAGAACCGTTAAATGCTCTGCTTACAGCACACTTTGAAAAATTCTAATTGTTTTGGTGCTAAATAGTATATTTGCATCCTGCATTTAATATCTGAGAGTCAAATAGAACCGTCAAATACTGTGCTTACAGCGCACTTTGAAAAATTCTAATTGTTTTTGGTGTTAAATAGTACATTTGCATTTTGCGGTGCACTTCATATCTGAGAGTCAAATAGAACCGTCAAATACTGTGCTTACAGCGCACTTTGAAAAATTCTCATTGTTTTGGGTGCTAAATAGTATATTTGCATCCTGCATTTAATATCTGAGAGTCAAATAGAACCGTCAAATACTGTGCTTACAGCGCACTTTGACAAATTCTAATTGTTTTGGGTGTTAAATAATACATTTGCATCCTGCGGTGCACTTCATATCTGAGAGTCAAATAGAACCGTCAAATACTGTGCTTACAGCTCACTTTGAAAAATTCTAATTCTTTTGGGTGCTAAATAGTACATTTGCGTCCTGCACTTAATATCTGAGAGTCAAATAGAACCGTCAAATACTGTGCTTACAGTGCACTTTGAAAAATTCCAATTGTTTTGGGTGCTAAATAGTACATTTGTGTCCTGCATTTCATATCTGAGAGTCAAATAGAACCATCAAATACTCTGCTTACAGCGCACTTTGAAAAATTCTAATTGTTTTGGTGCTAAATAGTATATTTGTATCCTGCATTTAATATCTGAGAGTCAAATAGAACCGTCAAATACTGTGCTTACAGCGCACTTTGAAAAATTCTAATTGTTTTGGGTGTTAAATAGTACATTTGCATCTTGCGGTGCACTTCATATCTGAGAGTCATATAGAACCGTCAAATACTGTGCTTACAGCGCACTTTGAAAAATTCTAATTGTTTTGGGTGTTAAACAGTACATTTGTGTCTTGCGGTGCACTTCATATCTGAGAGTCAAATAGAACCATCAAATACTGTGCTTACAGCGCACTTTGAAAAATCCTCATTGTTTTGGGTGCTAAATAGTATATTTGCATCCAGCATTTAATATCTGAGAGTCAAATAGAACCGTCAAATACTGTGCTTACAGCTCATTTTTTAAAAATCTAATTGTTTTGGGTGTTAAATAGTACATTTGCATCTTGCGGTGCACTTCATATCTGACAGTAAAATAGAACCGTCAAATAATGTGCTTACAGCGCACTTTGATTAATTCTAATTGTTTTGGGTGTTAAATAGTACATTTGCATCTTGCGGTGCACTTCATATCTGACAGTAAAATAGAACCATCAAATAATGTGTTTACAGCGCACTTTGAAAAATTCTAATTGTTCTTGGTGCTAAATAGTATATTTGCATCCTGCATTTAATATCTGAGAGTCAAATAGAACCGTCAAATACTGTGCTTACAGCGCACTTAGAAAAATTCAAAAAAATAGTAAATTTAAAGTCTGCACTTCATATCTGAGAGTCAAATAGAACCGTCAAATACTGTGCTTACAGCGCACTTTGAAAAATTATATTTGTTTTGGGAGCTAAATAGTATATTTGCACCCTGCATTTAAATTCTGAGAGTCAAATAGAACCGTCAAATACTCTACTTACAGCGCACTTTGAAAAATTCTAATTGCTTTGGGTGCTAAATAGTACATTTGCGTCCTGCACTTCATATCTGAGAGTCAAATAGAATCATCAAATACTGTGCTTACAGCGCACTTTGAAAAATTCTCATTGTTTTGGGTGCTAAATTGTATATTTGCATCCAGCATTTAATATCTGAGAGTCAAATAGAACCATCAAATACTGCGCTTACAGCGTACTTTGAAAAATTCTAATTGTTTTGGGTGCTAAATAGTACATTTGCGTCCTGCACTTCATATCTGAGAGTCAAATAGAACCGTCAAATAATGTGCTTACAGCGCACTTTGAAAAATTCTAATTGTTTTGAGTGCTAAATAGTACATTTGCGTCCTGCCTTTCATATCTGAGAGTCAAATAGAACCGTCTAATACTGTGCTTACAGCGCACTTTGAAAAATTCTAATTGTTTTGGGGGCTAAATAGTATATTTGCATCCTGCATTTAATATCTGAGAGTCAAATAGAACCGTCAAATACTGTGCTTACAGCGCACTTTGAAAAATGTATATTGTTTTGGGTGTTTAATAGTACATTTGCATCTTGCGGTGCACTTCATATCTGAGAGTCAAATAGAACCGTCAAATACTCTGCTTACAGCGCACTTTGAAAAATTCTAATTCTTTTGGGTGCTAAAAAGTATATTTGCATCCTGCATTTAATATCTGAAAGTCAAATAGAACCGTCAAATACTGTGCTTACAGCGCACTTTGACAAATTCTAATTGTTTTGGGTGTTAAATAATACATTTGCATCATGCGGTGCACTAAATATCTGAGAGTCAAATAGAACCGTCAAATACTGTGCTTACAGTGCACTTTGAAAAATTCCAATTGTTTTGGGTGCTAAATAGTACATTTGCAGCCTGGACTTCATATCTGAGAGTCAAATAGAATCGTCAAATACTATGCTTACAGCGCACTTTGAAAAATTCTAATTGTTTTGGGTGCTAAATAGTACATTTGTGTCCTGCATTTCATATCTGAGAGTCAAATAGAACCATCAAATACTCTGCTTACAGCGCACTTTGAAAAATTCTAATTGTTTTGGTGCTAAATAGTATATTTGTATCCTGCATTTAATATCTGAGAGTCAAATAGAACCGTCAAATACTGTGCTTACAGCGCACTTTGAAAAATTCTAATTGTTTTGGGTGTTAAATAGTACATTTGCATCTTGCGGTGCACTTCATATCTGAGAGTCATATAGAACGGTCAAATACTGTGCTTACAGCGCACTTTGAAAAATTCTAATTGTTTTGGGTGCTAAATAGTATATTTGCATCCTGCATTTAATAACTGAAAGTCAAATAGAACCGTCAAATACTATGCTTACAGCGCACTTTGAAAAATTCTAATTGTTTTGGGTGCTAAATAGTACATTTGTGTTCTGCATTTCATATCTGAGAGTCAAATAGAACCGTTAAATACTCTGCTTACAGCGCACTTTGAAAAATTCTAATTGTTTTGGGTGCTAAATAGTATATTTGCATTATGCATTTAATATCTGAGAGTCAAATAGAACGTCAAATACTGTGCTTACAGCGCACTTTGAAAAATTCTAATTGTTTTTGGTGTTAAATAGTACATTTGCATTTTGCGGTGCACTTCATATCTGAGAGTCAAATAGAACCGTCAAATACTGTGCTTACAGCGCACTTTGAAAAATTCTCATTGTTTTGGGTGCTAAATAGTATATTTGCATCCTGCATTTAATATCTGAGAGTCAAATAGAACCGTCAAATACTGTGCTTACAGCGCACTTTTAAAAATTCTAATTGTTTTGGGTGTTAAATAGTACATTTGCATCTTGCGGTGCACTTCATATCTGAGAGTCATATAGAACCGTCAAATACTGTGCTTACAGCGCACTTTGAAAAATTCGAATTGTTTTGGGTGTTAAACAGTACATTTGTGTCTTGCGGTGCACTACATATCTGAGAGTCAAATAGAACCATCAAATAATGTGTTTACAGCGCACTTTGAAAAATTCTAATTGTTCTTGGTGCTAAATAGTATATTTGCATCCTGCATTTAATATCTGAGAGTCAAATAGAACCGTCAAATACTGTGCTTACAGCGCACTTTGAAAAATTCTAATTGTTTTGGGTGTTAAATAGAACATTTGCATCTTGCGGTGCACTTCATATCTGAGAGTCAAATAGAACCGTCAAATACTGTGCTTACAGCGCACTTTGAAAAATTATATTTGTTTTGGGAGCTAAATAGTATATTTGCACCCTGCATTTAAATTCTGAGAGTCAAATAGAACCGTCAAATACTCTACTTACAGCGCACTTTGAAAAATTCTAATTGTTTTGGGTGCTAAATAGTACATTTGCGTCCTGCACTTCATATCTGAGAATCAAATAGAACCGTCAAATAATGTGCTTACAGCGCACTTTGAAAAATTCTAATTCTTTTGGGTGCTAAAAAGTATATTTGCATCCTGCATTTAATATCTGAAAGTCAAATAGAACCGTCAAATACTGTGCTTACAGTGCACTTTGACAAATTCTAATTGTTTTGGGTGTTAAATAATACATTTGCATCCTGCGGTGCACTTCATATCTGAGAGTCAAATAGAACCGTCAAATACTGTGCTTACAGCTCACTTTGAAAAATTCTAATTCTTTTGGGTGCTAAATAGTACATTTGCGTCCTGCACTTAATATCTGAGAGTCAAATAGAACCGTCAAATACTGTGCTTACAGTGCACTTTGAAAAATTCCAATTGTTTTGGGTGCTAAATAGTACATTTGCAGCCTGGACTTCATATCTGAGAGTCAAATAGAATCGTCAAATACTATGCTTACAGCGCACTTTGAAAAATTCTAATTGTTTTGGGTGCTAAATAGTACATTTGTGTCCTGCATTTCATATCTGAGTCAAATAGAACCATCAAATACTCTGCTTACAGCGAACTTTGAAAAATTCTAATTGTTTTGGTGCTAAATAGTATATTTGTATCCAGCACCCTGGGAAATATGCAAATATTGGACAGGGCATGTATGAGTGAGGGGGAGTGTATGAGATGACTGACGGTTGCCGGGGGGAGGGGTCCCAGGGGAGGTGATAAAGGTCCTGGGACCCCTCTTCCCGGCAGCCATTTTACTGCAGAATCATAACCACTCAGTAGCAAAATTCCCGCCCTCCCTTCCCTTCATTTTGTATTATTGTTGGTGTTTTTATTATGATTGTACTAATTTTCTGTTTTGTCGCAGCAGGCGTGGGTTTTCGGTCCTTGCCAGTCAGGGGGTTGGTATTTGGAATAATGGAGTTGGGAATGTACAAGAAGGATGGGGCGCTCGGTCCTCCCTTAACCTTTTAATGTGAAGTCAGTTCATTGGACGTGCCCACTGAGCTAAAAGAGCCGGCTAGTGGTTAGCATTGTGGTAAGACGGAATGGTTAAGGTATGGGATACCTTATTGGACGAGGAGGGGAGGCGAGCGCCTCTGAGGTAAAAATGTTATGCATTATGTTATGTACGTTATTTAAGTTAATGTTTGGCTGGCAAGGGGTTAGAGACTTTGTTAGGCTGTATCAGTTATATTTTATATAAAGAAAGGATGGTGGTTGGCGGATACAGCCTTATACTGTTTTTAATAAAATTTGCTGTGGCCTATTTATACCATCAACATGTCTCGTGTCCAGTTATTGGGGGGTATAAAAGGGGGGATTGGGGGAAGGCATGTGGCTATCACCGGGTGTTTTTTTCTCAGGAATCGGGCACTCTATCCCCTCTGCGTACATACATGCATTTAATATCTGAGAGTCAAATAGAACCGTCAAATACTGTGCTTACAGCGCACTTTGAAAAATTCTAATTGTTTTGGGTGTTAAATAGTACATTTGCATCTTGCAGTGCACTTCATATCTGAGAGTCATATAGAACCGTCAAATACTGTGCTTACAGCGCACTTTGAAAAATTCTAATTGTTTTGGGTGTTAAACAGTACATTTGTGTCTTGCGGTGCACTTCATATCTGAGAGTCAAATAGAACCATCAAATACTGTGCTTACAGCGCACTTTGAAAAATTCTCATTGTTTTGGGTGCTAAATAGTATATTTGCATCCAGCATTTAATATCTGAGAGTCAAATAGAACCGTCAAATACTGTGCTTACAGTGCACTTTGAAAAATTCCAATTGTTTTGGGTGCTAAATAGTACATTTGCAGCCTGGACTTCATATCTGAGAGTCAAATAGAATCGTCAAATACTATGCTTACAGCGCACTTTGAAAAGTTCTAATTGTTTTGGGTGCTAAATAGTACATTTGTGTCCTGCATTTCATATCTGAGAGTCAAATAGAACCGTTAAATGCTCTGCTTACAGCACACTTTGAAAAATTCTAATTGTTTTGGTGCTAAATAGTATATTTGCATCCTGCATTTAATATCTGAGAGTCAAATAGAACCGTCAAATACTGTGCTTACAGCGCACTTTGAAAAATTCTAATTGTTTTTGGTGTTAAATAGTACATTTGCATTTTGCGGTGCACTTCATATCTGAGAGTCAAATAGAACCGTCAAATACTGTGCTTACAGCGCACTTTGAAAAATTCTCATTGTTTTGGGTGCTAAATAGTATATTTGCATCCTGCATTTAATATCTGAGAGTCAAATAGAACCGTCAAATACTGTGCTTACAGCGCACTTTGACAAATTCTAATTGTTTTGGGTGTTAAATAATACATTTGCATCCTGCGGTGCACTTCATATCTGAGAGTCAAATAGAACCGTCAAATACTGTGCTTACAGCTCACTTTGAAAAATTCTAATTCTTTTGGGTGCTAAATAGTACATTTGCGTCCTGCACTTAATATCTGAGAGTCAAATAGAACCGTCAAATACTGTGCTTACAGTGCACTTTGAAAAATTCCAATTGTTTTGGGTGCTAAATAGTACATTTGCAGCCTGGACTTCATATCTGAGAGTCAAATAGAATCGTCAAATACTATGCTTACAGCGCACTTTGAAAAATTCTAATTGTTTTGGGTGCTAAATAGTACATTTGTGTCCTGCATTTCATATCTGAGTCAAATAGAACCATCAAATACTCTGCTTACAGCGCACTTTGAAAAATTCTAATTGTTTTGTTGCTAAATAGTATATTTGCATCTTGCGGTGCACTTCATATCTGAGAGTCATATAGAACCGTCAAATACTGTGCTTACAGCGCACTTTGAAAAATTCTAATTGTTTTGGGTGTTAAACAGTACATTTGTGTCTTGCGGTGCACTTCATATCTGAGAGTCAAATAGAACCATCAAATACTGTGCTTACAGCGCACTTTGAAAAATTCTAATTGTTTTGGGTGCTAAATAGTATATTTGCATCCAGCATTTAATATCTGAGAGTCAAATAGAACCGTCAAATACAGTGCGTACAGTACACTTTGAAAAATTCCAATTGTTTTGGGTGCTAAATAGTACATTTGCAGCCTGGACTTCATATCTGAGAGTCAAATAGAACCGTCAAATACTGCGCTTACAGCGCACTTTGAAAAATTCTCATTGTTTTGGGTGCTAAATAGTATATTTGCATCCTGCATTTAATATCTGAGAGTCAAATAGAACCGTCAAATACTGTGCTTACAGCGCACTTTGAAAAATTCTAATTGTTTTGGGTGTTAAATAGTACATTTGCATCTTGCGGTGCACTTCATATCTGAGAGTCAAATAGAACCGTCAAATACTGTGCTTACAGCGCACTTTGAAAAATTATATTTGTTTTGGGAGCTAAATAGTATATTTGCACCCTGCATTTAAATTCTGAGAGTCAAATAGAACCGTCAAATACTCTACTTACAGCGCACTTTGAAAAATTCTAATTGTTTTGGGTGCAAAATAGTACATTTGCGTCCTGCACTTCATATCTGAGAGTCAAATAGAACCGTCAAATAATGAGCTTTCAGCGCACTTTGAAAAATTCTAATTGTTTTGGGTGCTAAATAGTACATTTGCGCCCTGCCTTTCATATCTGAGAGTCAAATAGAACCGTCTAATACTGTGCTTACAGCGCACTTTGAAAAATTCTAATTGTTTTGGGTGCTAAATAGTATATTTGCATCCTGCATTTATTATCTGAGAGTCAAATAGAACCGTCAAATACTGTGCTTACAGAGCACTTTGAAAAATTGATATTGTTTTGGGTGTTTAATAGTACATTTGCATCTTGCTGTGCACTTCATATCTGAGAGTCAAATAGAACCGTCAAATACTGTGCTTACAGCGCACTTTGAAAAATTCTAATTCTTCTGGCTGCTAAAGAGTACTTTTGCAGCCTGCACTTCATATCTGAGAGTCAAATAGAACCGTCAAATACTATGCTTACAGCGCACTTTAAAAAATTCTAATTGTTTTGGGTGCTAAATAGTACATTTGCTTCCTGCACTTCAAATCTGAGATTCAAATAGAACCGTCAAATAATGTGCTTACAGCGCACTTTGAAAAATTCTAATTGTTTTGGGTGCTAAATATTATATTTGCATCCTGCATTTAATATCTGAGAGTCAAATAGAACCGTCAAATACTGTACTTACAGCGCACTTCGAAAAATTCTAATTGTTTTGGGTGTTAAATAATACATTTGAATCTTGCGGTGCACTTCATAATTGAGAGTCAAATAGAACCGTCAAATACTGTGCTTACAGCTCACTTTGAAAAATTCTAATTTTTTTGGATGGTAAATAGTACATTTGCAGGACGCACTTCATATCTTAGAGTCAAATAGAACCGTCAAATACTGTGCTTACAGCGCACTTTGAAAAATTCTAATTGTTTTGGGTGCTAAATAGTACATTTGCGTCCTTCACTTCATATCTGAGAGTCAAATAGAACCGTCAAATACTGTGCTAATAGCGCACTTTGAAATAATTCTAATTCTTTTGTGTGCTAAATAGTACATTTGCAGCTTTCACTTCATATCTGAGAGTCAAATAGAACCGTCAAATACTGTGTTTACAGCGCACTTTGAAAAATTCTAATTGTTTTCGGTGTTAAATAGTACATTTGCGTTTTGCGGTGCACTTCATATCTGAGAGTCAAATAGAACTGTAAAATACTGTGCTTACAGCGTACTTTGAAAAATTCTATTTGTTTTTGGTTTTAAATAGAACATTTGAGCCTTATGGGGCACTTTATGTCTGAGAGTCAAATAGAACCGTCAAATTATGTGCTTACAGCTCACTTTGAAAAATTCTCATTGTTTTGGGTGCTAAATAGTATATTTGCATCCTGCATTTAATATCTGAGAGTCAAATAGAACCGTCAAATACTGTGCTTACAGCGCACTTTGAAAAATTCTAATTGTTTTGGGTGTGAAATAGTACATTTGCATCTTGCGGTGCACTTCATATCTGAGAGTCATATAGAACCGTCAAATACTGTGCTTACAGCGCACTTTGAAAAATTCTAATTGTTTTGGGTGTGAAATAGTACATTTGCATCTTGCGGTGCACTTCATATCTGAGAGTCATATAGAACCGTCAAATACTGTGCTTACAGCGCACTTTGAAAAATTCTAATTGTTTTGGGTGTTAAACAGTACATTTGTGTCTTGCGGTGCACTTCATATCTGAGAGTCAAATAGAACCATCAAATACTGCGCTTACAGTGCACTTTGAAAAATTCTCATTGTTTTGGGTGCTAAATAGTATATTTGCATCCAGCATTTAATATCTGAGAGTCAAATAGAACCGTCAAATACTGTGCTTACAGCGCATTTTTTAAAAATCTAATTGTTTTGGGTGTTAAATAGTACATTTGCATCTTGCGGTGCACTTCATATCTGACAGTAAAATAGAACCGTCAAATACTGTGCTTACAGCGCACTTTGAAAAATTCTAATTGTTTTGGGTGTTAAACAGTACATTTGTGTCTTGCGGTGCACTACATATCTGAGAGTCAAATAGAACCATCAAATAATGTGTTTACAGCGCACTTTGAAAAATTCTAATTGTTTTGGGTGTTAAACAGTACATTTGTGTCTTGCGGTGCACTTCATATCTGAGAGTCAAATAGAACCATCAAATACTGCGCTTACAGTGCACTTTGAAAAATTCTCATTGTTTTGGGTGCTAAATAGTATATTTGCATCCAGCATTTAATATCTGAGAGTCAAATAGAACCGTCAAATACTGTGCTTACAGCGCATTTTTTAAAAATCTAATTGTTTTGGGTGTTAAATAGTACATTTGCATCTTGCGGTGCACTTCATATCTGACAGTAAAATAGAACCGTCAAATACTGTGCTTACAGCGCACTTTGAAAAATTCTAATTGTTTTGGGTGTTAAACAGTACATTTGTGTCTTGCGGTGCACTACATATCTGAGAGTCAAATAGAACCATCAAATAATGTGTTTACAGCGCACTTTGAAAAATTCTAATTGTTCTTGGTGCTAAACAGTATATTTGCATCCTGCATTTAATATCTGAGAGTCAAATAGAACCGTCAAATACTGTGCTTACAGTGCACTTTGAAAAATTATAAATGTTTTGTGTGCTAAAAAATACATTTGCAGCCTGCACTTCATATCTGAGAGACAAATAGAACCGTCAAATACTGTGCTTACAGCGTAATTTGAAAAATTCCAATTGTTTTGGGTGTTGAATAATACATTTGCATCTTGCGGTGCACTTCATATCTGAGAGTCAAATAGAACCGTCAAATACTGTGCTTACAGCGCACTTAGAAAAATTCAAATAAATAGTACATTTAAAGCCTGCACTTCATATCTGAGATTCAAATAGAACCATCAAATACTGTGCTTACAGCGCACTTTGAAAAATTCTAATTGTTTTGGGTGCTAAATAGTATATTTGCATCCAGCACTTCATATCTGACAGTAAAATAGAACCGTCAAATACTGTGCTTACAGCGCACTTTGAAAAATTCTAATTGTTTTGGGTGTTAAACAGTACTGCACTTCATATCTGAGAGTCAAATAGAACCATCAAATAATGTGTTTACAGCGCACTTTGAAAAATTCTAATTGTTCTTGGTGCTAAATAGTATATTTGCATCCTGCATTTAATATCTGAGAGTCAAATAGAACCGTCAAATACTGTGCTTACAGCTCACTTTGAAAAATTCTAATTGTTTTGGGTGTTAAATAGTACATTTGCATCTTGCAGTGCACTTCATATCTGAGAGTCAAATAGAACAGTCAAATACTGTGCTTACAGCGCACTTTGAAAAATTATATTTGTTTTGGGAGCTAAATAGTATATTTGCACCCTGCATTTAAATTCTGAGAGTCAAATAGAACCGTCAAATACTCTACTTACAGCGCACTTTGAAAAATTCTAATTGTTTTGGGTGCTAAATAGTACATTTGCGTCCTGCACTTCATATCTGAGAGTCAAATAGAACCGTCAAATAATGTGCTTACAGCGCACTTTGAAAAATTCTAATTGTTTTGGGTGCTAAATAGTACATTTGCGTCCTGCCTTTCATATCTGAGAGTCAAATAGAACCGTCTAATACTGTGCTTATAGCACACTTTGAAAAATTCTAATTCTTCTGGCTGCTAAAGAGTACTTTTGCAGCCTGCACTTCATATCTGAGAGTCAAATATAACCGTCAAATACTATGCTTACAGCGCACTTTAAAAAATTCTAATTGTTTTGGGTGCTAAATAGTACATTTGCTTCGTGCACTTCAAATCTGAGATTCAAATAGAACCGTCAAATAATGTGCTTACAGCGCACTTTGAAAAATTCTAATTCTTTTGGGTGCTAAAAAGTGTATTTTCATCCTGCATTTAATATCTGAAAGTCAAATAGAATGGTCAAATACTGTGCTTACAGCGCACTTTGACAAATTCTAATTGTTTTGGGTGTTAAATAATACATTTGCATCCTGCGGTGCACTTCATATCTGAGAGTCAAATAGAACCGTCAAATACTGTGCTTACAGCTCACTTTGAAAAATTCTAATTCCTTTTGGTGCTAAATAGTACATTTGCGTCCTGCACTTAATATCTGAGAGTCAAATAGAACCGTCAAATACTGTGCTTACAGTGCACTTTGAAAAATTCCAATTGTTTTGGGTGCTAAATAGTACATTTGCAGCCTGGACTTCATATCTGAGAGTCAAATAGAATCGTCAAATACTATGCTTACAGCGCACTTTGAAAAATTCTAATTGTTTTGGGTGCTAAATAGTACATTTGTGTCCTGCATTTCATATCTGAGAGTCAAATAGAACCATCAAATACTCTGCTTACAGCGCACTTTGAAAAATTCTAATTGTTTTGGTGCTAAACAGTATATTTGTATCCTGCATTTAATATCTGAGAGTCAAATAGAACCGTCAAATACTGTGCTTACAGCGCACTTTGAAAAATTCTAATTGTTTTGGGTGTTAAATAGTATATTTGCATCTTGCGGTGCACTTCATATCTGAGAGTCATATAGAACCGTCAAATACTGTGCTTACAGCGCACTTTGAAAAATTCTAATTGTTTTGGGTGTTAAACAGTACATTTGTGTCTTGCGGTGCACTTCATATCTGAGAGTCAAATAGAACCATCAAATAATGTGCTTACAGCGCACTTTGAAAAATTCTAATTCTTTTGGGTGCTAAAAAGTATATTTGCATCCTGCATTTAATATCTGAAAGTCAAATAGAACCGTCAAATACTGTGCTTACAGCGCACTTTGACAAATTCTAATTGTTTTGGGTGTTAAATAATACATTTGCATCATGCGGTGCACTTCATATCTGAGAGTCAAATAGAACCGTCAAATACTGTGCTTACAGCTCACTTTGAAAAATTCTAATTCTTTTGGGTGCTAAATAGTACATTTGCGTCCTGCACTTAATATCTGAGAGTCAAATAGAACCGTCAAATACTGTGCTTACAGTGCACTTTGAAAAATTCCAATTGTTTTGGGTGCTAAATAGTACATTTGTGTCCTGCATTTCATATCTGAGAGTCAAATAGAACCATCAAATACTCTGCTTACAGCGCACTTTGAAAAATTCTAATTGTTTTGGTGCTAAATAGTATATTTGTATCCTGCATTTAATATCTGAGAGTCAAATAGAACCGTCAAATACTGTGCTTACAGCGCACTTTGAAAAATTCTAATTGTTTTGGGTGTTAAATAGTACATTTGCATCTTGCGGTGCACTTCATATCTGAGAGTCATATAGAACCGTCAAATACTGTGCTTACAGCGCACTTTGAAAAATTCTAATTGTTTTGGGTGCTAAATAGTATATTTGCATCCTGCATTTAATAACTGAAAGTCAAATAGAACCGTCAAATACTGTGCTTACAGCGCACTTTGAAAAATTCTAATTGTTTTGGGTGCTAAATAGTACATTTGTGTTCTGCATTTCATATCTGAGAGTCAAATAGAACCGTTAAATACTCTGCTTACAGCGCACTTTGAAAAATTCTAATTGTTTTGGGTGCTAAATAGTATATTTGCATTATGCATTTAATATCTGAGGGTCAAATAGAACGTCAAATACTGTGCTTACAGCGCACTTTGAAAAATTCTAATTGTTTTTGGTGTTAAATAGTACATTTGCATTTTGCGGTGCACTTCATATCTGAGAGTCAAATAGAACCGTCAAATACTGTGCTTACAGCGCACTTTGAAAAATTCTCATTGTTTTGGGTGCTAAATAGTATATTTGCATCCTGCATTTAATATCTGAGAGTCAAATAGAACCGTCAAATACTGTGCTTACAGCGCACTTTTAAAAATTCTAATTGTTTTGGGTGTTAAATAGTACATTTGCAT
>CM069859.1:145285546-145350546 GCA_036172795.1 Pelodytes ibericus | reverse complement strand
TCAGATCAAAATTGGTCGGATCAATATTCACAAATATTGATCTGCCTCCCTCTCCTCACTTACATTTTTGTGACGGAAAGAGACAGATCAGTATTAGTGATATAAAATAACATTTTATAAAATTGGCAGGTTTTATGAAAGGCATTCACTGTGTATTAACCCCTTCCCTGCCATTCATCACTGTATAAGCAGTAATCTTGCACAGCAACAGTATATTTTGCTGTCTGCACTGTTTTATGGATTAATTACTTTGTACTGTAATGTATTACAGTACTAGATAGGCTCTTCTAAGAGCGATTAACCCCTTCTTTGCTCGAGATCACTGCTTACGCACTGATTCTGAGGCCGCGGACTCAGGGTTCGATTTTGACCCTGGTCAGCTTTCTGATACATCATCTAGTGATGTATCGGTGGCTGCTGAGCCCTTGCCACAAGGAGTGATGGGTGTCTACCGTTAAATATATGGTTTGGTGAGGGTAAATTACATCGGCTGGCTTCAAAGATATATCCCATATTGGACATGGACGCAGGTTGACTACATGTCAAAATTCCAAGTTGGAATTTTGAGATGCGCATCTCACAAATGTTGCCTTCTAGCCAAAAAACAAACCAACAAACCTATGCATGGGTGCTATCCCTGTACTCGGGAGATGTTGCTGAACACATATTGGGTTGTTGTTGTTTGGCAGTGACATATACCAGAATCTGTGAATTCATGCCTGAAGTACAATGCATGTGGAAAAAAAACTCCCAAAAAAGTACTACCACAAACTTTTACAAAGGCTGGTGGTAGAATTAGTGCATATACAGTATTAAAATACCACAATTTGAAATACCTTATGATGTCTATTTTCCAAAAATATATGGTTTGATGGGGTAAAATTCATTGGACGGCTTCAAAAATGTTCTAAATGGAACATGGGCGCAGGCTGACTACATGTCAAAATTCCAGGTTGGAATTGCGCCCCCTAAATGTGGCCTTTTAGCCCCAAAATAAACCAACAAACCTATGCATGGGGGGTATCCCTGTACTCAGGAGATGTTGTTGAACACATATTGAGGTGTTGGTTGGCAGTGGCAAATACCAGAATCTGAAAATTCCTGCCTGAACTACAATGTGTGTGGGGAAAAAATGACATCCCAACCCTTTGACATAGGTTGGTGGTAGAATTAGCTCTTGGAAAGTGTTAAAATACCACAATTTTAAATACCCTAGGATGTCTAGTTTTCCAAAATATATGGTTTGATGGAGTAAACTACTTTGACAGGCTTCAAAAGTGTACCAATCGGAACATGGGCCCAGGCTGACTACATGTCAAAATTCCAAGTTGGAAATGCACCCCCCCCTAAACGTGGCCTTTTAGCCCCCAAACAACCCAACAAACCTATGCATGGGTGGTATCCCTGTACTCAGGAGATGTTGCTGAACACATATTACTAACCTAAAATTTGACAAAGGCTGGTGGTAGAATTAGTGCATGGAAAGTGTTAAAATACTATCATTTGAAATACCCTAGGGTGTCTAGTTTGCTAAAATGTATGGTTTTGTGGGGTAAAATACACATTCTGGCTTCACAAATGTCCCAAATGGAACATGGGCGCAGGTTTTCTGTATGTCAGAATTCCAAGTTGAAAAAGCGCACCTCTCATATGTGGCCTTTTAACCCCCAAATAATCTAACTAACCTACACAAGTGAGGTATCCCTGTACTCAGAAGATGTTGCTGAACACATATTGAGGTGTTATTTTGAAATACCCCTTCACATTTTAAGGTAATTTTTACCTAAATTGCAATCTATGTGAAAATTTTTAAAAAAAGATTTTTTGCTGCAAACTTTGGCAAAGATTGGTGGTAAAATGGCTACATGAAATGTGTCAAAATACCCCAAGTTAAATGCCATGAGTGGTCTTGTTTTCAAAAATATGTACATGTTGGGGGTCATTCACGGATTTAGTACAGAAATTAGTGTTACAATGTCACTATTGCTAATTTTGAAAAAAAGGATTTTAAAATAGCTTTGCACTACTTATAGTTCTGGCCCTGTAACATGAATAAAAAAGCACAAAAATATAAAATATGGGCTATTTCTGAACTCAGGACATATATTAGAAACTATTTAGCAGTGTTTTTTTGTTGTCTCTTGTACATGAGTATACGATTTTTCAAATAAGTCATAAAAAAATTTTATTTTTCCATTTTATTGCCATATTTTATTATTTTTTTTACATCAAATTATATGCTATTATCAAAATAATGGTGTCACGAACACGGGCTATTGGCCCGGCTGAGACAGTGGAAAGAGTGTGGGAGTGAAAGGGTTAATGACACCAGATCCCTGGTTACCTGTTGCTAGTCCCAGCAACCACTAAATTAACCCCTGCAATACCTCCTACACTATTGCCCTAGTACACAATTTGCTGCCACCACCAAGACTTTATATCCGGGCGTCTTCGGTTACACCAAACACAGTACAATATAGTATCACAACCTTACTTTAATGATCAGACACATATATGATTAACCCTCTGGTAACGTGTTCTACCTGAGCTATCCTCATAAGTGTGAGTTCATATTAGAGAACAAAGACAAGAGCTGATTAAGTAAACATTTAATCCGAAAAAAGGCTTCACAGTGCTTGTACAAAAATACAGAAATACAAAGTACAAGTGCAAAACAGTCCATAAAATAAAATAGGAGAAAACACAAGAAATCCTTACATATATAATTACCGATATATATAATCCTTGTGGGAGATTCAGATGGTAAAGTTCTCCATACGGTTGTTAAAAAAGAAAATCTCCCTTTGTACAATCCAACATTCTGATTATATAGATCCCTGGTGATTTTCTAAGAGACCAGCCCCCCTGGGTGGATCAGAGGTGCTTGGCCTTACAGTTTATGGTCCACTCCATCATACCTGTCCAGGGCACTAGTGTGGATTGTTACCTACAAAAACAATATGCTTACCAATACATGTCATGTACTGTATAACCCCATATTTCATATTTTCTGGTTGTCCTCTGATTCACCCAATGTCAGAGTACATGCTCCACTACCTTTTACGACCCCAGCTCACGAAGTCCAGCTCTGGTGATGGCTATCAGCTAGTTACACTTTATGGCCTAGGCCTGGTGGTGGATCAAAGCCTACAATACACTCTATTATAACATAAACATAACAAATGATATCAATGCCAACTCATGCTTTGGCATGACACCTCCCCCTTAAGATGGTGGACAGAGGGATTCAGCCACAGGCTTATAAATCTGTCAACCATTAACCCTCTACTTCCCCCTGATGAGACAGACCATCTGCATTCCCATGCAGACTGCCTTTTTTGTGTTGAACAGTGAAATTATACTGTTGGAGGATAAGACTCCAACGAAGGAGCTTACCATTGTTACCTGACACTCTGTCCAGCCAATGCAGCGGGTTGTGATCAGTTATAACAGTAAAGTCTCGGCCATACAGATATGGCTGTAATTTCTGCAAAGCCCATACCACAGCTAGACACTCCTTCTCTATAACTGCATAGGCCACTTCCCTTTGTAACAGCTTCCTACTAAGGTACAGTATTGTATGTTCTTCTCCTTTGGAGTTAACCTGGCTAAGCACTGCTCCCAGTCCAAAATTAGAAGCATCTGTCTGTACCACAAACCTCCTACTAAAATCAGGGGCTTGGAGGACTGGAAAGCTAGACAAGGCTGTCTTTAGGGCAGTGAAAGCTTTTTCACAGTCCTCAGTCCACGTAATCTGCTTGGATACTTTCTTCTTAGGCAAGTCTGTGAGGGGTTTGGCTGTCTCACTGTAGTCTTGGACAAATCTGCGATAATACCCTGCTGTCCCCAAAAATGACATGACTTGTTTCTTGGTCTTCGGGACTGGCCAGGCCATAATGGACTCCACCTTACTGGGTTCAGGACGGATAGTCCCCCCGCCTACTCTGTGTCCCAGATACTGTACCTCTGTCTTGCCTATCTGACACTTTTCTGGTTTGATGGTGAGCCCTGCCCCTCTTATTTGCTCCACCACATTGCCCAAATGAACCAGGTGCTCCTCCCAAGTCTTGCTGAATACGGCAATGTCATCTAGGTATGCCACGGCATATTCCTCATGGCTCTCCAGCAACTGATTAACCAGTCGCTGAAATGTGGCCGGGGCATTTTTCATCCCAAACGGCATCACGCTGAACTCATACAACCCAAAAGGAGTGATAAAGGCTGACTGCTCCTGGGCTACTGGGGTCATAGGGATTTGCCAGTACCCTCGGCTCAAATCCATGATAGTTAGATACTGGGCACCTGCTAGCTGATCAAGTAGTTCATCTATCCTAGGCATGGGGTAAGCATCAAATGTGGTCACTGCATTTAACCTTCTGTAATCTACACAAAACCTGGTGGATTTATCTTTCTTGGGAACCAGTACTACAGGGGAAGCCCAGGGGCTCTTTGATTTCCTAATTACCCCCAGCCCTAACATGTCTTCAATCTCCTTCTGGATGTGGGCCCTTACCTCTGGGGATACCCGGTAGGCTACCTGTCTTAGTGGTGGGTGGTCCCCAGTATCTACATGGTGGGTGGCTATTGTGGTGCGTCCAGACTTCCCGGTAAATGTGTCACTAAAGTGGCCTAGCACCTGATGTAGCTGCCTGTTCTGTTCAGCTGAGAGCTGTGGATTGATCTCTGTATCTTGCAGGGATCCCTGGCCTTTAGCTTCCTGTACTAGGTCCAGCAAAGGATCATTACCTAGTTCTTCCTCTGAGGTACTACATACACTGAGTATCAAATTCTCTGGGTCATAATATTCCTTTAACATGTTAATATGGTACTGCCTCTCACCTTTCTCATCAAGGGCTACTACATAGGTGGTGGGCTCTAAACGCTGCAAAATGGTGAAGGGACCATCCCAGGCAGCCTGCAATTTATTCTGCCTAATGGGGTTCAGGACCATTACCTTTTGTCCAACTTCATAGACTCGGTCCCTAGCATTGCGATCATACCAATATTTCTGTCTAGACTGTGCTGCAGTGAGATTATCATGTACTAGCCCTGTTAATGTCTGCATCCTGTCCCTAAACTTCAGAACATATTCCACTACAGAAGTCTCTGGGGTATGGAGCTTCCCTTCCCATTCTTCCCTAACTAAATCTAGGGGCCCCCTCACTTTGCGACCATACAGCAATTCAAATGGTGAGAAACCTGTGGACTCCTGTGGTACCTCCCTGTAAGCAAATAGCAAATGGGGTAAATACTTCTCCCAGTCCCGGCCCTGTGATGCTACAAATGTTTTGAGCATCTGCTTCAAGGTCCCATTGAACCTCTCGCAGAGACCATTGGTTTGGGGATGGTATGGGCTTGCCATCAAATGCTGTACATTCACCTTCTTACAGAGACTTTGCATCAAATTAGACATAAACTGTGTACCTTGATCAGTGAGCATTTCTTTAGGGAAACCCACCCTGCAAAATATATTTATCAGAGCGTCCGCTACCTTGTCTGCCCTGACAGAGGATAAGGCGATGGCTTCCGGGTATCTAGTTGCATAGTCCACAACTGTAAGAATAAATTGTTTCCCTGTGCTGCTGGGTATAGCTAATGGCCCCACAAGATCTACTGCCACTCGTTCAAAAGGCACAGTTATGATGGGCAGAGGCACTAGGGGAACACGGGTAACATCCCCAGATTTACCTACTCTTTGACAGACATTACAGGACCGGCAATAATTTGCAACTGCAGTACCCATACCAGGCCAATAAAAATTGTGAGCCAACCTAGATTTTGTTTTAGCCACCCCCAGATGTCCTGCCAAGGGGGTTTCATGGGCTATTCTCAGCAGCTCATTCCTGAATTGCCTAGGAACAACTATTTGCCTTTCTCCCTCTGTGTGTCCCTGCTTGTCATTGGGCAGGGACTCCCAGTATAAGATATTGTTATCCCAATATACCCGGTGCCTATCTGTGTCAGCACCTGGCTGTTCAGCGCTGTCTCTCAGCCCTTCTAGAGAGGGGTCACTTCGCAGAGCTTCCAGGAAGTTCCTATTGCCCTCCCCCCAACTTGCTGCACCAGGGAGTACATCTCCCTCGGGGATGAGATCTACCTGTTTCTCTGCCTGTGGGTCAGACAGCTCAACCCTCCTCTCACTATCCTCCTCATTTGCTACAGCTGCAGCCTTGGCACACTGCTGGCGGGTTACAACTGCTACCAGTGGTACACATCCCTTGTTTTCATCCTCCCCCTTACTTTCAGACATCATAGTCTCATTGGATTTTGACACCGGCAGACCACCACTTACTCCCATTCCCTCCTCCTTATTTGTTATCAGGGGCACACCAAAACCTCTCCCTAGTGCATCTCTACTATGTTCTGACATTTTAATTTCATTGTAAGCCTGTTTTACAACACCCCCCATCTCACCTTTGCAAGGCATCAGCTCTTCAGTTATAGGTAGACATTTATCAATCCCCTGCTCTCCCTCCCAGTGATCACATTCCCCAATGTCCCCAAAAGTTTCACCCAGTACCTCAGTTGGAGCAGGACTGTCGGTCAGCCCTTCTAGCTTGCAAACAGTGTCCTCTGGAGCGTAGTGACAGAGCATCCGGCCCAAATCATTCCCCAACAGAACATTAACAGGGATATCCTCTGAAACCCCCACCTCCCGCAAACCTTTTCCTGCACCCCAATCAAGGTACACACGTGCCAGGGGCACAGCAGGACGCACACCACCAATTCCTTTGATGGACATAGTTCTCCCAGGGATTATGTCCTCCTTATTAACCACTTCAGGGCGCACCAAGGTGAATGAAGCTCCAGAATCTCTCAGCCCCAGGGTCACCCGGTTACCCACAGTCACACTCTGCAGGTTATCCTCTTGTTTTTCCACAGACCCATCCACAAGCAAAACTGATGGTGCCCCTCCCGGGGTGCTCCCACCTCCACGAGCAGGTAGGGGTGCACTCCTAGTAGGGCAAGTCATGCTCAGATGCCCAATCTGGTTGCATCTAAAACAACGTCGGGCCTGTGACTCACTCGACATAGCCCCTGCTACATTGGCAGCCAGTGGTGTTCTCACTGCAGATCTTGTGGTCGGTACTGAACCTCCTGTCCAGGTTGATGTGCCAGTCGGCACAGCTCCACGCCTGGATGCGGGTGCATGGATGTCGGCATAGTCGTCTGCAAGTTCGGCAGCATCCTTAGCATTTTTCGGCTTTCTTTCTAAAATCCACTCTCGTATATTAGGACTCCGTGTCTGTAAGAACTGCTCCAGGACCATTAAGTCATTAACGGCTTCATAGGTAGTAGCTTGTACTCCAGTAACCCATTGCTTGTACGTGGTTTCCAATTGGGAAACATATAGAATGCAGCTGGATGACACACTCTGCTGCATGCTCCTAAACTTTTTCCTGTAAGCCTCAGGAGTAAGGTTAAAAGTTTTTTGCAAGGCCGATTTGATTGCCTCATAATCATTATCAGTCTCTGGGGGAAGGGACACAAACACATCCAAGGCTTTTCCTTTCAGTTGTGGAGTTAAATATCTCCCCCACTGGTCTGAAGGTAGTTGGTGCTGCCTGCATACCTTTTCAAAACTTTGTAGGAATACATCCAAATCAGTCCCCTCTTCCAGGGAGGGAAAATCATCCTTGCGGAGCCTACGTATGCTGGAATCTGATGCATTGCTGCTCACTGAGGACTGAACCATGGACTGCAGCTTGGCCATTGCCAGCTCATGTCTCCTTTGCGCCTCTCTTTCTGCCATCCTTTCTGCAGATTCTCTTTCTGCAGCTTCTCTAGCTGCCAATCTTTCTTGTGCAGCCGTCTGCTGTTGGATCATCACTTGCAGGGCCTCCTGAGGATTTGAAGCCATCAGTTGTCGGAATAAATCCGTTGAGCAAATGTCCATAACACTTTGAGGGGTACAACCACTAGGCATTCCAGTAAGTAGAGCTCCTGCGGAAGTAGGGAGCCCAGTAACCCTTTCAGTGTCAGTCTCTGGCGGGAAAACATGGCTGTCAGCCTCCACAAGGTCAGCAATAAGTTGTTCCTTGTTTTTGCCAAAAGTTGGTAAATCCCTTGCTTGGCACATCAATTCCAGGGCCTCTTTGGGTTGTTTGCGATAGGCCTCCATATTCACAAATGGGATAGAGAAAGAAAAACAAGAGATGGGAAGGGGAGAACTGTTTTGCACTTTGTATGTCTTTTAAATCAGCACTGAGCTCTGTCTTTGGAAATTACACAAAAAATATATGCAATTTCTTTTAGTGCTAAGACCTTTACAGGTAAAATCCAGCAAGCACTAAAAATCTCTAAATATATCCCGACGCTGCCACCAGTTTGTCACGAACATGGGCTATTGGCCCGGCTGAGACAGTGGAAAGAGTGTGGGAGTGAAAGGGTTAATGACACCAGATCCCTGGTTACCTGTTGCTAGTCCCAGCAACCACTAAATTAACCCCTGCAATACCTCCTACACTATTGCCCTAGTACACAATTTGCTGCCACCACCAAGACTTTATATCCGGGCGTCTTCGGTTACCCCAAACACAGTACAATATAGTATCACAACCTTACTTTAATGATCAGACACATATATGATTATCCCTCTGGTAACGTGTTCTACCTGAGCTATCCTCATAAGTGTGAGTTCATATTAGAGAACAAAGACAAGAGCTGATTAAGTAAACATTTAATCCGAAAAAAGGCTTCACAGTGCTTGTACAAAAATACAGAAATACGAAGTACAAGTGCAAAACAGTCCATAAAATAAAATAGGAGAAAACACAAGAAATCCTTACATATATAATTACCGATATATATAATCCTTGTGGGAGATTCAGATGGTAAAGTTCTCCATACAGTTGTTAAAAAAGAAAATCTCCCTTTGTACAATCCAACATTCTGATTATATAGATCCCTGGTGATTTTCTAAGAGACCAGCCCCCCTGGGTGGATCAGAGGGGCTTGGCCTGACAGTTTATGGCCCACTCCATCATACCTGTCCAGGGCACTAGTGTGGATTGTTACCTACAAAAACAATAAGCTTACCAATACATGTCATGTACTGTATAACCCCATAATTTAGGTAGGATCACATTCCTTATATTTTTAGGAGTATTTAGACACCAAACATGGATGTTTTAACAGTTTGGAAAGTACTCATTCTTGGTTCTCGTGACAGTAACACATTCCGCTGACCATGTTTGGTACCAAATTAAAGAATACCACCTGGACAATCTGAATATATATATATATATATATATATATATATATATATATATATATATATATATATACTGGACCCTCACACAATATATACACATATTCCCCATATTTCATATTTTCTGGTTGTCCTCTGATTCACCCAATGTCAGAGTACATGCTCCACTACCTTTTACGACCCCAGCTCACGAAGTCCAGCTCTGGTGATGGCTATCAGCTAGTTACACTTTATGGCCTAGGCCTGGTGGTGGATCAAAGCCTACAATACACTCTATTATAACATAAACATAACAAATGATATCAATGCCAACTCATGCTTTGGCATGACAAATGGTATCAAAAGAAAGCCCTTCTTATAACGATAAAAACAATATATAGTTTGTGTGGGTACACTAAATGAGACAGAAATAAATTACAGCAAAACACAAACACTTCAGAAATGTTAAAACAGCCCATGTCACCAAGCGTCGGACAAGCCAAAAAAGTCATGTCACTAAGGGGTTAATAAAAGTTCCAGTGATGCAGCGAATAGGCAGAATTTGCTTCAGGCAATCGAAAAAGTCAGTTGCTGTGTACGGCAAATGATGGAATCAAGGGCAGTGATGTGGCCTTCATCGCGGATGCGATGAGCACAACCATGGTGCCAGGTAGAATGAAGACCGAGGGCCTAACAGATCACTCCTTTTCACCGCAACATCCGGGCGCAGTTGGCAGCTGGGCCACCTGAAACTCAGACATTTTTCTTGGAGCAAGTATGTTAGAGACAGGTTCCCAAGTAATCTCTTCTGGGTCATAGCCTTTCCAATGGACTAAATATTCACATTGTCCTTTGTGTATGCGCGAGTCTAAAATCTCCTCCACTTCATACTCCTCTGATCCATCGATGATGATTGGTGGTGGAGGAGGTGGTTGTCTAAGGTGATTGGAAGTGGGTACCCATCTTTTTAGTAATAACACATGAAAAGTATGTTCCAGTCATGCTGCAGATTTGCCAACAAAAGCTGTAACAGGAAAAGGACCTAAGAATTTAGAGCTTAGTTTCTTGGATGGACCTGTTGTCTTAAGGTTTGCAGAAGAAAGTTGTACCTTTCCTCCAAATTGGAAGGATGGAGCTGATCATCTATAACGATCAGTATGTTTTCTGTGATCTCATTTGAGCTTAAACCATGGCTTTTTTTGTAAAAGTTGAAGCCGATCAGCTACTAGGGGTATGTTCTTGGTTCGTGGTAAATATACAATGAAATTGTAACCATAATTTGCCTGAAATGGAGACATGCCTATAGAATGTTAAACATGGTTACTGCATGCAAATTTGGCTAGGAGTAACTTCTAGTACCAGTTATTTTGAAGATGGGTGATGTAAAATTATCTTTCCCGAATTTTATTAGTTCTTTCTGTTTGGCCATTTGTTCGTGGATGATAGGCAGTTGAAATCAGCAGGGGGGAGCTAGTTATGGTCCCCCCTGCTGATCTCCTACAAAAACAAGGGTCTCTCTCTGCACCAGCAGAGAGAGCCAGTCGCCGACCAGACGGACGCTGAGTCGCTCAGAGGATAAACTGGCGTGTACTAGCAAATGTACACGCAAGTTCATCTTCATACTAGGGGCAACTAACTTTTTACTTGTGCTTCTATATTAGAAACACAAGTGAAAAAAAAAACTTTAGTGTCCCTTTAACAGCCCGTCTGTTCTGCTTTTCTAAAAAAAAAACATCCAGACCATTTTTAAATACATCTATTGTAATTTTTTTCAAATGTATATAAATGTTTTTTTTTTTTTTTTTTAGTCTTCATAAATAAGCTCTTCCAATCCCCTTATTAATTTGGAGCCCTTCTTTGCACTTTTTCTAGTTCCATAATACCCTTTTTAAGGACTGGTGCTGAGAATTGTACTGCATATTCAAGGTGAGGTCTTACCATTGACTTGTAAAGAGGCACGCAAATTTCCTCCGATCTCGTTTTATACATGCCAATATCTTATTGGCCCTTGCAGCTGCTGACTGGCATTGAGCGCTGTTGCCAAGTCTGTAATCTACAATTATTCCTAAATCCTTTTCATTAGTAGTTTTTCTCAGGGAAATACCATTTAAAGTAAATGTTGCTTTTTACAATAAATTGCCCACTCCCCAACCGATGTTCAAATCTTCCTGTAAAGAACAAATATCAAGGTTAGTCTGTATTACCTTACCTAATTTAGTATTTTCAGCAAACACTGAGACATGGCTCTCAACACAACTTGAGAGATCATTAATAAACAAATTAAAAAGAAGAGGGCCTAAACAGACCCCTGAGGTACCCCGCTTAATACCCTGGTCATATTTGACGATTTTCCATTTACGACAACTCTCTCTGCATTCTATCTTTTAAGCAATTTTCAATCCAAATACATACATTTGCCCCCAATCCTATGTCTCTCAATTTGTGGAGTAACCTTTTGTGTGGAACTGTATCAAATGCTTTAGGTTAAAGAGATCACACCAACTGCCACACCTAGATCTATATTTTTACTAACTTCTTCATAGAATGTTATTAGGTTTGTTTTACAAGACCAGTGTTTCACAAAACCATGTTGACTGTTAATAATTATATTCTGATTCAAGATGTATTCCTGAGTGTGTACCTTTAGCAATCCTTCATATATTTTCCCCACTACAGATGTCGAGCTCACTGGCCTATAATAACCTGACAGAGATTTTGAACCCTTTTTAACCCCTTATCCCACATGGACAAATGTATACGTCCTGAAAAGCATGGTCCTTGGACCATAAGGACGTTTATATAGGTCCTGAGTTTAAATGTAGCGTTTTGCTCCTTTGCGCAACGCTACGTGCTGGCATCTATTCTCAGAGGCTGCTTCAGATCTGAAGCAGCCTCTAGTGTGCCTTCGCCCCACCCGCCCCCTTTCCGTGCATACGATCACTGCAAATATGATTGTATGCTTTGAAACTCACGTCAGCTTTCACTGCCTATGTGTTAAAGGTGTTGCAATGATGCCTCAAGGCATCATGCAAAACCCATCTCTGCCCCCCAGTGAAATGTCTTCCGTTGCTCTGAAACTGTTGCTTGACTGCCCCTAGAGGCAGTCAGCAACATTACAGTTAGAAGAAAGCTAACCCTAGGGGTCTAGGACACTTGTTCGCCGCATCTTCATCGCTGACAGTTCAGCGCGGCAGTTAGAACGCTGAACTGTCAGCAATGAAGAATAACGCGGCCGCTTCATCGGCTATGTAAGAGCTGACTGTTCAGCGCTGAACTGTCAGCTCTTACAAATGTAAAAGTAAAACGAAAATAACCCCCCCCCCTAATAAATGATTCCCAAACCCCAATACTAAAAATAACCCCAATACTAAAATTAATCCCGACCCCTAATACTAACCCCCTAAACCCTAATACTAACCCCCGACCCCTAATACTAACCCCTTAAACCCTAATACTAAAATTAACCCCGAACCCTAATACTAAAATTAACCCCCTAAACCCTAATTCTAACCACCCTTACTAAAATAAACTAAAATAGGTAAAATACTTACCTTTAGCGAAGAAATGTCCCGCGATGAAATCTCCAGCGACGATCTGTGTTGTGCTGCAGAGTCGGCGGTGAAGCGGCTGCGCGGAAGCAGCCGCGATGAAGTGTCCCATCCCCAACCCTAGATCTAATAACCCTAGATCTAGGGTTAGGGTTACAATAAGAGTTAATACAAGGGTTAGATTAAGGGGTGCGGGTAGATTTAGGGTTACATTTAGGGTTAAGGTTGGAGTCAAAATGTCACTGTAGGAGAAAATGGTTAGGAAACAAAAAAACACTATCCGTTATTGCCCTATTACTTAAAAACAAAAACGTAAAAACATGGAAACATTGGTATTTCTAAACTCAGGACAAATATTAGAAACTATATAGACTGGATCTTTTTTTTGGCATATTTTAATCATATTTTCTATTTTTTAAATAGTAAATTATATTATATAATGAAAATAATAGTATCAAAAGGAAGCCCCATTTGTCCTTTAAAAAATGATATACAATTTGTGTGGGTGTACTGAACATGAAGAAAGAAGTCACAATTAAGCAAACGTTTGACAAAAATAATGGAATTCTGGTCTTCAAGGCACATCAAATGCAGCATAGAACTCTGTCACTAAGGGTTAAATATTGGAATGACATCCGCCTTTCACCAGTCTGTTGGCACTATACCTGAACTGAAAGAATCCCTAAAGATCAAAAATAGTGGTCTGTCCAGATTTATGCTTAACTCCTTTTTTTTTTTTTTTTTTTTTGATTCAATAATCTTTTTCTTTATTTAGCAACTTAGGCTTACAAAAATATGACACATTACAATAAAAACACTCAGCAACACATTCACAGCTTTTTAAAGTGCAGTTTTGGTGATCTTCATCCCTTTACCCTTCCTCAAGTGCTTTTGATATCAAATGTAGTAAAACAAATGTTTTCTTGTATTAGTCTTTGTAAAGGAACCCATATATAATAAATGAGCCCTGTGCAACTTACTCCCGAATAAACAGCCGAAATACGTTGCAAAGTGAATATAAAATCCCAGTTCCCCAAAATGAACCGAGACTTCATGAAGGGGTAAAATCAGTGTATTTAATCAGTATTCAAATCATTCTTTTTATGCTCTGCCAGAACTCCTCCCCACATCCGGAGAGATAAATGGATTACAGTATAATCCCAACCCAGCTTCCCCCAGCACACCAAATACAGTATTAAGCTCCCAATGAAAACAAACATTAGAATTATTCACTCCACAAATTACAGCTGAAATAGCCCTGACTGATAACCTTCCTGACCCTAATTAAGATCCCCTCCCTTGAACCCTTAAACTAATTACTTTTAATCCATAACTTGCCAGGATGTCTCGGGCTATAGCCCATTGTCCTATTGTCTCTGGGATACATCCTGAGACACCCGGAGCCATCTCAAAACCAGCAGGCCAAAGCAGAAACTCATGAACGGAACTAAATTTGTATATAAAGCAAGTGGATTTAAACCGAACATTTCCTTTCACCACAGTCTAGCTGTGCGTAACAAACATAAAAACACATATTTAGGTTGGTCAACCCTGAAAGTGCCTTTTAGTACCAGATTTCTGTATTCTCTAATTTCTCAATCTATTCCCTGTAATGTTTGGCTTTTTTTTTTTATCAGCCTCTTTACTCATCCATTTAAGACCCTGCTCCATTTTTATTGGTATATCAATTGGTTCTTTAACTCCACCCCTGATATTGAGTTTGTGAGTTTCCAGTTTCTGGCAATTTAGTATTTTTATTGATGTGGCTACTTGTATCGTTAGCAGTTTGGAAGCTCTCTCTGTTCAATCCGGGAATAGGTGTAATAGGATTATTTCCGGCTGTAATTCGACATTAGCTATATCTAATATGTTGACAATTTTACTTAACATTTGCCAAATGTTTTTTAAACTCTCACTTTCCCACCATGTATGTATGAAATTTCCTTTTTCTTGATTGCATCGCCAGCATATGTCGCTTGTTAATGGGTACATTTTTTTTATTCTAGCTGGAACCATATACCATTGATTCATTACTTTGAATTGGTTTTCTATAATTGCTATATTATGAATGCTTTTCTATGTCAATTTCATTGCCTTTAGCCATTCATTTCCATTAATTGGAACATTCATCATGTCAGACCATTTTGTTACTATTGGAATTGATTCCTCCTCTTCACTCATTCTTATTATTTTAATGGTCTTTGCTAATTTCTTATAACAATTTATCATCTTTAGGTTTGGTGTCCAACAGCAGGCTCTTGATTCTTAAGTAATTGAATATTTCTGTTCTCGATAACTTAAATTGAGACATGATTTGATCAAAGGGTATAATTTCTCTATCCATAATATTATTTATAAACTGTATTCCTGATTTTCTTCCATTTATCTAAATCTATGTCCTGTATATTGTACTCAAGACTTTCTAAATCTGTAGTAGGTAGTATCTTATTAATAAACCCTAGTTTTTTCTTTATTTTTTTCCAGGCTGCGAATGTGTCCTCAACCACCGTCGATCCCTCAGCTCTGCCCCTCCTGCCCCCGATCATTGCGCAGCTCCATACATGCAGATGTAGTTGTGGATTTTTCGTTAAGTAACTCTCTAGTTTATACCAGGGTTGTATCTGTGCCAATTTGTTTTGAATATGGTATAAATGGGTCATTATGGTGGCCTTGTACAGGTGTCTGAGGGGCGTCCCAGTCCCCCCTTATCTATCTTTTTTGTAAGTTGCTTTATACTTATACGTGTTCTTTTGTCTCTGCTTATATATTTATTAATTACACTCTGTACCATGCCTAACCATCTATCAGATGGGCAATGTCTGAATAAATATGTCCACTTAGGTATAATGTATGCTTTTACAGTATTTATTCTACCAAGCCAAGATAATTCAATGCTCAAGATAATCCACAATATCTATTATGCGTCTTATGTTGTCATAGGCCATTCTACCTGGAACAAATCCGATTTGATCTGGGTAGACTAGTAAGTGGATAACATGCTTCAGCCTCTCCGCCAATACCGCTGCGTATATCTTCATATCCTCATTTATTAGAGAAATTGGGCTGTAATTCTGAACTAGTTCTGGGTCTTTAGATTGCTTTAAGATCGGGAGAATGTTTGCCCTTAATAATGCTTCTGTGGCTACCCCTTTATTTACTAATTCGTTGAACATTTCTGTAAGAATTTTTATGATACTAGTGGTCATGCTTTTGTAGAAGAGTGCGCTGAATCCATCTGGCCCCGGAGATTTTTGTGATTTGTACTTAGTAATTGCTCTTCTAACCTCATCCTCTGTAATTGGTCTTATTTTGTTCTTGTATTTGTTCTTCCTGGAGTTTTGGAATTTAGAAATTTTGCAGGCATGAGTTTAGTTCTTCTGGTGACTCTTTATTACCTAAACTATATAATTTTCTGTAGTATATATTGAAAACCACTCCAATTTCTTCCGGGGCCATATGGATCCCAGACCCTCCTCTGACCTTTATATATACGTATTTTTTTTTTTTTGTAAATACGTTTTTTTATTGGATTTTTCACAGGAAATAACAATTCAAAGAAAAGGGGAAATTAGGGCTGGGGTACAAGAGAGAGAAAAGAAGTGTGTGTGGGGGGGGGGGATACACATTAATAGATAAATCAGCAAATTACCTGACGCAGCAGGACAGAAACTTATTTTGAACAATATAATTTCTCTTCCCCAAGTCCCAACCGTCCTCAACCAGAATAATAATTGCAATCTCATTAAATACAAATATCTACATTTGAGACACACACATATAGCCTGACTAAGATTCTATCAGCTTGAATCAGGGGGTCTTAGATATATTCTTTTTTTTTTTGGTAAATAATTTTTTTAAAATAACAGAACAACAGATATATGGATATGAGAAGGGGGGGGGGGGAAGAGAAGAGAAATAACATGTTATACCCGACACAGCGGGGAACGTTTCACAAAAGTTACACAACAATTGAGTGATATACACGTAAATAACATAAATAACACTCAGTAATCAGCACAACCATAAATGGGTCGTCTGGGACCAACCTACGTTAAACTTAAAACCAAATGGGGGGGGGGGGGGAGGGGAGAAAAAAGAAAGAGAGAAAAACTTTGAAAAAAAACCTGCTGGTAAGACCCGAGAGGCCAAAATCCAAAATGCAATCAGACAACTGAGGCCACCACGTTCTCCAGAAATTGATAAATCTCTGGACTATTGATAAACTGCAACCAATAGAACAACGTCTGCTGGTATTTAACTCGTTGGGCCTCAGAAAACATGACTATTTCCTCAAGGGTTCTAATCCTTTCCACTTGCAATATCCAATCTTTGAAAGACGGAGGCCGAGGATCTTTCCAGTGAAGTGGAATGAGACTTTTTGCCGCGTTAATCAAATGTCGGGCTACAGATTTCTTGTAGTTCGCTATTGACCCTCCAGTATGGTGAATCAAATATGGACCTGGCAGGAATGGGAGGGGGTAGTCCGTGAAATTATGCATAGTGTCATAAATGCGTTTCCAGAAAGGTACTATATCCTTGCAGTCCCACCAAATATGAAGAACCGTGGCCTCAGCTGCCCCACATCTCCAGCACTGTTCCGAAACCTCAGGGAACATAGAGTGCAAGCGTGTGGGGGTGTAATACCAGTGTGTGAGGAGTTTGTAGGAGGTCTCTTGAATTTTGGTGCTGAGGGAGCATTTATGAGTGAGTGTGTAGATTTTCTCCCATTCCACCGGGTCCAGTGTGATCTGGAGGGTTTACTCCCACCGGCTCTGAGACCTCGGGGGGGTTTGGTCTAGTACTTGCAGGATCAATTTATATAGACGAGAAATCCTGTGTTCTGGCAGATCTTTGCCCGAACACAATCTTTCAAATAGGGTATAGTCCCGAGAGAGAGCATGTTTCCTCCCTATTGCCTGGAAATAACTGGTCAATTGGCAGTATTGTAGATGTTCTAGTGGCGTGGGTATTTGCTCATTTGTGATGTCTTGTAAGGGTTTTATTCTGGGGCCCGTCAGAAACATTGAGATAGGTGCATGGTCCAACCGGTGAGTGGTTAGAAACTGACCCGGCCTGTTTCCCGGAGGAAAATCAGGGTTGTTTCGTATGGACGAGAGAGGTGAGGGGTAGGTCGTTAATTCAAATTTAACTTGCATGGAGTGTAGGGTCTGAACTGTAGCCAGAATAAAAGGGTGGTTTCCCACCAGGGTGTTCCAATAACGTTTAGGTAACCATATCAGGTGGTGGAGGGGGCAGACGCATTGTGCTGCCTCTACAGCCAGGTGAGTAGCCTCTCCAGCGCAGTTGGGAGCCAGGACACTAGGAAGGCTAGACAGGTTGTGGTGGTAGGGGATTCTATTATTAGGAAGGTAGATAGGGTAATCTGTCGCCAGGACCCCGAATGCCGAACTGTGTGTTGTCTCCCGGGTGCTCGGGTTCGGCATGTTGCGGAACGGGTAGGCAGATTATTGGGAGGGGCTGGGCATGATCCAGCGGTCATAGTACACATTGGTACTAATGGCAAAGTAAATGGTAGGTGGGGGGTCCTTAAAAATGATTTTAGGGAACTAGGAAAGAAGCTAAAGGAAAGGACCTCCAAGGTAATATTCTCGGAAATATTACCAGTACCACGCGCTACGTCAGGGAGACAGCGGGAGCTTAGGGAGATTAATGCGTGGTTGCGAAGGTGGTGCAAGCAAGAGGGATTTGGGTTCTTGGAGCACTGGGCAGACTTTGCAGTCGGCTACAGACTCTTTGGACGGGATGGGCTGCACCTCAATGATGAGGGGGCTGCAGTATTAGGGGCGAGGATGGCTATAGGATTAGATGAGCTTTTAAACTAAGCTCTGGGGGGGAGGGTCAAGATCAAAAAGAAGCAATGGTAGCTAGGGTAGATTGGAAGGTGGGTCTAGCTATGGGAGAGGAGGAAAGCAGTGGTGGGGTTAACATAGACCAAAGGGAGGTCCATATAATTAAACCTGCACACATTAAGTGTTTGTCAACTAAACAGAAAATGGGTAGTAATCTTAAATGTCTTTTAGCAAATGCAAGAAGCTTGACAAACAAAATGGGTGAGCTGGAGATACTGGTAAGTGCTGAACAGTATGATTTAATCGGAATCACAGAAACGTGGTGGGATGAGACCCACGACTGGTCAGTTAATTTACAAGGTTACTCACTTTTTAGAAAGGACAGAGTAAATAGAAAAGGGGGAGGGATTTGTCTGTATGTAAATCCTAAATTAAATCCCAGTATTAAAGAAGGTGTACATGATGTAACTGGAACTGATGTGGAGACACTGTGGGTGGAGATTAGCTTAGACGCTAAAAAGAATCGCACATTACTTGTAGGTGTATGCTACAAGCCACCAAATATTAGCATTGATGGAGAAGATCAGCTTTTATTACAAATTGAAAAGGCTGCAAATATGAATGAAGTTCTAATCATGGGAGATTTTAATTACCCAGATATAGATTGGAAGTGTGGCACAACTAGTTCAGCTAGGGGCAGCAAGTTTCTGGACCTGCTTAATAACAAATTTATGGCACAATTAGTAGACACCCCAACTAGAATGGATGCCTGTCTGGATTTGGTAATAACAAACAATGAGGAGCTTATCTCAAACATCCAAATAAGAGAACACTTGGGGAATAGTGACCATAATATGGTCTCATTTGAGATTAATGCAAAAAAGCAAATTGGTAAATACGCCACCAAAACACTTAATTTTAGAAGGGCTAACTTTGATGGACTAAGGGCATCGATTGAACATTTAGACTGGGAACGATTGTTTTCTGGACTAAACACAGAAGACAAGTGGAATGCCTTTAAGCACACATTACAAAAGTACACATCCCAATATATACCTTTGGGAAACAAATGCAAAAGACACAAATCGAAACCAATGTGGCTTACAGGTAACGTGAAACAGGAAGTACAAAACAAGAAAATGGCATTCAAACATTATAAAAACACGGGATCAGCATTATCATTTATAGAGTACAAAGAGGCCAACAAAGCCTGCAAAAAGGCAATTAAAATGGCTAAATTGGAAAATGAGAAAAGGGTTGCCAAGGAGAGTAAAACTAACCCCAAAATGTTTTATAAATATATAAATGGAAAAAAGCTAAAGAGGGAAAATGTTGGGCCCTTGTTATCCCAAATGGGAAATTTGGTAAGTGAGGACAGAGAGAAAGCAGACATTTTAAATACTTTTTTTTCTTCTGTTTATACTAAGGAAGAGCAGATGGACGAGCCCCTGCTACAGGAAGTTATGGGACATTCGCCGCAAACATGGGATTGGCTGACACAGGAAAAAGTGCTTAAGCAATTACACTCTGTTAAGATAGACAAGGCCCCAGGACCAGATGGTATACACCCAAGGGTACTTAGAGAGTTAAGCATAATTCTGGCCAGACCACTATTCATGATCTTTAGGGATTCATTCAGTTCAGGTACAGTGCCAACAGACTGGCGAAAGGCGGATGTCATTCCAATATTTAAAAAGGGATCAAAATCTCTGCCAGGTAATTATAGGCCAGTTAGCTTGACATCTGTAGTGGGGAAACTATTTGAAGGATTGCTAAAGGTATACACTCAAGAATACATCTTGAACCAGAATATAATTAGTAAAAGTCAACATGGTTTTGTGAAAGACAGGTCTTGTCAAACAAACTTAATAACATTCTATGAAGAAGTCAGTAAAAATATAGATCTAGGTGTGGCAGTTGATGTGATCTATTTGGATTTTGCGAAAGCATTTGATACAGTTCCACACAAAAGGTTACTCTACAAATTGAGAGAAATAGGTTTGGGGGCAAATGTGTGTATGTGGATTGAAAATTGGCTAAAAGATAGAACACAAAGGGTTGTTGTAAATGGAAAATTCTCAAATTGGACAAGGGTATTAAGCGGAGTACCTCAGGGGTCTGTTTTGGGCCCTCTTCTTTTTAATTTGTTTATTAATGATCTGCCACATTGTACTGAGAGCCATGTCTCCGTGTTTGCGGACGACACTAAATTAGGTAAGACAATAAAGACTAATCTTGATGTTTTTTCTTTACAGGAAGATTTGGACAGAGTGGGGGACTGGGCAGTAAAGTGGCAAATGAGGTTCAATATAGACAAATGTAAAGTTATGCATTATGGGAAAAATAATAACAAAGCAACATATACGTTAAATGGTTTTTCCCTGGGAAAAACTACTAATGAAAAGGATTTAGGAATAATTATAGACAACAAACTTGGCAACAGTGCCCAATGCCAGTCAGCAGCTGCAAGGGCCAATAAGATATTGGCATGTATAAAACAAGGTATAGATTCACGGGAGGAGGATATCATCTTGCCTCTTTACAAATCAATGGTAAGACCTCACCTTGAATATGCAGTACAGTTCTGGGCACCAGTCCTTAAAAAGGATATTAAGGAACTAGAAAAAGTGCAAAGGAGAGCTACAAAATTAATATGGGGTTTGGAGGATCTTAGTTATGAAGAGAGACTTAAAAAATTGAATTTATATACGTTAGAAAAAAGGCGTCTCAGAGGGGATATGATAACATTATATAAATATTTGCAGGGCCAATATAAAGAGCTCTCCAGTGACCTGTTCATTAACAGAAAGGTACAAAGAACAAGAGGTCACCCCCTCAGACTGGAAGAGCAAATATTTCATAGACAGCAAAGGAAGGGATTCTTTATGGTTAGGACAATAAAGTTATGGAACTCACTGCCAAGAGAGGTAGTGCTAGCAAACACAATAGATGCATTTAAAAATGGTTTGGATGTTTTTTTAGGAAAGCAGAACATACAGGGCTATTAATAATAGAATAAGCATTAATAAAAGAGCTTATTGATCCAAGGAGAAATCTGATTGCCTCTTGGAGTCAAGAAGGAATTTTTTCCCCCAGGAGGCAAAATTCGAAATAGCTTCCTTAGGGGTTTTTTGCCTTCTTTTGGATCAAAAGCTGTAATGATAGGTAGAAGGGTTGAACTTGATGGACTTGTGTCTTTTTTCAACCTAAATTACTATGTTACTATGTTACTATGTTACATCAATCCATCTTTTATGTGGAGGGTGATGGGACCACTCCATTACCCTCAAAAGATGGCAAGCTTGATAGTATAGGCGGGGGCAAGGTAGACCTGTGCCCCCCTTGACTTTCGGGCGGATCAATGTTGTATATTTAAGCCTCGCTGATTTTTTAGCCCAAACAAACTGCAGAAACAGCGTTTTGATAGAGGCTAAAAAAGCTTCTGGTAGTTTAATCGGAATTGTCTGGAATAAATACAAAAGCCGCGGCATGAGGTTCATTTTTAAAATATTTATCCTACCAAACCATGAAAGATTGTTTACTCCATCGGGACAGATCTAATTGTAAAACTGTAAGGAGTGGTGGGAAATTATGTTGATATAGAGTAGCTAAATCTTGTGTTAACCAGATACCTAGATATCTCATCTTCCCTTTGCACCATTTGAATGGAAAACTGTGGGACAGGTCAGATTCCATTGATTTTGAAACATTAATATTAAGAATTTCCGACTTTTTGTAGTTCATTTTAAGGTTGGAGAGCTCTCCATATCTCTGAAATTCTGCTAATATATTAGGCATGGAAACTGTGGGGTTGGTTACGGCAAACAGGAGGTCATCCGCGTAACCTAATACCTTGTGTTGCTTCTCGCCGACCTGTACCCCAGACACATCTGGATTTTGTCTAATAGCCGTTAAGAATGGTTCGAAAGACAGGATAAAAAGTAAAGGGGACAGGGGGCAACCTTGTCTTGTCCCATTAGAGATTGAAAAGGACTTTGTCAACTCCCCATTGATCCTCAGCCGAGCTGAGGGACAAGTGTACAAAGATGACACCCAAATTTTCATATTTTGTCCGAAATTCATGTGGTCCAACACCTTAAACATAAAAGACCAATCCAACCTGTCAAAAGCCTTTTCTGCGTCTGTTGACAGGAGGATGGTAGACCGTTTGGATTCTTTGGATTCTGTTTGGATTCTGCTTTTTTCTTGGTCGCCCCCAACCTGATAAAATGTCCCCGGATCACAGCTTTGTGAGCCTCCCAAACCGTCAAGAGTGGGACTTCTGGTGTAGTATTTTCAGTGAAATAGTCTTTAAGGATAGTTGCAGTGGTCGTCGTGTTTGTTTCGTCTGTCAGAAGAGATTCGTTTAACCTCCAGGTCGAGGAGGTGGGGCGCGGGAGGGTGGAGGTGAGTGAAACTCGCAGGGGAGCCTGATCTGACAAAGTGATCAAGCCATAGCTGGCTGTGGCAAGTTTAGGCAAATGATAATATGGCATAAAAAAATACCGTATTTGCTCGAATATAAGACAAGGTTTTTTTCAGAGCAAATGCTCTGAAAAATCCTCCTCGTCTTACATTTGAGGTCTTCTTATAATCTGACCTCAAATTGAGGTCAGACTATAAGACATGGATCCAGGTCCCCAGCAGAGCTGCAGGGGACCTGGATCCCCCTCTCTAGCAGCAGGGGAGGTCTGCGCAATGAGCGCAGACTCCCCTGCTTCCACCCGGCACGACCGCCAGGGCTTCTGTGAAGAAGCCGGGAACTTCCGCTTTCGTCACAGAAGTCCCGGCGAGCGTGCCGGGCGGCAGCAGGGGAGGTCTGCGCTCATCGCGCAGATATCCCCTGCTGCCCCACTAGCCACCAGGGAGAATCGAGCAGCTGGGGGATGTCTGCACGATACGTGCAGATATCCTCCATGCTGCCCGACACGGCAGTCTATTATGACGGACCAGCTGTCCGTCATAATAGACTGCCGTGTCGGGCAGCATGGAGGATGTCTGCACGTATCGTGCAGACATCCCCCGGCTGCCCTCACTAGCCACCAGGGATCGAGGGGAGGGGGGGACGGATGGAGGACAGACAGACAAGGGGAGGGGGGGATAGAGAGAGACAAAGGGAGGGGGATGGGGGGAGGACACAGACAGACAAGGGGGGGGGATACACAGACAAGGGGAGAGAGGGGGAGGACACAGACAGACAAGGGGAGGGAGGGGGACAGAGAGAAAAGGGGAGGGGGGGATAAATAGAGACGAGAGAAGTTTTGGGGGGAGAGAGAGAGACGACGCTGGGGGGGAAAGACAGCTGGGGGAGCGGGAGAGAGGCCGCATTGGCACATTAAAGCAAATAAAAACAATAAATGCATTTGTATAATATAAACTTTTTATTAAATATTAAAAAGCAATTAACATATATACAAGTTAAACTTTTTTTTCCTATAGGGTATTCTTATAATCAGGCTTTTAGTTTTTTTTCTAAAGGAATGTACAAATTTGGGGGGGTCGTCTTATAATCAGGGTCGTCTTATAATCGAGCAAATACGGTAGTCAATTCGGGTGTAGGACTGTGTTGGTTTAGAAAAAAAACTGTAGTCTCTATCATTAGGGTGTAGGGCCCTCCAGCAGTCAGTGAATTGATACTCGTCTAGAATGGTTTTTATCTTTTGCAGTACAAACATGGCAGTGCTAGACCGGCCCAAGGATGTGTCTAAATGGGGTTCCAGCGCCACATTAAAATCTCCCCCTAAAATTAGGATACCCTCTTGAAATTTCTGGAGAATGGCCATTATTTTCTGGAAGCTATGATGTTGACGAGTGTTGGGCAAGTATATATTGGCAAAAGTGTACAGGGTATTTGCAATGGAGCCCTAGACAAACACATATCTACCGTGTTGGTCCACCAGATGTTCCTTTTCAATAATGGGCGTGTGTTTGCTGAAAAAGATAGCAGTACCCTTAGATTTGGACTCAGAATTATTGCTAAAAACACCGGTCGGATATGCCGCCGTGGTGAGTCTGGGTTGGGCAGAATTTAGAACATGTGTTTCCTGCAAGTACACGAGTGAGGCCCTATGAAAATGAAGGTCTCTCATCAGATAAGATCTCTTCTCTGGGATATTTAACCCCTTGACATTATATGACACCAGCGTAAGCTCACGGGTTGGGGCGGGGAACGGGCCCCGGTGTGCCGGGTTCCCGTGGGAGGGAGATAAAGTAGCTGTGGGTGGGCCCATCTCGCAGATCCGGCTGCGACAAAAACTACCAATAGACACCTATCAGACTTAACCAGCAGGTGATACCAGTAAACAAACTAAAACAAAAACAAATAAAAGGGAGAAGAAGAGAGGGAGGGAGAGAGAGAAAGAAGAAAAAAAAAAAAAAAAAAGGGGGTGGGGGATAGGAAAACCTTGGTTAACCGTAAGGTAAACTAGCACCTGGAGCGTCTATTGCACGCTGGGCAGGTCTCTCACCCTGAGGCCAAACTGGCACTCGGCGTGGAACACCTTGACCACGTCAATAATTCACGACACTCGTGGTGAGGGGTAGGTGTCAACCGACAGAGAAGAGGGCACAAAGTGCCGTGCGCCTCTTCTATGACTCTACGAATAAACCACAATATAGTTTACCCTATTTACTACGTAAATAAAACAACCTAGGGAGAGGAGAGTTTCCACCTCCCAAAAATATTTGTTGTATGAGATAACATAGAAAAGCGACATAAGACCGCTAAACAAACCAAGCAAAACAGAAATGCTGGGCCGAGCCCACAAACGGAAAGGAGAAAAAGAGGGGTGGGAGGGGGAGCCCAAAGCCCACCCACGTCCCTGTTAAAAAATCTTTGCATTCCCCATTAGGAATTCCCCATCAGGAATGCAAATATTAAACCGGCAATTTACACATTATGTACAGGAAACCCACAAAAATACACAAATGCACAACCCCCCCCTCCCCCCCACCGAATATACTAGCTGCTTATATAGGCAATGCCCGTGTCTGTTTCCCGGGCGTACCGGACCCCCCCCTGGGCAAACGTGCAAAAAACTGTCAGTGTGTGGTGTGAGCTAGGTGTTAGCTGCAAGCTCGTGTCCCACCTTACAAACAGTCTCCGATAGTGTTGTAGAGCCTTCTCGGCGGGCCTGTCACAGATTTGTCAGGTGTATGAAAAAAATTAAAAGTAAAAGACCATCGGTTCACGGGCCTGTCTCCAGTGGGTCGTAGGTTCAGGGGTTAAGTTCAATTCTGCTCCCATAGAAAAGGTCCAAGGGGACCCATGTCCACCGAATCCTTTCCAGGGTAGGGTGTGAACCACAAAAAATTAGAACCCTTGTCGTGGTGACCGGGCGCAAAAGTTAGTCAGTACTCACTAGTATTTCGCAAGGTATGGGGTGACTACTCCTCATGGGCCCTTACCGGGGTTTACCGGGCCTGGCCAGTCAGGCGTTGGCGCTTGCCGCTGGAGCTGTCTTCGTGGGATGGCTCGCGGTCTCTGTCGCAGAGGCCTCTGGGCCGGGATACGCCGCTTCTGAAGCTCCGGACAGTCCCAATTTGGAATGTCCAGCTCCGGCAACTCCAGTTCTTCCAGGAAGGCAGGTAAGTCGGCATGGTAGGTTAGGGTCTTGACCACATTATCCATCCTGACTCTGAGACTGAAGGGGAAGCCCCAGCTGTAACAATATCCTCGGCGTTGGAGTTCTGCTGTGAGTGGCCTGAGGAAACGTCTCGTCTGCAGCGTGATGTCTGATATGTCTGGATAAAAAGCAATCTCAGCGCCTTTGTATATCCAGCGGCCTTTTTCACGCGCTTTTCTCAAAATGGCTTCCTTGAGCTGGAAATCTACAAGGCAGCAAATCATATCCCTTGGCGGGGCTGTGTCGGTCCCTCTCGGTCTCAGTGCCCTGTGGGCCCGGTCCATCTGCACGGGCAGAGTGATCTCCCTGTCCAGAAACGTGTTAAACAACACTGTACGCCTTGCCATCGGATTTTCAGGCGTGTCGGCGGAAACCTCAGGTAGGCCCCTAATTCTCAGGTTATTGCGCCATCCCCGATTATCGAGGTCTTCCACTCGCCGCCGGAGGTCAATCAGATATCTTTCTTGCCGATCCGAGGCACCTGTCACTTTTGATAAACGTGAGGAATATTGAGTGAGGTCTTTTTCAACAGTGACTATCCTCTTCTCCAGGCCCGAGATGTCTGCCGCAGGGCCGCAATCTCATCGTGCACCGTCAGCTTAATTTCAGTTATCAAGGTGCTAAAATCTGCCTTCCATGGGGCAGAAGAGAACAGCTGCTGTACGAGTTCGTGCTCAGTGTGTTCTCTCGAGGCCATCGGCGATGACGCGGCACCCGATTCCTCCGTGTCCGCGGAGCTTGCGGGCAAGGCTGCCTCGTGGGCCTCCAGGTCTTGGGAGGTAAGGTCCCTGGAGGTACGGAAATACTCCCTTAGTGAGGCTGTGACTTGCTCGGGTCTGGTCCTGGGTGTCTCAGCTTCCTTTCCCAGTTTTCGTTTTTTCCCCATGTTATCTCAATACTGAGCTAGGTTAGGCAGTTGTTTGGGAGGCTGACGGAGCTCACATCTCATGCGGCCATCTTCTCCAACGGTCAGCCACGCCCCTTATATATCCGTTTTTTTGCCTGTTTTTTAAAAAAAAAATCTATTTGTTGGTGCTTTACCTACTCTGTTGTTCTGCTGTTTCCTTTTTTTCTATATTCCTATTAACCCCTTAGTGACCGAGTGCTATGCTGCATTTGATGGGCCTTGAAGACCAGAATTCCATTATTTTTGTCAAATGTTTACTGAACTGTGAATTTATTTCTTTGTGTTCAGTACACCCACGCAAATTATATATCATTTTTTAAAGGACGGATAGGGCTTTCATTTGATACTATTATTTTAATCATATGATATCATTTACTATTTAAAAAAATATAAAATATGATGAAAATATGCCATAAAAAACACTTTTTCCAACTTTGACCTGATTTTTTTTTTTTTACACAATTACAAATGGTAAAAAAGACCTCGTCTATATATTTATACTATTTGTCCTGAGTTTAGTAATATCAATGTTTCCTTGTTTGTCTATGTTTTATTTCACGTAATAGGGCAATAAACAATATTAGTGTTTTTTGGGTTTTCTAACCATTTTCTTCTACAGTGATTTTTTTTTAACCCAAACCCTAAATTTGCCCCAACTGTAAATTTACTCTAACCCTAATTTGACCCCCACCCCTTAATCTAACCCTTGTAATCATCCGAACCCCCCTATGACCCTATTTATGACCCTAACCCTAGATCTAGGTTCAGTAGATCAAGGGTTAGCTTTTTACATTTATTTATTTAATTTATTTTCTATTTTTAACTGTAATACCGTCTAACTGCCTGTAGGGGCAGTCAAGTAGCGGTTTCAGAGCGACGGAAGAGATTTTTTTTTCTCTCTTCCGTCACTCTCCTCTGGGCACGCTGTATCGGAGGAGTATGCTCCTCCGAAACAGCACACACCCGCGATCACCAGGTGATCGCTGTGCCCAGGGGGGACAGAATGTGTTGCATGATACCTCTATTGAGGCATCATTGCAACACTTTACACACATAGGCAGTGATGAGCTTTCACTGCCTATGTGTGGTAACGCGCATACGATCACATTCGCGGTGATCGTATGTGCGCTGGGGGGTCGAGGGGGGGCTGAAAGCCCTCTCAGAGGCTGCTTCAGATCCGAAGCAGCCTCTGAGAGTAGCTGCAGACATGTAGTGTTGCGCTCAGGAGTGCAACACTACATGAAAACGGAGGACGTATATATACGTCCTCATGGTCGCTTTTCAGGACGTATATAAACGTCCAAATGCGTTAAGGGGTTAATCATATCAAATTCATAATCTTGTAGCTTTTTCTTAATATTCTGTATTATTGTTGATCTTATTTTTGAAAGTGATACTTTAAGATTTCTAAATTATATAATTTAATATATTGTGATGCAACAGCTCCCCTTTCTTTGTTTGCCCTTATTCCTATTTTCATTAAGTGGCCCCGAATGACACTTTTATATGCACACCACAACAGCTGAGGGGAGATTTCGTCCTTATCATTTTTCTTATAATAGTATTCTGTAATACTTTGAAGATATTCTAGATTTGTTATTTATTCTCCATAGACTTAAACAGAGGAATTACTCTACTCATCAAATAGAGCAAGGCTATCAAATTGCCAAAAGAAGGGATTTTTTGCAAACAGGGCAATAAGAACGACAACTAAAAGCAAAAACATCACCCATAGAGGAGGCCCCACTTTCAGCACTAAGTATAGTTGCCAATATAAACAAGTAACAGGCATTATTATAAAAACATCTCCCAGTGCTGAGATTGGATCCTCATTATGATAAGAATCTAGAACAAGGGATACAATTCTCAGCCTGTAGGACCAAATCATTAAGATCGTGGCTATCCCTGAGCCACTATACAGATAGAACAAAGCAGAAAGTAGATGGCAATTTTCTCAAAAGCACGGGCATGTTTGGCTGTGGAGGCAGATGCCTCTACCGTATTAATACTTACTAATCTACAGTGACAGGAGAAACCTTTGTTATGAAACATTATATCAACTGTAACACCCCATTTGTTATTTACTTAATCACATGCCTAAAACGCAGACAGCAATATGTGGGGCGTACAATTAGACCTCTTAAGGAGAGAATAAGAGAACATGTCAACGACATTACAACAAATGATCAAAAATCAACAATTAATAGACATTTTCAGACATGTAGTGGGGGCAATAAATCCAACTTTTTATTTCAAGGTATAGAGAAAATTCTTAACCCTGTGAGAGGGGGTAACCAACAAAACTCACTAAACAAAAGAGAAATGTTTTGGATATTTAGGTTACAAACCAGACAACCAAATGGAATAAATTCAGAATGGGATCTCAATCACATTTTTAGACACTAATATAGTAACTCTAGAATATGTTAGGATTATCTCTTCTTCTCTCCCTCTATACCACCCTTTATGTCATGCCATTTTTTAGTGCTCTCCTTCTTTATTTCCTGTTTTTCAGAACTTTTACTCATAAGTATTTCCTGTTTTCTAAATATCATGTATAAACTTATCCCCCCAACAAACGTTTATCTTAAGATTTACACGTATCACATAACAATTGTGTTTATATTTGGGATATTCTATGATAGTCTCAATCATTGCTGTATTCCATACAATTATCTAATGTATCTATCTAAGTCCTTTTTCCATGTATTTTTGTACATTAACACTTTTTCTCTTTTTATCTGTCTATTTCCTTAAGAGGGATACCATTTTGAATCCCTCTTCCTGTATGTCTCTCGTAATACCATTCATCATCATTGCTTATATGCTTAAGTTGTCACGTATGTATCACTTTAAATGTATAAAAAAAAAAAAAGTTTACCTGGGAGTGTAGCCTTGACAAAGCGCCAAGTTTAGGCGCGAAATACGTAGGCGTTAATTGTTTCACCGGGTAGGAGTTGGCACTTTCTGACAATCAAGCTGTACATGTATGAGAATTAAAACTCACCTTCAGCTTCACTTGTGTGCTGGACTGTGTAATTTTCCTTGTTTGGCCGCCGTTGCCGTTCCCTCTGAGCTTGCCTCTCTTTGTTTCTCTATTCTCTACTTATTATTTTTTCCCCATCTTTATTATCTGTCTGCCAAATGTAAGCATTATGATCTGACCATATTATTTCTCTAATTATTGCTTTTTACATTTTTTTTTGCAAGTAAAATATTACCCAGTACCAGATCTATATGTGAGTAAGAACAGTGTGGTGTAGAAAAATGAGAATAATCTCTAACATCAGGGTTAGAGAGTCTCCATATGTCGTACAACTGCTGTCTTTTCAGCAGATTTGTAAACTGATTTGCAATTCTGGCTATATTCCCGTCCAACTGCTTCCCTCGGCTAAGCATTTTGTCCATTGCAGCATCTGGTATCATATTAAAATCTCCTGCCATTATGAGTGTGCCTTTAAATAATTTTTTATATTTATTGATAATGGTTTCGATGAATCTAATTGGTGTTTTGTTTGGGGCATAGATGTTGATTATGGTGTAAATTGTTTCTTTTATCTTACAGATCAGAACTTGATATCTAGCTTCCGGGTCTTGCTCTTGAAATATTATCTCTACATCGATATTAGAGGAAAGTATGATTGCAACTCCCCTAGTTTTCTTTTTTTCTAGTGATGACGCTATTATTCTAGCTATATATTTTCCTTTAATAGGGTTTTGATTATCCTTTAGCCAATTGGATTCCTGTACAAAACATATATCTATTTTTTCTTTTTTTTTATAAAGTTATAGAGAGCAGATCTTTTATGCAGACTATTCAGGCCTTGAGTGTTTAGTGAGAGGAATTTTACCATCTGGTCTTTACTTTTCTATAGCTTTGAAATGCCCTTCCTTGTTGACCGACCTTTACAAATGACAAAAACACATCATACAGTATTAACATAATACATGTCCTATTAGGCACCCATTGACATATCCCCCTGTTGGTGAGGAAGGTGTCCCTACACCCTCCTCTGCCCTCCCATGCTCCTCCCCAGTTCATGAGCATGAATATCAATTAAACCACACCCAATCTAGGATTTTTGTGTGGTGTTTTATCCCTCCCTTACGGAGGGAGTCTGACCGCAGTCCTTGGGAGAAATCTGCAATTGGTCAATAAATACCGTAATACAGGGCTTGACAAATCTAATTTGATTTTAGGAGCCAGCAAAAAAATTTAGGAGCCAAACAATCACGCAAGCATACACGCAATTCATAAACACACACGCCTACTTCACATATATACACACACACCTACTTTGTATATATGTGTATATATAAACACCTCACACACACACACACACACCTACTTTACATATAAACATATATACAAACACCTCACACACACACACACACCTACTTTACATATACTCATATATACAAACACCTCACACACACCTACTTTACATTTACACATATATCCAAACACCTCACACACACCTACTTTACATATACACAAATATACAAACAACTCACACACACATCTACTTTACAAATACACATATATACAAACACACACACACCTCACACAGTCTTTTCTTGGTGTGTCCCCCCTCCCTGCTGCTTTACCTCATTGCAGGGGAGGGGGTCATTCGTGCTGCAGCACGTCTTCATTCATTGGCCTGCTGAGTGCCAGGATGTCACGTGACGTCACCCGGCAGTCAGACACGCGTTGCGTGAGGGAGCTGCGTTCGCAGTCTGTGCCATCCACACAGACTTTACCCCCTCGCGCTCTGAAAAAAAAAATAAAAAAATCAGATGGCAGCGGCAAGGGGACAGGGAGGGTAACTTCACCCAGGCGCCAGGTCTCATTTCCTGGTCGCCATGGCGACCTGGGGTCTGTCGAGCCCTGCCGTAATATCTTCCTCCTTTACCCTATTGTATACAAGGGATACTTAGAAGGAGAAAGGAGGGAAGAGGAGATGTAAATCAATAAAAAAAGAAAAGAGGAAGCGGAAAAAAAAACAATCAAATTTTACTGTTTGTAGTGAATATTGGGACCTTCTGTAGTTCCCCACTTATGCGAGGAGGCAGTACAACTTGTGCGAGGATAGCTATTAACGTTTTTTTTTTTAACTTTTACTTATTATTAGTAATATCAACCCTTATCTTTAAACCGTGAATTCTACTTATTGCTGCCATTGCTTATATTATTTTTATTGAATATTGATAATCTATCATTCCTTTCCACACCCGTACATGGAAGCGTTGTGTAACAACTTGTGCCAAATACATCTTAACCTTTTTACATTTCTACTGTGTTATAATCTATTAACTACCCATTCCCTTAAACCGTGGTTTTTCTAAATTGGCTTCCGTCTCTTATATCCTTATCACAGGTGTTGTAATTCCATCATCTCTTCCTTCATCATTGAGTAAAGGGGATTTGTGTGGCAAAATTGTGCAAATTTCCTATTAAACTTTTAAGTGTCTGGGACTTTAATTTAGTGTCAGTCGGCCTTTCCCTTAATCTATATTTACATTGTAGCCGTGGATTTAATAAATTCAGCTGATTCTTTTATCTTTAGCAACTCTTACCATTCTTCCATACCTCTCCCCCGTTAAGTGTAGACCTTTGTGCAGAATACATATTGATCTTTCAAATTCCTAAATCTTGTGCTCTACTATGCCTCATAGCCTATCTTTTCCCATCATACTGAAACCATACACAACAGCGAGGGGGAAAAAAACAAAAAACAGAAAAAAAAAAACAGATAAGAATTCATTTACATTTGGATCTTGATTTCTACTTATTTAGTTGACATCAATTATATTATTTTTGACGATTGTTACTGGTCTGTCATACTTTTCCAAACCTTTATATTATGTATATTCAATTATATGAAATTGCATCATGACCTTTAAGGCCTCTTCCTCTTATCTACTGTGCTTCATTTTGTACATATACCACTAACCTCAGAGCAAAACATAGAAAATAAAAATTACTACCTCCTCCCTCTATTACCCGACTATTTTAATATATTGACCCTGATATTTTCTGGATGCTTTGTAAATCTTCTGTCGTATGTAAAACGACGAAAACCTGATGATCACGTCTCTTGGTGTTTCTTTCCCCATATCTCTTGGTCTTATCGTTCTGTGTGCTCTCTCGATGATATTTCATTAACTGCTTCTGCAATACCCATATCCTGAAATAATTTCAATAAAGTGGAAATCAGAGCAGTGGTTTCTTCCAGCTTCTCTATTTTCCCTTCCAAGTTTTTTATTGATGTTTTGGTAGTTTCTTGTTCCATTTCCATCCCTTCAAACTTTTGTTCTATTGTTGACAATCTATTTGCCACCTTGGCTATATCTCCTTTTATATCAGTAAAGTAATTATTTAATTCTTGTTTAACCCCTTAAGGACAGAGCCTTTGAAACATTTTTGTCCTTTCTGGACAATGGCTATTTTAACATGTCTGTGCTGTTTGTGTTTAGCAGTAATTTTCTTCTTCGTCATTTGCTGTACCCACACATATTATATATTGTTTTTATCGGGACAAAAAGGGCTTTCTATGGATGCCATATTTTTGATCATATCTTATCATATTATTAAAAAAAAATAATAAAATATGGTAAAAAAAAAAAAACTACACAAATTTCTTTGTTTTTATTTGAAACAACTTCTCCTCATCGACAAAAGCGAACGAAAAAACATGCTAAATAGATTCTACTATTTCTCCTGAGTACATCTCAAATGGTGGTATTTTAACACTTTTTCCATGCACTAATTCTACCACCAGCCTTTGTCAAAGTTTGTGGTAGTAATTTTTTTGTGGTTTTTTTTCACAAACCTTGTACTTCAGACATAAATTTACAGATTTTGGTATGTGTCACTGCCAAATAACACCCCAATAAGTGTTCAGTAACATCTCTTGAGTACAGGGATACCCCCCATGCATAGGTTTGTTGGATTGTTTGGGGGGTAAAAGGCCAAATTTGGGAGGTGAAGTTTTTGGTTTTCCAATTTGAAATTTTGACATGCAGACAGCCTGCACCCATGTCCCATTTGGGACATATTTGAAACCAGCCAGTGTATTTTACCCCATCAACCCATATATTTTTTAAAAGTAGACACCCTAGGCTATCTCAAATGGTGGTATTTTTACACTTCCCATGCACTAATTCTACCACCAGCCTTTGTCAAAGTTTGTGGTAGTAATTTTTTTGTGTTTTTTTTTTCACAAACCTTGTACTTCAGACATGAATTTACAGATTTTGGTATGTGTCACTGCCAAATAACACCCCAATAAGTGTTCAGCAACATCTCTTTAGTACAGGGATACCACCCATGCATAGGTTTGTTGGGTTGTTTGGGGGGTAAAAGGCCAAATTTGGTAGGTGCAGTTTTTGGTTTTCCAAATTGAAATTTTGACATGCAGACCGCCTGCACCCATGTCCCATTTGGGACATATTTGAAACCAGCCAGTGTATTTTACCCCATCAACCCATATATTTTTTAAAAGTAGACACCCTACGCTATTTCAAATGGTGGTATTTTAACACTTTCCATGCACTAATTCTACCACCAGCCTTTGTCAAAGTTTGTGGTAGTAATTTTTGTGTGTTTTTTTTTCCACAAATATTGTATTTTAGACATAAATTCACAGATTTTGGTATGTGTCACTGCCAAACAATAACCCAATATGTGTTCAACAACATCTCCTGAGTACAGGGATACCACCCATGCATAGGTTTGTTGGGTTGTTTGGGGGCTAAAAGGGCCACATTGTGAAGGTGCGCATTTTCAACTTGGAATATTGACGTGTAGCCAGCCTGAGCCCATCTTTCATTTGGGACTTTTTTTTAAAGTAGGACAGTGTATTTTACCCCAAAAAGTATATATTTTGTAAAAGTAGACACCCTAGGCTATTTTAAATGGTGTTATTTTAACACTTTCCATGCACCAATTCTACCACCAGCCTTTGTCAAAGTTTGTGGTAGTCATTTTATTGTGTATTTTTTCCCACATACATTGTACTTTAGACACAAATTCACATATTTCGGTATGTGTCACTGACAAACAATACCACAATATATGTTCAGCAACATCTCCCGAGCACAGGGATACCACCCATGCATAGCTTTGTCAGCTTTGTTGGGTGTTGAAAGGCTACATTTGAGAGGTGCGCTTTTTGATTTTCAAACTTGGAATTTGAACATGTAGAGCAAGGAAGGGGTTAATAGCTCTTATAAGAGCCTTTGTAGTACTGTACAAAAAAATGAACCCCTAAAAATGCACAGACAAGAAAAGATGTTCTGCTGTGCAGTGATCAGTGGCAGGGAAGGGGTTAATACACTACACTATACAAAGGGTATGGCTTTTATAAAAGCCCTTGGGACTCACAATTTTTTAACATTTTATTTAATTTATTACAATTAAAAAATTATGTTATACAGATCTGTCTCTTTCCCTCACTAAAACTCAAGTGAGGAGAGGGAGGCAGATCCATATGGGTCAGAACAATATTTACGAACCAGACGAATGGTGATGCTCATCTGAGAAATCACCAAACCACCTTTGCCACTGATCGGCTGTTACTGATCGCTATACACGCGTTCAGACAGCTTCAAAAGGAATACACGTAATCCCCTAGTGGGTATAACTAACCCCTAGCGAGTCTGACAAAAAAAATGCTGATACCAAAAAAAAATCCTTCTGCGACTAGATTGCTCCATATGCGCTGCTTAGGCAGTGACCATATGCACTGCTTAGGCAGTGACCATATGTGCTGCTTAGGAAGTGATATACGGCAAGGAAGGGGTTAATAGCTCTTAAAAGAGCCTTTGATATACTGTAATAAATCAAAGTAAAAAAAAATAACCCCTAAAAAAATGCACAGACAGCAAAAAATGTGCTGCTGTGTAAGATCACTGCGTACACAGCGATCAATTGAAGGGAAGGGGTTAAATACTGGAAACGGCTTTTATAAAAGCCTTTGGGTCTCAATTCAATTAAATATATTATAATTAAAAACTTACATTATACAGCTCTGTCTCCCTCCCTCACTAAAACTCAAGTGAGAGGGAGGCAGATCTACACGGGTCAGATCAAATATTTACAAATATTGATCTAACCAGACGAATGGTGATGCTCATCTAAGCAAACGCCAACCCGCCTTTGTCACTTATCAGCTGTTACTGATCGCTATACATGCGGTCAGACAGCTAAAAAAATTTTTTTTACGTTAAACGTAGTCCCCTAGCGGGTAGAATTAACACGTGACGGGTGTAATAAAAAAGTTTAAAAAAAATTAAAAATGCTTCTGCAGCAAGATTGCTGCATTTGCGTCAGATCGCTGCTTAGGCAGTGATCTACAGCAAGAAAGGGGTTAATCTCTCTTAAAAGAGCTTTTTTTTATACTGTAATGAATTACAGTAAAAAAAAAATGAACCCCTAAAAAATGCACAGACAGCAAAAAATGTGCTGCTGTGTATGATCACTGCGTACACAGCGATCAATGGCAGGGAAGGGGTTAAATGGCTTTTATAAAAGCCCTTGGTGTTTAAAATTGTATTAAATATTTTTATTATTTTATTTTATTTTTTACTTTATCTGATCTGTCTCTCTCCCTTACTAAAACTAGTAAGGTGAGGGAGGCAGATCAATACTTGTCAAAGGCAATATTTACTAATATTGCCTTTGACAGTATGATAACCATACATACCTACCATACATGCCTGCACACAGATCACATAGATCTGTTGTGCCGGCATTGATTGGCTCCCCCTAGAGCATCGGAAGTGAAATACTTTCACTTCCGATGCTCTTGCCATTAGAAGGGAAGCGCTGCCTGTACAGGCAGCGTTCCCTTCTACTGAGCCGATGGGGTCGCTCAGGAGAGCGACCACCATCGGCTCTGGGGAGCATCAAGGTGTTACTAAGTGCCTCGCTAGCGAGGCACTTTAGAAACACCGCAGATGCTTAGAAAGTGAACAATCGTTCGCTTTCTAAGCACATGTGTGCAGCCGGCGCAGCCATTTTTAAATGGCTGCTACGATCACTCCGTGGAGTGATCGTAGCGCGCCCCTGCACATTTGGGGGGTGTTGCACAATGCCTCTACCTAGAGGCATTGTAGCAACACCGTTAGAGTAAAGAAAGCGACCTCAGCCGGTCTGAGCTTCGGAAGTGAAAGTAACTTCACTTCCGTCGCTCTGAATATGCTACTTGACTACCCCTAGTGGTAGTTTAGTAGCAATGCAATGGAAAATAATTAAAATACATATTTAATTAAATAAAAACAGGTTATTAAGCTATATTAGCCTATAGGGTTAAAATTAAATATTTTTTTAGCATAAGGGATAGGGTTAAAATTAAATTAAAGTTAAAAAATATTAAGGGATATAATAAGGATTAAAGTTGGGGTTAAATTTAGTGTTGGGGTTAAATTTTGGGTTCGGGTTGGGGTCAAAAGATCAATAAAGGAAAAAAACAAAAAAAAAACACTATTTTTGGTTTTTGCCCCATAACTCGCAAAAAAATACCGAAAAATATGGAAACATGCATATTTTTGAACTCGGGAGAACATTTAGAAACTATTTAGACGGGGTCTTTTTTAATGATTTTATTTGTGTAAATTATATTTTAGGTCAAAGTTAGAAAACGTGTTGATATGATGAACATAATGGTATCTAATGAAAGCCCTTCTTATGACGATAAAAACAACATATAATTTGTGTGGGTACTGTATGTGAGAGAAAAAAATTACAGCTAAACACAAACACCCTAGAAATGTCAAAACAGCCATTGTCACCAAGGTAAAGTCAAGGTGAAAATGTCTTGTCACTAAGGGGTTAAATGATAATGCTGATCCCTTGCTTTTATAATGTTTGAATGCCATTTTCTTGTTGTGTATTTTCTGTTTCATGTTAACGGTAAGCCACATTGGTTTTGATTTGTGTCTTTTGTATTTGTTTCCCAAGGGTATATTTTGGGATGTGTACTTTTTGTAATGCTTAAAGGAATTCCATTTGTCTTCTGTGTTTAGTTCGGAAAACAATCTTTCCCAATCTACTTGTTCAGTCGATGCCCTTAATCCATCAAAGTTGACCCTTCTAAAATTAAGTGTTTTGGTGGAGTAGTTACCAATTTGTTTTTTTGCATTAATCTCAATTCTCAAACGAAACCATGTTATGGTCACTATTCCACAAGTGTTCTCTTACTTGGATGTTTGAGATATGCTCCTTATTGTTTGTTATTACCAAATCCAGACAGGCATCCATTCTAGTTGGGATGTCTACTAATTGCCACCATTTCTCCATTTTGATCTTTACCCTCCCCCAGAGCCTAGTTTAAAAGCTCATCTAACCCTCTAGCCATCCTCTCCCCTAATACGGGAACCCCTTCATCATTGAGGGCCCAGAACAAGCCTCTCTAGCTCTCCGAACCCTACTTCCCCTTACACAGCTAACCCAGCTCTCTACCCTAGAAACCTCTTCTCTTCCATCATCACCCTCCTCTACACTGGCCCCAGCCAATGCCTACTCCGTGAGCAGTAAGCTCCTCTCCATGTTGATGTCCCTCGGTGTTGCCAGTTGCCTCTATAGATCTAGATCGACATTCGCCAAAGCAGCAACCTGCTCACATCTGCAGCAGTGGTATGGACACTTGGGAACTTGCTCAAAGACAGCATACATGCTGCAAGACATTCACGTAGTGGCATTAACCAACATGCTCTCTAATGTAAAACTATTATGTTAACTTGATTATGATTATGTCTGCATATAAGACCAGTGATTTTAGCCAATTTTATGGTCTCATTAAGCCCCAGCAGCCAGAATTGCACGCACGGGGCTCTGCCCCAGCGGCCAGCACTTTATCTGACAATCTACTGCGTTACCTTTTCACTGAGTGCGGTCATTCAGTGCGAGGAGATGGAGTAAGCAGTTTGTGCCAATGTTGCTGGCACAGACTATTTCCCCTCACCGCACGGTCCCCTACACACAGAAAAAAAGGAACGCCACATAGCTTCTTTCTTTCGAATGGCAGATAGTACAATGAAGATTTAGAAGCATTGCCTGCTGACCAAGTTTGAAGCCACAGTGCTCTCCTGGCCCCTGATGAGAGCCCCATGGCATAAGCAGCCAGCTTAACATTGATGATACTCTCTACTTTGTGGAGCCATATATTGTGTGCCTAAAAGTTTACATAAAAGATACAAAACAGTTACTGCTTAATATGTCTCGTCCCTCTACTCAAGGGACAGAAGCCATTAGGTCCTTTCTCCTGAAGTGTCCAATTACTTGGAGAAAGCAATACAATTTGTTTTGTGCCATAACTAGTCTGTGTTCTATCTCCAAAGACGTGGTACCGCCATGGGAGCAGAATTTGCCCCCTCATACGCAAATCTTTTTATGGGCGAGTGGGAGCGGTGCCACGTCTTTGGGGAAGATAACCCCTACAGGGAACAATTCGCTGGTATGGCAGATATATTGATGATCTGCTAATTATATGGAAGGGCATGGAACAACAGTTTGAGCAATTTGTAAGATATGTCAACGTCGGCAATAAAAACTTAACCTTCACTTCCAGCTTCCATCGTAGAGAAATGTGTTTCTTGGATGTAAAGCTTACAGTAGATATAAATGAAGGTAAAATTGTAACAAACATTTATCGGAAAGAGACTGCAGGAGACACTATTCTCTACGCTGAAAGCTGCCATCCAAATCACACATTCAGAGGCATCCCAGTTGGCGAGTTTATTCGAATATGTCAAAGTTGCTCTAGGGATGAGGACTTTGAAATACAAGTTAATGCACTGAAGAACAGGCTGATAAGAAAATACAATAAAACAGCCAGAGGGGCTATTATATAGCCAAGAATAAAAACCAAACAAATTTGCTGAAGTCTACATATGATAAAATCCTGTCGAAAGGCATTCAATTTGTAGCCCGGAAAACTATGACCTTGAGATATTTTGTGTCCTCAAGTCACTTTAGAGATAAGACCAAAATTACCCTAAGGCAACCAGTCAGCTGTCTGAGGACGACTGGCATGGTTAGATGTGGGGGGAGATGCCTGTGTTGAAAATATGTTAACCAAACAAAATAATTTGTCACTGGTGAAACCTACAAAATGTCGGTATTCATTAACTATAATACTTCTTTTATCATCTACCTTATTAGGTGCAAAAAATGTCGAACAACTCGACCATTAAAGGAGAACATTTGAATGATTTATTAAACAATGAGACAACTTCTACAGTCATTAAGCATTTTCAATCCTGCTGCGACGGTGACAGAGGATATTTCGAATTCCATGGTATAGATAAAATAAATAATCCAGTAAGAGGAGGCAATAAACAGAATCTCTTAAATAAACAAGATGTTTTGGGATCTTCAAATTAGAAACCAGGCACCCATCCGGTATCAACCAGGAATGGGATTTAAACCACCTTCTCCAGCATCATTAAGTTACCTTTTGGAATCATACAGGTATCTGACCCCACTATTCTATATAAATATATGTCTGCCTATGAGGGAAGGTAGATAAGATTGCACTTTAAATGTATTAAACCTGAAATTTGTATGGCAAGTAATCAGTTCTTATACTCTACATTTATATATAATTTTGGAAAATCTTTAAACTTACTAAAAATATTGAAACCATTTATTTTGTACTCTTAAATTTGAAAATGAAGATCTCCCATCAGCTAAAATGCATATATATTGGGGAAGGAATGTGGTACAGCTCACTCTGTTCACTCGACTGTTCTCATCTCCCCCATATTACATCTTATTTTAGTTTATATTTTATATTTTTATGTCTTTGCACTGTCACTTTAAATGTTCGGGGGTTGTGGGATATAAATAAAGTGGATATCTGCTTTATAGTGGATATATGCCTTTTGACTAAGTGCCTCATTATGGGGCAAAACACGTAAGGCCGGCTGTTCCTGGGGATACACTCCATTGTCTGCCACTAAGTGAAAAAATATAATTTTTTCTGCCTGGTGTTACCGCTACTTTGGAAGATTGCAGGTTATTTTTTGTCGGTTTCTTTTAACCATAGAAAAATAATTGATGCTGGCACTGCTTGTATGGTATTTATGGAGGGTTGAAGAGGAGTTAACGTCTTTATTTAAGTTTTTACAGGCTTACTTGTCCACAAGAAAGATAATACCCAGTTGTACTGCCAGTATGCACAAGGAAAAGCCTGTTGTGCTTGTGTGGTCCATTGGAATACAGTGTTTATTTTTATTTTTTTAGCTGTGTGATAGGCTGAATAATTCTAGAGAAAGTGTTGTCAAATCTTATAAAAGTTTGTGAGCCCCACAAACCTTTGGTACGCTTTAACCGACTTGGGGATCGGCCATTGGAGGATGGAGTTCACTTTCCTAGGATCCACTTGGATACAACCTGGGGAGATGCCGTATGCCAGAAATTCTATTTTCATGGTATCAACAATGCATTTTTCTTCCAATTTGGCATAGATGTTATACCAATCGACCTAAATCTTTTAACACGTGTTTCCTATGTTCTAAAAGCGAAGATGAATAGATAAGGATGTCATCCAAGTAGACCAATATACACTTGTCTAGTATGTCTCTGAAGATGTTGTTTATAATAGTAAATATAGCAATAAGGCAGTCCTAAGGCCTGTGTGAGGAAAGGTGTAGTTGGTATCTGTGGTTTTTCGATGATTGATTCTTAGATGAGGGATACACAGGCTGAAGGAAGACTTTTGTCTTTGCAGTATTTTGAAGTAAACGTCACTTCACCAGTTGACCAACGTATCACAGGATCTTGACATTGAAGCCAGGGTAGTCCCAGTATGAGGGGAAACAGATGAATGTACAAGGTTGAGACTAATTGTTTCCTTATGATCCGTACCAATGGTGAGTCATAGCCAGGGTGGATTTGATTTAAATCATAGTTTTCTACATAAAGACTAATTCTTGCTGGTATAACTTTAATATGCAAGTAGATTAAGATTTTTAATCAGAATCCATTGCCATCCTCCCCTAAATGATCCTAGTTGCCTTAACAGTAAAGCAGACCAGGATCAACCATTATTTTTTGCATTTATTAATGTGTTCACTGAAAATAAGTCACATTGATCACATGCAAAAATGCACAAAATACAGTAAATGTCCATCAGTGCTGTATGAACACTTATTGTCAAAATCTTCCCTCTGTCTCGCTGACACATTTTTCTCTTGTGAGAGGGTACACATCTTAACATGCAAGCATCTGAAGACATTCTAAGGTGTATATACATAAAGCTGTCGATCAAGGACCTCTCCTCCATAGAAAATTGAGAGCGGATGAGACAGTACCTCTTCCAATTTTTAGGTTTCTCCTTAGTGGTCAAAAGAACCACTAGTCACTAAGCTAGTTTTATAGTGAAGAAATGTAAGAAACCGAGTTGGACCACACAATATGTATAAAATGTGTGTATATATATTTATATATATATAAAAATATGTATTTAAATATATACATACACTATTTTTTAAGTAAATGTTGTAAAAGTACACAAGATATTACTGAAACAATATGGCTATAAAAAATAATAATAACCATTACATAAAGATGACACCTTCAAGAGTTTTTTTTTGTGTGCTGAAACACCTGACCCCTTTCACCCTGAGGGCTTCTTCAGAGGTTGGTGTGTATTATATTTCATTAAGAAACTATCCAATAAAACGGTGGTAGCCTAGGTAGAAAGCAAAGTAAACATGAAGACAGAATAAATGAGTAAATGAGATGTGTTTCTTAAAACTCCTTTTTTATGTAAACCAGGCAGGTATTATTGTTATTAATATAGGGATTGTATTACCCACTAGTGAGTTTAGATAGCACAGCAATTGAGATTTCCAGTCAATTACGTTGGTCCTTTTCTTAACCTCCTAAGGACAGACCCTTTGAAACATTTTTGGACATTCTGGACAATGGCTATTTTAACATTTCTGTGCTGTTTGTCTTTAGCTGTAATTTTCCTCTGTCATTTGTTGTACACACACAAATGATATATTGTTTTGATCGGGACAAGAAGGGCTTTCTTTGGGTGCCATCATTTTGATCATATCCTATAATACAATATAAAAAAAAATGGTGGAAAAAAAACTCAAACTAAAATTTCCTTACTTTTATTTGAAACCGCTTCTCCTCATCGACAAAATCAAATGAAAAAACCTTGCTGAATAGATTCTACTATTTCTCCCGAGTACAGGGATACCACCCATGCATAAGTTTGTTAAGTGGTTTGGGGGCTAAAAGGCCACATTTGGGAGGTGCAGCATTTGGTTTTCCAACTTGAAATGTTGACATGCAGACAACCTGCACCCATGTCCCATTTGGGACATATTTGAAGGCAGCCAGTGTATCTTACCCCATCAACCCATATATTTTTTTAAAGCGGACACCCTAGGCTATTTCAAATGGTGGTATTTAACACTTTCCATGCACCAATTCTACCACCAGCCTTTGTCAAATTTGTGGTAGTAATTTTATTGTGTATTTTTCCCACATGCATTGTACTTCAGACACAAATTCACAGATTTTGGTATGTGTCACTGGCAGACACCCCAATATTTGTTCAGCAACATCTCCTGAGCACAGGGATACCACCCATGCATAGGTTTGTCAGCTTGTTTTGGGGTTAAAAGGCCACATTTGATAGGTGTACTTTTTGATTTTCCATCTTGGAATTTTGACATGTAGAGCAAGGAAGGGGTTAAAAGCTCTTATAAGAGCCTTTTTAGTACTGTACAAAAAAAATTAACCCCTAAAAATGCACAGACAAGAAAAAAATGTGCTGTTGTGCAGTGATCAGTGTCAGGGAAGAGGTTAATACACAGTACACTATACAAAGGGTATAGCTTTTATAAAAGCCCATGGGGCTCACAATTTTGTAACATTTTATTTATTTTATTACAATTAAAAACTTACATTATACAGATCTGTCTCTCTCCCTCACTAAAACTCAAGTAAGGAGAGGGAGGCAGATCCATGTGGGTCAGAACAATATTTATCAATTATGATCTGACCAGGTAAATGGTGATGCTAATCTGAGCAATCACCAAACCACCTTTGCCACTGATCAGCTGTTACTGATCACTATACATGCGCTCAGAGAGCTTCAAAAAGAATACATGTAATCCCCTAGTGTAGGGCTTGACAAATTTAATTAGATTTTAGGAGCCAGCAAAAAAATTTAGGAGCCAGACGATCACGCAAGCATACACGCAATTGATAAACACACACGCCTACTTTACATATACCCATATATAAAAAACACCTCACACACACCTACTTTACATGTCACGATCTGGTACGAGGCTGGAACCGCAGAGTAGGTATAGGTTTTGGCAATGGATCCCGGCAATAGAACAGAATTATTCTGCCTGAAGGAATTCCACCCGCAGGTTTCGTTCCCCCCAGGACTTTTGCACTCTGAACTATCGCCAGAATACCAAAGCTAAACCTAATAGGACGGCAGCTGGATACAGAGTAGGACCGAGGCGAAGGTATCAAGGGTGCAGGCGGAAGAATAGTCAGACAGGAGTAAAAATCGGGACAGGCGGCAAAACAAGCAAGGTCAGGCAAGCAGGAGTCGGCAACAGCAATCAGCAAATCACGATATAACACAAACGCTAGTAAAGGCACCAGGCACTATTACAGGCAAGGACTAGTTCACAAATGAGGGTTTAAATAGTGTAGGAGAGATTGGCTGGCCAATGGCGGCTTTGGGGAGGAGAAACAGAGGTTTTATTACTGTCCCTTTAAGGGACAGTAAGGGCAGGAAGCCAAATGTAGAACTGCACATGTGCAGAACAGTAACCTAGGGATAGTCATGAGAGGCCTGCTAATGGAGCTTTTGTGTCTGGCTGGGAATCCCTGCAGAAGACCCAGAGGGCAGTGAGACAGAGCTCCGGGGAGTTCTGAGCAGGTAAGGAGGGAGTGATTGGCAGTGTGACGGTGCGGTCGTGTCATACATATACACATTTATACAAACATCTCACACACACCTACTTTACATATACACATTTATACAAACACCTCACACACACACACACACCTACTTTACATATACGCATATATACAAACACCTCACACACGCCTACTTTACATATACACATATATACAAACACCTCACACACACCTACTTTACATACTTACATATATACAAACAAACAATTCACACACACCTACTTTACATTTACACATATAAACAAACACCTTACACACACCTACTTTACATTTACACATATAAACAAACACCTCACACACAACTACTTTACATATACCCATATATACAAACAACTCACACACACCTACTTTACATATACACAGATATACAAACACCCACCCACCTCACAGTCTTTTCTTGTTTTCTTCTTAACGTGCTTTACCACACTGCAGGGGAGGGGGACATTCGTGTTGCAGCCGATCTCCCTGCTGAGTGCCAGGATGTCACGTGACGACACCCGGCACTCCGACACGAGGGTGCGGAGCTTGCAGTCTGTGCGGATGGCACAGGCTTTACCCCCTCGCGCTCTGAAAAAATAATAAAAAAAAAACAAAAACGGATGGCAGCTGCGAGGGGACCATGAGGCTGACGGCACCCAGGTGTAATGGCGACCTGGGGTTTGTAGAGCCCTGCCCTAGTGGGTATAATTAACCCCTAGTGAGTGTAACAAAAAAATCCTTCTGCGGTCTGATCGCTCCATAGGCGCAAATGTGCTGCTTAGGCAGTGATCTACAGCAAGCAAGTGGTTAAAAGCTCTTAAAAGAGCCTTTGATATATTGTAATAAATTACAGTAAAAAAAATTAACCCTTAAAAAATGCACAGACATTAAATCATCAAGCAGTCAGTCATAAACAACCCTATCAGGTTAGCACAGGGCATGACAAATTTTATTTTATTTTAGGAGCCAGATTTTTTTTTTTTAGGAGCCAGCCAATCACGCAAACATAAACGCAATTCATAAACACACACGCCTACTTCACATATATACAAACACACGTACTTTACATATACACATATATACAAACACACCACACACACCTACTTTACATATACACATATATACAAACACATCACACACACCTACTTTACATATACACATATATACAAACACATCACACACACGTACTTTACATATACACATATATACAAACACATCACACAAACCTACTTTACATATACACATATATACAAACACATCACACAAACCTACTTTACATATACACAAATATACAAATCCCTCACACACACACCAACTTTACAATACATACAAACACCTCACACACACCTACTTTACAATACATACAAACACACACCCACCTCACACAGTCTTTTCTTGGGGGTTTCTTCTTGATGTGTCCCCCCTCCCTGCTGCTTTACCTCACTGCAGGGGAGGGGGACATTCATCCTGCAGCTGAACTCCGTTGGTTGGCGTGCTGAGTGCCAGGATGTCACGTGACGATACCTGGCACTCAGACACGCGTTGCGCGAGGGGGCGGAGCTTGCAGTCTGTGCCATCAGCAAAAATCGAATGGCAGCGGCAAGGGGACCATGAGGCCGACAGCACCCAGGCGCCAGGTCTAATTTCCTGGTCGCCATGGCGACCTGGCGCCTGGGGTTTGTCGAGCCCTGGGTTAGCATATAAGTAAAATCGGTTATACGTAAATTAAAATAAAATAAAGCTCCTGGGCCAGACGGATACAATAATACTTTAAAAAATTAAGATTATATAGCGGCTCCTCTAACTAGAACTTTTAATAGCTTTGTAGAAAATAAGAAAATACTGGAAGTATGCTTAAGATCTAATATCCCAATTAGAAAGCAGGGACAGATCACTTTTATTGCACATAGTAAAAAACTTAAAATCTTACATTAAAAAAGGCAAATTCCAGCATAAAGTGCTTATCTTGTAGATAAAGTTCAGTGTTCCTCCTAAAGTGCTCTTCCCCTACACAACGCGTTTCGCCTTTACCCCTTAGTGACAGAGTGCAATGCTGCATTTGATGAACCTTGAAGACCAGAATGCCATTATTTTTGTCATATGTTTACTGAACTGTGAATTTCTTTCTTTGTGTTCAGTCCACCCACACAAGTTATATATCATTCTTTAAAGGACTGATAGGGCTTTCATTTCATACTATTATTTTCATCATATGATATAATTTACTATTAAAAAAATATAAAATATGATGAAAATATGCCATAAAAAACACTTCTTCTAACTTTGACCTGATTTCTTTTTTTAAACAATTACAAATGGAAAAAAGGCCCCATCTATATATTTCTACTATTTGTCCTGAGTTTAGAAATACCAGTGTTTCCATGTTTGCCTATGTTTTATATCAACTAATAGGGCAATGAACAATATTAGTGTTTTTTTTTTTTCTAACCATTTTCTTCTACAGTGACCTTTTAACCCCAACCCTAAATTTACCCGAACCCCTTAATTTAACCCTTGTACTCACCCGAACCCCCCTGTAACCTTAATTATAACCCTATTTATGATTTAGTAGATCAAGGGTTAGCTTTTTCCATTTATTTATTTATTTAATAAATGTATTTAATTTTCTATTTCTAACTGTAATACTGTCCAACTGCCTCTAGGGGCAGTCAAGTAGCGGTTTCAGAGCGACGGAAGAGTTTTTTTTTTTCTCTCTCTTCCGTCGCTCTCCAATCCTCCTCCAATACAGCACCCACCCGCGATCAGGGGGTGCCCAGGGGGATTGCGGTGCTTGGAAACAGCTTGGAGCACTATTTCAGGCAAAGATCAAGTGCACAAATAAGGTTTAAATAGCCCTCCTACCAAACAATCAACCAATGAGAATCACAAAAAAAAATAATGTTTAAACCTGGCCCTTTAAGGTGAATAAGGGCAGGAAGCCAAAAGTAGAACTGCCCATATGCAGAACAGTAACCTAGACAAGAGAGGCCTGCTAATGGAGCTTGTGTGTATGGTTGGGAGTCCCTGCAGAAGACCCAGAAGGCAGCTCTGTGGAGTTCTGAGCAGGTAAGGAGGGAGTGATTGGCAGTGTGAAGGTGCTGTTGTATGCGCGCGGGAGGGCTGAAAGCACTCTCAGAGGCTGCTTCGGATCTGAGGAGTGCAACGCTACATGTAAACGGAGGACGTATATATACGTCCTCGAGGACCATGCTTTTCAGGACATATATATATACGTCCAAATGCGTTAAGGGGTTAAAAAGAGGCTTTTTGAAGTATATATATTTATTTATATATATATAAAAATATCATGCGAGTGTATCATAGACTCCACAGCAATAAAACTTACAGTAAAAAACCACTTCACATTAAATACACACAAATTCTCACACAGCCACAAATATACACAGTGACGTGTACGCAAACTCACAGCCACACATACACAAATCCACACACAATACAGTCAGTCATACTTACACACAGTCACAACACACATCCACACATAGTCACACTGACACACATACATATAGTCACACTGACACACACATACAGAGTCACACTTACACAAACACACACATACATACTTACATACAGTCACACTGACACACACGCACACATCCAGTTACACTGGCACACACTTACGTACAGTTACACTGGCACACACTTACGTACAGTTACACTGGCACACACTTACGTACAGTTACACTGGCACACACTTACGTACAGTTACACTGGCACACAAGTACAGCTACACTGGCACACAAGTACAGCTACACTTGCACACACTTGCATACAGTCACACTTGCACACACTTTCATACAGTCACACTTGCACAAACACACACTTGCATACAGTCACACTTGCACAAACACACACACTTGCATACAGTCACACAAACATACTTGCATACAGTCACACTGACACATACAGTCCCATTTGCACACACTTATATACAGTCACACTTAAATACAGTCACACTTGCATACACACAGTATCTGCCTGACCTCACAGGTTTTTTTTTTTTTTCCTCTTGAACGGGGCTGAGAGGTTCAGACTGCTCCTCCACTTTTCCTTGCATGAAGTACACACGCTGGTCCACTTCTCCCCTCTCTCTGTGTAAGGTTGATGCGAAGCTGGTACCACTGCGCAGAAATAAGTATGGCATATGTAACTGACCCAGGCAAGTGAAAAGAATTCTTCTGCCTGAAGGAATTCCACCATACAGTTGAGCCTCAGGTTTCCTTCCCCCAGGACGTTTGCACTCTGACCCTTACTAGGATACCGAAATGTAACCAAGAATAAAACTGACACAGAGGAAAAAACCGAAACAAAGGGACACGAGGACGAGGCAGGATAATGGTCAACTTGCAGGAATCGAGGCTTGAAAACAAAAGTGGAAGGAGCGTACCCTGGCAGCGGCATGAACATCAGAGGAATTGACCCAGGATCTTTCTTCAGGACTGCAACCCTGCCAGTGAATGAAATACTATAGATGACCATGAAGGATTCTGGAGTCAAGGATGGATTGTAACAAATATTCTTCTTGGTCCTGAACCAAAACCGGGTTAGGTGTCCATGAGACAGAGGAGTATCTAATAGAGACCACCGGTTTCAATAATGAGACGTGAAAAGTGTTATGGATATGCATAGAAGAGGGCAAGTGCAAGGAATATGAAACTTCATTGATTCTGTTGAGAACATTGTAGGGTCCGATGTACTTGGGACCAAGGGCCGGAGAGGTATAGTGGAGGTGAAGATTTTTTATTGCCAGGATTGAGTACCGGGAAGGTGGATCGTTTAGCATCAGCCCATTGTTTTTATTTTTGTTTGGCCACAGTAAGCTGGGTGGTTATACTGGCCCAATGGTTCTTTAGGTCTAGAGCTTGTGTATCGGCAGCAGGAATGTCTGAAGGGAGAGTCACTGAAGGCCATAGGGAAGGTTCATAACCCCACATGGCACAGAATGGGGAATCGTGGTGAGAACTTTTATACGACAGTTCAGCTAGAGGTAGTATGTAGTCCAATCGGATTGGTCCTCAGAGACAAAGATCTGGGGATACTGCTTCAGGACCTGATTAGTTCTCTCAGTTTGGCCATTGGTCTGGGGATGATGAGCTGAAGAAAAACGTAAAGAAATACCCAAGTGCTTGCAAAGTGTTCTCCAAAAACAGGATACAAACTGGGTACCACAATCGGATACGATGGCCCCATGGATTCTGATGACCTCTTTGATAAAGAAGTGGGCTAATTTCTTAGCGGTAGGTAATTTTTTTTAATGCAATGAAATGGGCTTGCTTGGAAAACAGATCCACAACTACCAGTATGGCAGTCTTGTCACAAGAGGATGGAAGATCGGTTACGAAGTCCATGGCAATGTAGGTCCAGGGACGTTTAGGAACAGGTAAAGGGCATAGAAGACCAGAGGGTTCTATCAAGATAAGGGGGTGCTTCACTTCAAGCCTTCATTCCTACCGAAAGTACTGGAAAAATTGTATGTTAATAAACCACTTGTGCTACCTTAATTTTGTCCTAATCCAACTGTGGAAAGAAGATGGCATTGCCTGGCTGTTAGGCGGGCCCTAGACATCTATCTTCAAAGGTCCAGCACCTACAGAACTTCAGATCATTTATTTGTAACTTTCCATGGTCGGGCTTCCAACGCCACTATAGCGAAATGGCTCACTGACGCCGTAAAATAGACTTCCAAACTTTCTGGACTAGGACTGGCCTCTCCGATTCGAGCACAATCAACAAAGGGTATGCCTGGATCATGGGGGCGGAAAGAGTGGCAGCCTCTCCTGAAGACCTATGTAAAGCGGCTTCTTAGTCTTCTGTGAATGCGCCCTACAGGACAATGGTTTTCTTTGTTTTGATGTCCATTTTGGACATTAGGTATTTTATAACTTTAGCTATGTGTGCGTTTAGTTAAAAGTGCCCGCTTGTTTGTTAAATGACTCCCCCCATATCATATACTGCTTTTAAAGGACAGATACGGCCTATCACTTGAGACCATTTTTTTTTTTTAGACTTAACCCTTTCCTTACTGTATGCATTTTAATAGAGTTAAAAAATGGCAAGGTGTTTCTTGTTTTTTAAATTTTTTAATTATTTTTCTGAGACATCATATATATTTTTCCTTTCTCTGATACAAGATCAAAGTGTATCAGTGAGTGAGTGGAAGTATTTTGACAATCCGTGTTCACACAACACTGATTGTCTTTTACTGTATTTTTTGCATTTATTGCATGTGATCAGTGTGATTGATTTTCACACAGATCACATCAATAAATGCAAAAAATAATGGTTGATCATGGTCTGCCTAGTGTTAAGGCATCCAGGATCAGCTCACCCCATTCACCCCCCAAAATTTGGGGGAGGATGGCAATGGATTGTGATATGTCTCTAGACATGTCACAAAACTCCCTGTAATTTTGTTCATATTGTGTGGTATGTTTCATACATTTCTTCACTTGAAACTAGTGCCCACAGCAGATTTACCTATGTTTTTTGAAGACCCTCTGAAACCCTGTTCACTTTTAGTGGTTAGCTGCAGTTCTAGTACAATTTGTTTCACTACTGTTCTTTCCTTATTCATTCGAGTGGCGCAGTTTTATTATTCTTTAACTAAGTGGTTAAAGCACCATCTCTTAATATGAAGTGAATGCTTAATTAAATTTGATATTTGTTTTTTGACAGGTCCTCCCTAGAGCTGCACCATCAGACAAAAAAAGCTTGACCTCATCCGAAGCTGAACAGGAGGAATGTCCAGTAGCTCCTCACAAAGAGGTCAGTCTATATTTTTACTTTGTCTGTTGATAATTTATATGTATACACGTGTGTGTATAAATGTGTGTGTTCTCAACCCATACAATGATTCTGCGAAATAACTGGATAAAATGCAAATGGTCTTTTCCACCGGCAATGAGATTCCTCTGTAATGAGGAGTCCCACTATTGTAAAACCCTTCGGAACTTTTAGAAATATTGAAGCTATTGCAGCAAATAGAGATTTTTTTTCTCCTTTCTTTTCTTCTAAGTGTTGGGTCAGTATGGAAACTTCTCTCTAGTTTTTTTCTTCTTCTTCTTAACCCCTTGCCAACACAAGACAGACTAGATCCATACTGTGCGGCGAAAAAGTGTTGCCACATCGCTTCTTATGCTCTGTATGTTGCTGACCTGCCTCGCATGTTGAGGCAGTCAGCAACACACACACACACACAAAAAAAATACTTACCTGGTTTCATATCTTCGGCCACTGTCCTGTGAAATGACGGTTTTTAAAGGCACTTTAAAAAAAGCGGGTTTTAAAAACGAGCATAGGAAGTGAATTTAATCACTTCCTATGGCTCTGTTAGTGTTGCTGACCTATCTCGCAAGTCGAGGCACTAAAAAAAGCATGATCCGACCAAGATGGCACTGCCCTTCTAAGGGCAAGAGCGCAGGAAGTAGCTGCTTCCTGTGCTCTTTAAGCAGTTACACGATTGCCTCATCATAGAGGCAATCTGTAACTGTCAGGCAGAGTTGCAGGCAGTGGGGATGCTCAGATGAGCATCCCCACTGCCTGGTCAGATCAATGTTTTACAAATATTGATCTGACAACTTTGGATCTGCCTCCCTCTCTTCACATTTTTTTTTTTTGGGTGAGGGAGAGAGACATATAAAATTAGTAAAAGTAAGTTAAAAAGAAAATAAAACCGACATTTCAATAATTCTGGGCAATCAGCGGTGGCCCAGTGCTGCTTTCCCAAAAAGGACTTTTAGCCCAACATCGTACGGCTGGGATAAAAGATTAGTTTGGCAGACAATGTCCCCCCAAAAATCTGGGGGGTAAATCCTGTGACATAAATGTTGATAGAGGAAAAAATAATGTAGACCATCGGCACTCCAGGGGTCGGTATGTAGCAATATAAAGAACTTATATTGTGTTCCAAAATCCAATGAAAAAATGCACAGCAAATCAAGATGGAGTGAACAAGTGAAAAACCGCAGTCACTAAGCTTGACGCGTTTCGCTCATGTAGCGCTTACTCATAAGCTAATTTGTGTTTGTGAGTGAACCCTTTTAAGTATTGTGCCAAAACGTGGACCAAGGGGTGGTAATTTAGAATCGAGATTAAAATGTAGAGAGACCTATTGGATTTTCATGTTGGGCACTCGAAAACCAAGGGGTCTCAATAAGGAATATGACGTTACATGTTTTTTTAAATCATTTGAGCAAAAAGGTGTCGGGAGTCCCTCTGTGTTCGGACTCGGCACACCTATAGCTCTTATCTGTTGATTTATAGAATAATACTAGTTACTATCCCTTTATAATGTAATATCTATTTAGATTTAACTATGCATTTTTCTGCAAAAATTGCCAATATGAAAAAATTGGCAATATGCAAAAATATCCTCTTCAATGTGAGTCATCGTCGTCGTCGTCCCCCCCCCCTCAGTTTTTTAGCATGAAGGTGAAATAGTATCTGAAAGAGTAAGAAATCATCTTATATTTAAAAAAAAGTATCCATTTGTTTTGTAAGAGAATGGATACTAACACTAATATGTATTTATCCGCTTTCATGAAGGAGATATTAATGTTGCAAGAATCTCCCCTTTACATATTATAGTAATTTACTTTAAAATGGTTATTAATCATATAATTGTATGACAATAAGTACATATACATTGAATATCAACTAGAAGGGAATCTTGCAACATTAATAGAATAACTGGCTCTTCTATCTAAAACGTAATATACGGTTTATATATAAACGGATGAGCCATTTACTACAGGGAGTGCAGAATTATTAGGCAAGTTGTATTTTTGAGGATTAATTTTATTATTGAACAACAACCATGTTCTCAATGAACCCAAAAAACTCATTAATATCAAAGCTGAATATTTTTGGAAGTAGTTGTTAGTTTGTTTTTAGTTTTAGCTATTTTAGGGGGATATCTGTGTGTGCAGGTGACTATTACTGTGCATAATTATTAGGCAACTTAACAAAAAACAAATATATACCCATTTCAATTATTTATTTTTACCAGTGAAACCAATATAACATCTCAACATTCACAAATATACATTTCTGACATTCAAAAACAAAACAAAAACAAATCAGTGACCAATATAGCCACCTTTCTTTGCAAGGACACTCAAAAGCCTGCCATCCATGGATTCTGTCAGTGTTTTGATCTGTTCACCATCAACATTGCGTGCAGCAGCAACCACAGCCTCCCAGACACTGTTCAGAGAGGTGTACTGTTTTCCCTCCTTGTAAATCTCACATTTGATGATGGACCACAGGTTCTCAATGGGGTTCAGATCAGGTGAACAAGGAGGCCATGTCATTAGATTTTCTTCTTTTATACCCTTTCTTGCCAGCCACGCTGTGGAGTACTTGGACGCGTGTGATGGAGCATTGTCCTGCATGAAAATCATGTTTCTTGAAGGATGCAGACTTCTTCCTGTACCACTGCTTGAAGAAGGTGTCTTCCAGGAACTGGCAGTAGGACTGGGAGTTGAGCTTGACTCCATCCTCAACCCGAAAAGGCCCCACAAGCTCATCTTTGATGATACCAGCCCAAACCAGTACTCCACCTCCACCTTTCTGGCGTCTGAGTCGGACTGGAGCTCTCTGCCCTTTACCAATCCAGCCACGGGCCCATCCATCTGGCCCATCAAGACTTACTCTCATTTCATCAGTCCATAAAACCTTAGAAAAATCAGTCTTGAGATATTTCTTGGCCCAGTCTTGACGTTTCAGCTTGTGTGTCTTGTTCAGTGGTGGTCGTCTTTCAGCCTTTCTTACCTTGGCCATGTCTCTGAGTATTGCACACCTTGTGCTTTTGGGCACTCCAGTGATGTTGCAGCTCTGAAATATGGCCAAACTGGTGGCAAGTGGCATCGTGGCAGCTGCACGCTTGACTTTTCTCAGTTCATGGGCAGTTATTTTGCGCCTTGGTTTTTCCACACGCTTCTTGCGACCCTGTTGACTATTTTGAATGAAACGCTTGATTGTTCGATGATCACGCTTCAGAAGCTTTGCAATTTTAAGAGTGCTGCATCCCTCTGCAAGATATCTCACTATTTTTGACTTTTCTGAGCCTGTCAAGTCCTTCTTTTGACCCATTTTGCCAAAGGAAAGGAAGTTGCCTAATAATTATGCACATCTGATATAGGGTGTTGATGTCATTAGACCACACCCCTGCTCATTACAGAGATGCACATCACCTAATGCTTAATTGGTAGTAGGCTTTCGAGCCTATACAGCTTGGAGTAAGACAACATGCATAAAGAGGATGATGTGGTCAAAATACTAATTTGCCTAATAATTCTGCACTCCCTGTATTTTAATATTTAATTGGTTTGCCTAATGTCACAAGTATACATGCAGCCGTAATTTGGTTTTAACTATCGCATAGTATAGTATCAGCCGAGAGGCATCATGTTATCACTTATCACGTATTATTAATCACATTAATTTGCAGCAGCCGACTTTCTCCACCCCTCTTTAGTAATAGACATTCAAGTTACGATTGATGGGAGATTTCTCCCACACACGAAGGGTGGAATTATGATCTCATTGGCTGCCTTGGCACATATGTTCTTTTGGCACAATACTTAAAAGGGTTCACTCACAAACACAAATTAGCTTATGAGTAAGCTCTACATGCGCGAAACCCGTCAAGCTTAGTGACTGCGGTTTTTCATTTGTTCACTCCATCTTGATTTGCTGTGCATTTTTTCATTGGATTTTGGAACACAATAAAAGTTCTTTTATATTGATACATACCGACCCCTGGAGTGCCAATGGTCTACATTCTTTTTTCCTCTATCGTTGATTGTAAGGTGCAAACCAGGCACCTGTAGAGGCACCGGAGTCGAGGAGTGGGATTTATACTCTACGGATACACTCCAGCGCTGTGAGCCGGACATTTGCTACATTAGCTCTGTTACATAAATGTTGATGCCAGGAACTGCAATGAAAGGAGGGACAACTGGCCTATTGCGATTAAACGTTACCCACTCCTCAGCAGCACTGCCAGCCTTAATCCTACGACTCCTTGTGGCAGGGGGCCCAGCAGCCACTGATCAGGGTCAAAATCAGACCATTAGTCAGCAGCCTCAAAATCTGAGGCAAGGATGGCATAAGCCTCCTCATGAGTACCAGGGGGAACAGAAGAAAAAAAAAGGAGAAAAGAAAAAGAGGAGGAAAAGAAAGAGTGGTAAGAGGATAACGTTTTCCATCTCTCCTCCCCTCCAATCTCAGTCCAATTTTATTCAGGAAATCAGGAAATTGTAATTCCAGCTATGTACTAAACCGGTCACAACATTTAACCCTAACGTCAATGTACCCTAATGCAATGTACATTGCATTAATTTGCACAAACAATTTTTCAAACTTTTACATCAATGGTACGTGGTGACAATTAGGCTAGCCAAATTTCAAGAGGCTTCTAATAATCTATGCTGGAGATGTTTGATGGAGCCAGGCAGTCACTTCCATATGGGGTGAATGTACACTAAATTAGATCAACATAAGAGAAAAATATCAAGCCTGTTTTCGAATATATGTGGCTACAGATACCTTTTTGGTATACGTCCAATTTTTAAACCATGCTTGTATTGGGAAGGTTAGGTTAATTTCGTCGTCCCAGCGGAGGAAGGCCCTAGATTTCTCAGGAACTCCGATGGATTCAAAGTATTTGAGGATTCTAGAAATCATTCCATTTCTTATCCTAGATGTCAGGATTTTCCCCCATGCATTTGGATCTGTTGGAGTGTTTGAGAGCAGAAAAGACTCTAATATAATTAAAAATGTTCCTGGCTGGAAGACCAAATTTGCTACAGATAGCTGGAAAAGGGGCAATAGTTCCATCAATGTATAGATCTTCAATATGTAGCACTCCTTTATTGAGCCATACCTTCAAGTCTAATTCTTTTACACAAAAGGGAACAATATCTAAAAGGGCTTTCTTTGATATAGAGTTGTTAATTTTCAAAGTTTTTTTAATACTAAAAAAGGAGGTCATGAGCTCCTTGATTATTAGTGATTTTATGTTAAGCATTTTATAGTATTTAGGTGTTAACAAGCACAACAATGAGGGATCTGTATTATTACATCTTGCCCTTTTGATTTCATACCAGCCGGTCTTTCTCCTATCTGGTTGATTACATGCAAGGATATGTGCCAGCTGTGAAGCATCAAAGATATTTTTAAAATCCAAACCATCTTGGTTCAGGCTGTGTCTAAGGGTCTTGTTCCTTTTAGGTCAATTTCCTTTAATGTATTCTTAGAAACCCTGTAAGGTATTGTTATAAAAATATAAAGGACTTTAGGGACAATATACGCTTTCAACGCATTAACTTGACCTAGCCAAGAGACTTCTAGTTTTGCCCATTGGTTTAATATTCTCTTCAATTCAGACAAAAGTTCCAGATAATTTAAGGGGCCAATATCTTCCACATGGGGGCATATTTTTCCTAGATATTCAATTGTTTCTGATCGTGACGTAGAAGGTCCTAGTATTAGTAAATATTCTTGTTGGAGTTGTGATGGGTATAAAGATATAATCTGTTTTTAAAAGATTTAATTTATAATTTGAGAATGTGCCATACAGTTCAACTGCGTCTAGGAGGGCTGGAATTGTTAGTTCGGGCTGGGACAGGGTCAGGAGGACATCATCCCCATAAAGCCTAATTATATGTTTCTGATGGCCTATCTCAATACCCCGAATTTCTTGAGATCTGCACAGATATTCTGTGAATGGTTCCATAGTAAGGGCATAAAGGAGGGGGACCAGGGGACACCCCTGCCTAGTACTATTTAGAATAGGGAAATATTCCGAGTCTAGGGAAGGACCCGATATTTTAGCTCTAGGGTTTACATACAATGCCATGATCCGCTTAAATATCAAGGCTGTTATAACAAATGTTCGCAGAGTCAAAGCCATGAATGACCAGTCCACTCTGTCAAATGCCTTTTCTGCATCCAAGGCTATTCTGACAGAGGGCATTTTTTTATGATGTATTATATCCAAAATGTCTAAGACCCTGCGAGTATTGTCCTCACCGGACCTCACGGGCATAAAGCCAGTTTGTTCTGGGTGGATCATCCACGGGAGTATTATATTCAGCCTTTGTGCTAATATTTTAGAATAGATGTTAACATCTTGGTTGATCAATTAAATTGGTCTATAGTTAGTTACCACTGTGGGGTCCTTCCCTGGCTTCGGAATAGGGGAAATGCTGGCCTCAATCATTTCTGCTGGAAACTCAGAGGTTTCTACATAGGAATGGAATTAAATAGCCGTTCGAGAATAGGTGATATCACTAGGTCAAGTATCTTAAAATAAGAGGCTGAAAAGCCACCAGGGCCTGGTGCCTTACCATTCTTTAGCTCTCTGATGGTATTAGGGATCTCAAGTTCGGTTATAGGTTTATTAAGGGTATTCAAGCTCTCTCTGGATAACTTGGGAAGATCCAAGGTAGCCAAAAATTGTGATATATCTAATATACTTGCTGTGGGTCCAGAAAGATTAAAAAGAGAGGCATAATATGATCTAAATGCAGCAGCGATAGCTTGTGGGGATATGTGTTTTCTTTTTGTAAATTATTTTCTTTATTCTTGAACGTTGTGTAATATGTTTCAGTTTCCTTGTGAATTCTTTACCTACTCTATTGTTACTGTAGTACCAGCTAATTTTTAATCTTAATAGTGCCATATCTGCCTTCCTCTCTATGTCCTCCATACTCCCTCTATCAGGTCTATCCTTACTCTTCCTCTCCAGGTTTGCCAAGGTAGCAAAAAGTTCTTCCAGATCTTTCCCCCTCTGTCTTTTGAGCCAGGAGCCTCTCTTAATCAGATGGACACGTAAGACAGGGCTCGACAAACCCTGGGCGCCAGGTCGCCATGGCGACCAGGAAATCAGAACTGGCGCCCAATCAGAACGGGTATCGTGAGCCCCGCATGGTGCCTTGGCAGTAGGATAGGTTTTTCTCTTCTCTTTTATCTAGCGGTGCGCGAGGGAGTAGAGTGAGTGCACCTGCTGCACAGACTTCCTGCTCCGCCCCCTCGCGCACCAATATAGTTCTGATCACCGGGGAGCTCGGCAGGAAAGCAAAGCTGCTCTCTGCCATTGGGCTGTAATTCGCAGCGTCCTCCCGTCCCCCCTCCCTGCATTGAGGCTGGAAGGCGCCCCCCCCCCCCCCCCCCGCATTGATGTGTTATAGCAGCATTTTCCTTTAAAAAAATAACCCTGCTGCCTTGTGTGTGTGACCTGGATGTGTATGTGTGTGTATATATGTGTGTGACTGGATGTGTATATGTGTGTGTGTGTGTGTGTGTGTGTGTGTGTGTGTGTGTGTGTGTGTGTGTGTGTATATATATATATATATATATATATATGTGTGTCTGACTTAAAAAAAAAAACCCTGCTGCCTTGTATGTGTTTGTATATATGTGTGTGACTGGATGTGTTTGTGTGTATATATGTGTCTGACTGGTTGTGTATGTGTGTGTGTGTATATATATATATATATGTGTGTCTAGATGTGTTTGTGTGTAAATGTGTCTGACTGGATGTGTTTGTGTGTGTGTGTATGTATGTGTCTGACTGGATGTGTTTGTGTGTGTGTATATATGTGCCTGACTGAATGTGTGTGTGTGTGTGTGTGTGTATATATGTGCCGGACTGGATTTGTGTGTGTGTGTGTGTGTGTGTGTGTGTGTGTGTGTGTGTATATATGTGTCGGACTGGATTTGTGTGTGTGTGTATATATGTGTCTGACTGGATGTGTGTGTGTGTGTATATATGTGCCGGACTGGATTTGTGTGTGTGTGTGTGTAAATGTGTCTGACTGGATGTGTTTGTGTGTGTATGTATGTGTCTGACTGGATGTGTTTGTGTGTATATATGTGCCTGACTGGATGTGTGTGTGTGTATATATGTGCCGGACTGGATTTGTGTCTGGCTTAAAAAAAAAACCTGCTGCCTTGTATGTGGATGTGTGTATGTATATATATTAAATCAAGGTGTAGCGGGTTTCGCACTCAGAAGTGGAGGGTGCACGGAGAGGATTTTCACCCTGGTACTCCAAATTAGAATAAATTATCCTTTATTCTGTATGTATATGTGATGGACTATGTGTCTGTGTGTGTGTATATATGTGACTGATTGACTATTTGTGTCTGTCTGTGACTGCGTGTGTTTATGTGCAGTTTTCTGGCTCCTAGATATTTTAGCTGGCTCCTAAACCTCAGATACATTTGTCAAGCCCTGACGTAAGAAGCTTTTCATAGCACACCATAGTGTTGTTTCTGATACCTGTTTATTATAGTTATGTTCCAAGAAGAACTTAGCTTGACCAATAAGGTCTTGTTTAATATTCTGGGTAAGTAGGATAGATTCATTTATTTTCCATTTATTGCGTTTCTTATAGCAGGAATTATCTCTAAAACATACAAACACCGGAGCATGGTCCGACCACGTAATGTTGCAACTTTCCAGTGTATGACCCATCATGAGAAAGTAATCAATACGAGAGTAGGAGGAGTGAGTGGTTGAGAAGAAAGTGTAATCTCTTTCCTCTGGATGCTGCGATCTCCATACATTGTACGAGTTATATCTAGAAAGACATCTTGAGAATGCCTTAGCTTTAGCTGTAAGTCGGGCCTCGTACTTGGACTTGGACTTCCTAGATGTCCTTCTATCCAATCCAGGATCTCCTATAGAATTCAGGTAACCTCCTATTATCAACAGGCCCTGCGAGAATCTCTTCTGCCCAGAAGTCATCATCCTTCATCCAAATCTTCCATACATATTCCTCCAGCTACATGCGGCGGGAGAGAAGAAAGTAATATCTCCCCTGTTTGGAAGTGAGGAACAAAAAAAAATCCTTGACCCATCAAGGATGGGACCAGGCGTAGAGCCCACAGAGAAAACTGATCCGATTTTAAATGTAACCGTGTTTACATTGAGTAGGAAAAAATTACTACTCAAGGTGGAGGAGGAAGAGAGAAAAGGGGCAAAATAGGAGCAATGCTTTAACAGAGGGAGGGAATGGGAGGGAGAAAGAAAGAAAGAAAGAAAGAAAAAAAAAAAAAAAAGGGGAGGAGGATGAGGACAACAACAAAATATTAACAGGACATATTTCCATTACTATTCTTGGATTACAATTAAAACCTGTTCAATTTGATTAAATAACCATTCATTCAATGGTAAGAGTTTAAACCCACTGGTTTTTGGGCAAGGACCCGGGTTACATTTCATATCCGGTTATGGAGACAGTCAAATATTCAATTCTGACTCAAAATATAAAAAAAAAAAAAGGGGGTCAGATTTTTACTTTTTATTATATTTTATAAAACATAGAAAAGTACAAATATAAAGTTCAAAAGTACAAACATGAAAATACAAAGTACAAAATACAAAGACATAAAAAAAAATAGGCTTGTTTAATGATATAGCGGTGGTCCAGGGCTATGGATTTTACCCGGAGCGCAGCTATCTTAAGTGTTTCCCTAGAGCTATCTTATTTTTACCGTGTAATAAAGTGCTGCGCAGGATATAATAAAATAAATACTTATCAGAGATATATAGGCGAAAATCCAGCCTTTTTTAGATGTATATAAAAGAGAAGAAAAAAATATATACAAAATTGTGCAGTATTGTGAATATAAGGAAAATAAATATCTCCCCCTAAAGAATTGTACTCACACTCTACAGAGCCTATAGGACCGGCTCTGGGTGTATAAGGCGTGCAGACTCTTGAGTCCCAAAATCCCCACATCCACTGGATAGATAATCGATGGAATACTCGTGGAGCAGGACACAACAGGAGTGAGAAACAAACGTTGTAGTGTCAAATGTAAACAATTTTAATTCCCCCCCCCCCCCCCCATATAGCAGCTTACATAGAAGAAGTTAAAAAACGATATCCCATGTTAAAAACAGCATAGGTAAAAAGCAGGCAGAGTCACCCAGCCGATCATATCACAGTCTCCATCCGTCACTTCATAGGAGCAGGCAGCAGCTGAAGTTTGTACAGGCAGCGTTCTGCTGGAGGAGCTGGTACTTCCTAGTTGCAAGTCTCGTCAATAATGTCACGCGACGCGTTTCGCCCACACGTGGGCTTTTTCAGAGCATCTTATTTTTACCACTTCATTTATCGTAATTATCTCATATTTATCTCTTAGCACCAGAGAGCCTTAAACGTACAAGACAACAACAAAAAGGCTAGAATTGTTTATGATAACTTTAAAAAGAATGGAGGGGGACAATAGTAGCGGGAGGGGAGGGGCCCCATTTAGCAGCACGTACTTTATATTATCATTTCCTATTTGGTTTTACAATCATAATGCACTTATTTTTCCCATTTTCCTTCTTTCCTTCCCTTTCCCTCACCTTCCCCCTCCTATCTTCTATTCTCTTTTAAACTCTTTTAAATCCCCTTATAAATCTCCTGCAAGAATTTCGATCCATGTTCCCAATTTTTCATTGTTCACTGGTTTTGGGGATTGACTAATTATTATTCCGCTTTCCATTTTAAGTTGATATTCCATTTGCCCTTTTACCTCTTTCCAGCAGGGGATCTTATGTGATTTCCAATTTCTTGCTAAAGATATTTTTATAGCTGTCAGAAAATGTATGACAAAAACCTTCTCCCATTTTGACATTTTTGGAAAGTTTAGATGTAAGAGGGCAGTATCAGGTTTTAATGGTAATTCGATTTTGCTAAGATCTAACAATTTTACTAGCATCCTTTCCCAAAATTCATATAACGGCTGGCAAGACCACCACACATGTATTATGTCTCCCCTTTCGTTAACACATCTCCAGCATTTCCCTGATACTTCTGGGTACATCTTGGATAGTGGGCTTGGAACCAAGTACATACGATTAATTAATTAAGTGTTCTTGCATAGCAAGACCACTTAATGTTATCTCACATATATATTATTATTATTATTATAGCAAAATTTGCCACCCTAACTCCTCCCACAGTTTTTACACTACATAGACAAAAATTTACCAAAACGTGCAGATTGTTCCCGATCGGATTGCTATTACTTTGTGGAACGTTTCGCCGAATGGTTCACGGAATATCGTCGTTTTTGTGGCGCAATTTGTCCCATAGGAATGAATGGCAAAGCTAGAGTGCGAGCTGCCAAAAGCTGAAAAATCAGGACATGATTTCTAAACTGCCACCACTCCCTCATTTTCAAGCCCACCTACACAAATCTTATATCAAAACGTTCAGCTATCCCTGGTGCCACTAAACATGTAAACGGCTAAGCCGTAGTCCTGATAGTTTTCACAATATGACCATTTGTTTGCAACCAACGCCGTCCATTGACATTCATTGAAACTTCACTCTGCAAAGCTCAAATTTGAAGTGAAATTTCTAAACTGCGGCTGTGCCTTCATTTTTAATACTTCAGAGACATACTATGCATCAAAATGTAGGTCTGGGTCTTGTGATTCTCACAATATAAAGCTCTTCGCTGTAGGATTGATAGTTTTTAAAATACGACCGTTTGAATATGGCAACCGCCAAAATACTCTGACCTGTGTCAAGCTGCAGCAGCAAGTGATGTCATAGACAGGGCCTTTTGAACACCTGCTAATGTTTTTATAAATGTATGGTTTAATGTAACTGTGCAACAACGTTGCAATTAAATGTGCTATGTAAATGATAACAGTTACTCCGCCCACTCCAGTTGTAGACTACAGGTGGAGGCAAGAACACTTCACACAATTTCCCCAGAAATTGTAACTTTTCTAGTTTATATTGTACTTCCACAATAATCAAACATTTAACCGTTTTACACACTTCCCTAAATTCTAGGTTGATATCTTTCTTAGACAAAACCATTCCAAAATCTTGTTCCAATATACCAATTGCTTTAAACTCCACTTTATCTGGGACTAATGCTATTATTTGTTTGGCTTTTTTCACCTTTTGTTTCTGTTCCTTTGCCAATATACTCTTTTGCAGTTTCTCCACCGCCTCTGACTGACCTCTGTATAGGCACTTAGTTAGGTACCTTTTAATTCTTAAATAGTTAAAAGTTTGGCCAGTTAGCAGCAGGTTATTGTTAAGCAGCTCTTGGAACGGGATCATTTTTGTATCTCTGAGCAGATCTCCTATTCTCTCGTTATTACTTCTAAGCCATGTATCTAAATTGATGTTATCAATATTATTTATCAGTAATTCAAGAGGTAAGCCTGCTAGGACCACTCATTCTAGCCCTAACTTTTTCCTAAATATTTTCCAGAATCTCAATATATTATTTAAAACTAGGCTATTACTCTGAGATCTTTCTGGTTTGTCTATGACCCAGAAACAATTCATGAGTGTTTTGTCTTCTGTCATCGCTTTCTCCAATGTATACCAGGCTTCCTTCTGAGATGCCTTCATCTGTGTAATTATAGCGTGGGCTAATAGGCTAGAGTTGTGGTATTCCACAATATCAGGCATGGCAATCCCACCTTTGTCCAACCTTAACCTCATACAGTTCAAGTTTAATCTCTGTCTTTTGTTCTTCCAAACATAATTCCGGAAACAGGATTGGATCATATTTAACCAACTTCTTGGGACCTCCAGTGGAACCATTCTAAATAAATATAACCACTTTGGCAAAATATATGTTTTTATAATATTTATTCTGCCCCACCACGAACTGCTACTCGACTCCATTCTTTAAGTTGTTTAGTGGTTTGTTTCAATAAAGGTAGAAAGTTGATTTCTACAATTCTTTCTGGATTTGAGGTTATCTTAGTCCCTAAATAGTTAATGCTCTCTTTTGCCCATAGGAATCCAAATCTATTTTGTAGGAGAGTTTCGGCTTTTGCTGATAGCTTATTTGCTAACACTACTGTTTTTTCCACATTTAATTTGTACCCCGCTACTTTTGAGAAGCTATTCAACCCCACCATCAGTGCCTCTACTGAGTTAACCGGATCTTCCACTGTAACCATAATG